>JAPXFY010000015.1:60666178-60678678 GCA_030674185.1 Monoplex corrugatus | reverse complement strand
TTTTGTTACATGGCTGATCAAGCTGATTGTGTGACAGAGTTCGCATTCTATAGCCCCTGTTTACTTTGGAAGTGCCATGAAATTGACTTTGACATATCTTTGGGTTTTTGTCCAGTGTCATCAATCCCATTTAGTGGGACTGTAATTTCTTCAATACCAAAGTCATTCAGGGCTTCAATCATCCCTGCAGTAATATTGTCTGGTCCTGGGGCTTTTCCTGGTTTCATCTTTTTCAGTGCTGCTCTAACTTCATCTTTTATAATGGGTGATCCCTCAACATTCTTTCTTGTGATGTGTTCGATTTTCTGTCGTCTTCAAAAAGGTCTTTAATGCACTCTCCCCATCTGTCTAATATTTTGTCTTTTTCCATGATAAGCGTGCCATCTTTCGATTTCAAGCAATCAGTTGATGTGCATGTATTTTTTCCTGTGGACAATTTCAATTCGTCTGTACATACCCTGAGGATCCGTTTTGTGTCGGTCTTCCATTTCTTTGCACTCTGTTTTCAGCCAAGCTTCCTTAGCTTCACTGCACCTATTCCTGATCTCCTTGTTTATCTTCTTGTATATCTCCTCGTTTCTCTTTGCCTTCCTCCTTTCCTCCATCAAGCCCAAATTTCATTAGTCATCCAGCTCCTTTTTGCTTTCCTATCTGCCTTAGGGATTTCTTCACAAGCTTCATTTATCGAATTTCTCAACTTTGTCCATTGTTCCTCACTGTCACTAACGTCTTCCAGAGCACCGAATTTGTTATGAACATGTACATTAATTTGTTTTACGTATCACTTCATCTGTCTTTAAGAATCCAAGATTTAGTTTGATGTTGCTTTTGGTCTGTTTCCTTTTCCTTAATTTCAGCCTAAATCTTCCCACTACAGGATTATGGTCACTGTTGCAGTCTGCACCTGGTGGTGTTTTTGCAGTCAGTAAAGGATTTCTAAATCTTTTATTGATCAGGATGTAGTCAATCTGATTTTTGGTATTATCTCCTGGACTCATCCAAGTCCATTTTCTTCTATTGTTCTGCTCAAACCAGGTGTTTCTTACTATGAACTCATTCATCTGTGCCCGTTCTACAAGTTTACCTCCCCTTTGAATTTGTGTACCAAGGCCATTAGGTCCAACTATATCCTCCACCCTATCCTGTCCCACTTTAGCATTAAAATTTCCCATTATTATTGTTACTTCTTGTGATTTACATTGGGCCTTGGCCATCTCTAATAGTTCATAGAAGTTGTCAATTTCGTCCTGAGTGTTTGCAGATGTTGGTGCATACACCTGAATGATGTTGATATCAAATGGCCTGCCACCCAATTTAACCAGCAAAACTCTGTCGGACACAGCCCAATATCTCCTAACTGCTTTTGACTTGTCCCTGTCCATTATGATGCCTACTCCTCTTTCATGTGAGTTTCCACAGGAGCGTATTACTGTATGCTCTCCTGATGTTATCATGCATGCCCTCTTCCATCTCACTTCCCATTGTCCTAAAATACTAATGTTACGCCTTTCCATTTCCATTTTAATATTGTCTAATTTACCTTCTTCCAACAATGTTTTAACGTTCCATGTTGCTATTTCGGGTTTTTTGTCGTTGTTGTTGTTGTTTTGTAATTGTTTTGTTTTTGTTTCGTTTTTTTTTTTTTTAAGAATTAACGCAGTAGCTTGCTGACGGTCTGGTGTCACCCGCGCAGCATGACGGACGAAGGTGGTCCATAGGAGTCCCTATTCACGTCGTTACACTTATTTTCCTCGTTTTGTCTGGCCATGATTCGTCTTGGGAAAGTACGATGGTGGTTTCCCCATTGCCTTCGACTGGTACGGTCTGTCCGCTAGCCTTTGTCGCTCCCACGACAACCTAAAAGGCAATAGACTGATTTTCAGAGTTTACCCCCTTAGCCATATTCTTTCCCGAGATGTCCACAAGGCAGTGGAGCTATTTACCCATAGCTGGGGGTCTGGTTCGTGGGCACCAGGGCATATCCACATACCGGTGGGCCTGCATGCTGTACGTCTGTGGGACAGACCTCCTCTGAGTCCCTCAAGTTTTAGCCTGAGTCCGTGAGGTGTTCAGTTACCACATGTCGCTCCGAGGAGGCATAACGTAGGGCTTGTTAATGGAGAGGCTATATACTGACAGAGAGAGACTTACGCATTCTGCTCTCCTTTTCGCATAGCTGCCAACAGCAGTGCTAGCCAGCGATGCAGGCTAAAGTGAGAGGTGACAAGCACGCTGTCATTAGCCAACACATTAGACGCATCACATCTGCCATTTGAACCACAATGATGCTAATAATAGTAACAATAAAAAATGATGATGATGATGATGATGATGATGATGATGATGATGTCATCATCATGCGTCAAATTCTGACATACAGATCAAATCAAAGCATACAGTCTCGTCATTTACCACATCATTCAATCACAATGACAAGATACAAGAGAACGAAACACGTGCATACTAGAATGAGTAGGGTAGAAGGCAAGTGGATGGAGGGGCGGACACGTAGACGGGGAAATCACTGGTGGACAAAAACATAGATCTTGTAGTTAGACTTGAAGACAGACAGCGTATGTAACTGGCTAAGAGAAAGGGAAGCTGATTCCAGTTTGTATGAACCAGACACACACACACACACACACACACACACACACACACACACACACACACACACACACACACACACACACACACACACACACACACACACACACACACACACACAAAGAGCGGCTACTGAATGCGTACAAGATTTTGCAAACAAACAGCGTTAGAAGCAAAACAAAGAAGTCGGAAAGGGGTGTGCTTTTGGAGGTGGTCACAAAGAAAAACAAGTGCAATATCATTAATACAACTGTGGCCTAAGGTATTGATTGTGTATGGAATTCTTTGAATAACAGACGGCCTGTGGAGGAAGTGAAGAAAGGGAATGATCTGATCAAACATCTTTTCACAAAGAGTAAAATGGGCCACGGAATTCTGACTACTCTGGAGGCATGTGACAGAAAAAGCAAGCAGGCTTTTGTTGATCCAGGTGTTGACATGAATTGTGGAGAAGCATCTTAGGTGTTTTATTCTTTGAGTAATCAAATTTCTGTGCTGTGGTGTAGTATAAATATATCTGCATATCAGAAGGCAAAAATGCGAATGAGAGCGACGGGCCTGTAGTTATTTATCTTGTCTGGGTCTCCCTTGGGATGCCAGGAGCTCTTTCAATGTAAATAGCATCCTTAACTTCTGGAAATTCTGTACCAGAAATTTCCTCTTTTCTGTCACTCTTTTTGTTTCTGCCTTGTTCCTTTGCTCTCTGTCAGTCCTTCCTATCATTTTCTGCCTTATTGGTCCACTCACCTGTCTTTGTTCGATAACATCTTTCGTACTTTTTCTTAGGATTTACAATTGGGTACATGTACTAAGTGCTTTTTTTTTTTTGCTCTAGGGAGGTGAGATATGCACAAGCAATTTCAGATATTTTAGGCCGTTTTTATACATGATTTTATTGTCCATAGTTATGTTTCAGTTTGTATTCAAGTTTTGTTTTTTTAAATCCTGTATGTGATAAATTGGACAGAATGGCCAACGCCAGCAGGGCATCTCCTTAGATTATGTGCGAGAATGCATTGATATGCGTACTTAAGTTTCTTTCCACTATTTAACTGTTGAAGTATTGTGTGTTTTGAAACAGTTATAGCCCTGATATGTCTCTACGCAGTCAGCTGGGTTTTAAGCAAAAATAACAGCAAACCACAATAACAGCTTGTTTGGGTATCATTTCTTTGCCAATGGAACGATGGTAGAAGTTTTCCAGATAGTTGAAATTGAGTCTTCATCTACAGATCTTTAGAACAAGCGGGTGAAAACAGGAGCCAGGCCATCGCTGCATTTCTTCAGGACTCGCCCAGTAATCTTGTCATAACCTGCAGGATAGCGAGCACTGTCGTGTTTTAAACACATCTGCGCTTCTGTTTTCTCGTTAACAACTTGTTTCATTGCTTTTTTTCTTCTGTACCACCGTGGAGTCCTGCTTGTGAGACTAGGTGTAGAAGGTGTTCAGTTCGTCTGCAAGTTGGACTTCATCAGTGGGCTGCAGTGGCGACTTCTTTGCCTTGGGTCCTGTGATGATGTCAATCACTTTCCACATGGGCTCTGGAGTTGTTGTTTTTGAAGTTATTTTCCAGGTTGGATTTAAAGCGTCGCTTGTCTATCTTGATTTGTTGGTAATTCTGTGTTGCTTTATCTTGTCCTTCTCTCTAAAAGCAGCCCGCTTTTCTGTGAGAAAAGCTCTCAGCTGTAGAGGTGACTTATGGCTTATCATTACCATAGACTTATTTGCCGTCTCTCGACGATCCTATCAAGTTTTTTATTCTAGCATTTCATAGCAAAAGACTGTTTGACATACGCTATTTCTGTGCTGTCTGTCAGTTACAAAACCATATGAAGTCTGTGGAGTGCAATGAATTAGCCATGAAGACGGAAAGGTATTGGTGTGTATCAGGCTATTTCATCTCTTTTCAAAATCAGAAAACGAGTTGTCACTGCGTTTAGGAAGTGTATGTATGTATGTGTGTGTGTGCGTGCGTGCGTGGTGTGTGTGTGTGTGTGTATGTGTGTGTGTGTGTGTATGCATGCGTGTGTGTGTGTGTGTGTGTGTGGTGTGTGTGTTCGATGTGTGTGTGTGTGTGTGTTTGTTTTGTGTGTGTGTGTGTGTGCGTCTGCGTGCGTGCATGTACGTAAGTGCGTCTGTATATGTGTGTACGTGTATGTGTGTGTGCGTCCACCTACGTTAAATTTTTATTCCATAATCAGAAAGAGTTGTCCCTTGCTTTCTAAAGTGTTTCTGAAATGCTGTTTGTAGAAAGACCAAACCACTGGTTTAAGTATTCAGAAATGAGGACGAGAGAAATAAAAATTACAAGACGATGACTATGTCCAATGCCACGACAGTGGTTTCTGTCATCGCTGCAAACCATGTTGATTTTAAATCGCTGCCATTAGTAAAGATAATGTACTGGATCGATGCCATCTGCCTGCCCATTGTGTTTGCTCTGGGTATGTTCGGCAACGTCATGAACATCGTCATCTTTCGTAGGTTCCAGACTAACCGTTCTGCCTTGGATCGCTATTTCCTGTGTCTGGCTGTGACCGATCTCTGCGTCAACATCACGGGACCTCTTCGCGATTTGCTCGAAATATTCACGGCATTCCGGCCGTTTGGTCTTCATGACGCTCTGTAAGACGGCCATCTTTATCCAGAACACGGCCGTTGCCTGTTCCGCTTGGTTTGTGGTGGTGATGGTGTCCCACAGGGCTATGTCCGTGGTGTGGCCTCATCGTGTCAACGTGGTGTGTACGTCAAGGAGGTCTTGGGGCATCATCGTGAGCATCATCATCTTTTTCAGCCTGGCTTACTCTCACTTCTTTTACGGACTGGAAGTTTCAGGTAAAAAGTGTGTGTTCAAAGACGACTACCTAAAATTTCTGATTGAAGTGTTTGGCTATATCGATATGTTGCTGTATTCGGTTTTACCTTTCATTTGTCTTATGGTCAGTAATGTTGTGCTGGTGGTGAAGTTAAGAACGTCCGTGAAGGAAGCTGGTGACCAGTTTTCTACCACAGACGAACAGCAGAGTGAGAGAGAAAGAAAAGTGAACTCCATCACCCTCACGGCTCTGGTTGTGTCAGCGTCCTTCATTGTCTTCACCTTTCCACTCGCCCTGAAGAATATGATAGACTTCACTTTTGTTCAAGGCAGTAAAGTGAAGGATGTCCACGAGCTGGCTTATGACTACTTTCTGCAGAATCTTTTCTTTTGTATTTCCTAATAATAAAAAAGATATAATGTGAAGTTAATGGAAAATGCTATGGCACATCTTTAGAAACATTTCAAATCAGGGCAGATTTGAACTATGATGGGTAGGGCTAGTGTCTGGCACGCGCGTCCCGCCTGGCACTATGGACATAAAAATAAATGTTTTAAGTCTATGGCACTTTTCTGATGCCCCAATAGGGCTGCAGGCATATCACCGTCAGTTTCAGCTTGACCATACTACAACTGTACGGCCTAGCCTTGTGCATGTGTGAATACGCGTGGAACCCATACAGTGCCCTACTCTGAAAATATCACGAGCACAGCTCGCACGCGGGGATGAAAATCTGAACTAGCCCTTCTCACCCGATCCACCGGATCGGATGCCAGGCCTTTAAGAAGGTTTTTGGAGCTCCTTTCATCGGTGAACATCGCCCAGCCAGCGGAGACACCAGTGCTGCAGCAAGTATCATAAGCTGGAAATCCAGGCACGAGTAAGGACTTCCTCGTTTGTTGTTCTGTCTGTCCAGCTGATGCCAAAGGTGTACCAACAATAAGTCTTCGCCTGTTTCATGTCAACAGACAGTGTTGAGTCACACAGATACTGTCTGCTATACTTCCTGAGCTCTAAACAGTACTTAGTACTTTAGGAGAGCCCACCAACACACAGTCCGTGTTGATAACCAGACGTTGTGTCAGTATGGAAACCCTTTTATGTTCAAGGCTTGGTAATGACCAGCTGCTCTCTGTCTCTCTGTGTCTGTCTGTCTGCCTGTGTGTCTGTCTGCTGACTGTATGTCTATTTGTCTGTCTGTCTCTGTCTGTCTGTCTCTTTCCGTTTGACTGTCTGCCTGTCAGTCTGTCTGTCTGTCTATCTATCTATCTATCTATGTATATATATATATATATACATATATATATATATATATATATACTATATATATATATATATATATATATATACATATCTATCTGCCTGTCTGTCTGTTTGTTTGTTTATCTATCGGTCTATTATATATATATATATATATATATATTATATATATATATATATGTCTGTTTGTCTATCTATCTATCTATCTATCTATCTATCATTCTTTCTTTCTTCTCTCTTTCTCTGTTTCTCTCTTTTCTGTATGTCTGCCCACCTGCCTGTCTGTCTGTCTGTCTCTCTCTCTCTCTCTGCCTGCCTGCTTTCTATTTTATGTCTCTCTATCTGTCTGTCTGTCTGTCTTTCTGTCAGTCTGTCTCTCAGAATCGGCCAAGCCAAAACAGCATTCAAAAAGATGAAAAGCATTCTTACCAACAAATGCCTATCAATTAACATGGGGAAGAATGTTCTTGGATTTTATATAGAACCGATAATGTTATACCGTTGTGAGGCGTGTACAGTCAAAAATCAAAGCCAGAAGAAAATTGAGGCAGCTAAGATATGGTTTCTAAGAAGAATGTTGACAGATCCATGGACAGCAAAGAAAACAAACGAGACAGCCTTGATGGAGGCAGACACAAGAAGATCATTCATGAGGAAGAGTAGGAAAACACAGGCAGCATTTATTGGCCATTTTATAAGGAAAGGTGAATTGGAGCACCAGGTAAACAACACGAAAGGTGGGGGGAAAGAGAGCACCAGTAGACCCAGGGAAAAAAAAAATATTGGATGAACTTGCAGAGTGGCTGAAGGCAGAGAGGGTGGAAGATGTGAAGAAACATATGGACGGCCATGATCGCCAACGCCACGTGGCAAGGCACTTGATAATGATGATGATCCTCTAAACGATCACATTCTCTGGTGGACTGTTTCACAACGATATAACGATGCATCATGATGGAGACGATAATCGTGATGCTACGGAGTTCCACTCTGGATTAAGACTGTGTGACAGGGACACAGCTTTCACTCCCTTTCATAGCATATCCCATATCCCATCGTCAACCTGTCTCTAGAGATACAGAAACCTGCAGTGTTGATCAATAGATCATTTCAACGACACCCTAATTACGCATCGGTAAAATGGATGAGATTCCACACTGTGGTTCCAGTCTTCCAAACAAGCTTAGAACACGCTCAATCTGGGTATGAGCTGGTCGGGGTGAAAATGCTTCTGAAGTTTTTTATGACAGGATTGGCGGCATTTGAACCCACAACCTTCCAGTTGGTATTCTGTTGCGGTAGATGTGATATTTTCTGGCCCCAGTAGTCACCACTCTCTCTCCCTCAATTCCAACATACGAAAAGTTCACATTATCTTAAACAATTATTATTTATACACATTCTAGCGGCAAGAATTGTGATCTTAAAATTCTTGACTCGTATCTTGTCCTTCCCCCTCCCCACCCAGTATCTACCCTCCCGTGACAACGACTCCCCACTCCTCTCGTTTAGTTATCCAAGTTGCATCATTAGATGTACACCATCATTGCAGGTAAAAAGGTTTGTTGAAATATTTTACTTGTGTGATATACAGTTTTCATGTCTTGACACTCGCGCACGAACACTTACGCTTGCGGGGACACACACACACACACACACACACACACACACACACACACACACACACACACACACACACACACACACACACACACACACATACACATACACACACATATATGCACACACACACACACACACAAACACACAAACACACATATATGCCCGTGCTTTCACGCACGCACACACACACATATATGCAAACACACACAGATATGCACACACACAGATATGCACGCACGCGCGCATACAACACACACACACACACACACATTGCACGCCCTTTTACATATTTATCTATATATCTGTTTATTTATTTATTTATTATTCATTTATTTATTTATGTATTCATTATTTATTTATTGATTGATTGATTTATTTATTTATCGATTTATTTATTTGTTTACGTATTTATTTACTTATTCATTTATTTATAAGAGAGAATATATATTATTATATAGAAGTTTATGTGTTTGACTAAGTGTGTGTGTGTGTGTGTGTGTGTGTGTGTGTGTGTGTGTGTGTGTGTGTGTGTGTGTGTGTGTTTGTGTGTGTGTGTGTGTGTGTTTGTGTGTATGGCTAATTGACTCTGTGTGTGTGTGTGTTTGTGTGTGTGTATGTGTGCGTGTGTGTGTGTGTGTATGTGTGTGTGTGTATGTGTGTGTGTGTGTGTGTGTGTGTGTGTGTGTGTGTGTGTGTGTGTCTGTGAGCGTGTGCGCGCGCCCGCTTGTGTGCATGCATGTACGCACGAAGTGCACACTAGTGCATGTACGCCTTAACTTACGTTTTGCACGCTACTCGCTGCATCATTAATAATTGCTCATACAAAAAATTCCTTGTTATGTCAGTAATCAATTCAAGACCTGAGATAATTACCTTATAATTACCTGACTAAACATGGGTAACCTTTAACTTCTCAATAAGAAAAAGAAAAGAAATCACAAAAATATACATATAATGAACAGATTAACGATGTTCTCAATTTGAATGGAAACCTGCATTCATAAAAAATAGGAAAGTAGAAAATGTTTAAAATAACACTGAGTGGGTATTCACAGCAATTGCATCCAAACCTCTCGTTCTGATGGCTTGATTTTCTAGTAAAATATTGATGCGCTCGAAGACAGCATGCAAGTATGCTAGATAGCGTTGACTACTTCATTCACTGACAACAACTTCATTTGGGTATGATAACTCATTCAGAAGTATAACTTCGTTTCAGTAAGATACTTAATTTATTGGTAACAATTTCATATTTGTACAGTCCTTCATTCATTGATAATAAGCTTATGTGTGTATGATATATGTTTTATTGATAACAACTTAAATTGACTATATTTCTGTCATTATTAACCTTATTTGAACATGGTATTTCATTCATTAATAACAACTTCTGTTGAGTATGATATTTCATTATTCATAACAGCTTTATTTGAGAATGACAGTCCGTTTATTGATAAAAGTCTTATTTTAGTCTGATAGCTCTGTTTTGATGAAAGCTTTATTTCAGTGATTGAGCATAATTGTTCATTTCTTGATGGAAGCCATATTTCAGTGACTGAGCATTATAGTTTATGTGTTGGTGAAAGCCTTATTTCAGTATAAGCTTTCATCAATGTTGTAAACTTTGTCCTTTTCTCCCACTGGACCAAGCAGCACGGAAGTTTTAGTCTTTTTCTCCTAGTTTTTGTATGTGGTGTTTAATCCTATGTGGTCTCACGTTTACGCTTGACAAAGGCCAGCTGGCTGACTATTTCCGCATGTCTTGTCTGGTGATATTAAATACGCCATTCTGGTCCTATTTTTGTGTTTTTCTAGTTCCTATAAACTTTGTTCGATTATGAAAATTTGTTCAATGGGTAACAACCTCATTTGAGTTTAGTACTTCACTGGAACATGCCTAGTTTAACATTCGTTTCATTTGTTGGTAACTACCTAATTTGCATAACAGCTTTTATCCATCGTCATCGTCATCAAGTGCCCTGCCGCATGGCGTTGGAGATCATGGCCCTCCATAAGTTTCTACCCCTTGTTGCTGCAATCACATCTTCCACCCTCTCTGTCTTCAGCCACCCTGCAAGTCCGTCGAATATTTTCTCTCTGGGTCTACCTGGTGCTCTCTTTCCCCCACCTTTCCTGTTGTGACCAGGAGCTCTAATTCCCATTTCCTCATAAAATGGCCTATAAATGTTGCTTGTTTATTCCTAATCTTCCTTCTCAATAATCTTCTTGTGTCTGCCTCTATCAAGACTGTCTCGTCTCTGAAGCTATCCTCATTGGCACCAATCAGAAACTTTCTCAGCTGCCTCCTCTTTCTCTCCAATTATGTAACACATCAGTCCCAATTTCTGATTCAGCTAAAAACCTTGGTGTCTGCATTGACCTACCTCTCCATGAACAACTTTGTTTCTCAAACTGCCAGATCTTGCTACTATCACCTCCATCGTATAAGCCTGATCAGGAAGTATCTCTCTGTTGAAACAACTGCAAAACTCGTTCTCTCCTTCATAATGTCTCGCATTGACTATTGCAATTCACTCCTGTCCGGTTTTCCTGCCTCCACCATTCACATCCTGCAGCGCATTCAAAACAATGCTGCACGCCTTGTACTCAAAAAGAAAAAAGCTGACCACATATCTCCTCTCCGGGCACAACTTCACTGGCTCCCTGTATCAAAGCGCATACAGTACAAACTAGACACCATGTGCTACAAAAGCCTCAATAACGCAGCCCCGATTACCTGTCAAGCCTACTTGAGATCTATGTTCCCTCACGTACCCTCTGCTCTGCCTCCGATCCTCTGACTTTTCGCTTTCCACGCACTAAGCTCAATACCTATGGTCCACGAGCCTTCTCTGTTTCTGGTCCACTTTCCTGGAACAAACTTCCTCTCTCAGTCCGTCAGCAACCTACTTTTGTCTCCTTCAAGTCCGCTCTCAAAACTCACCTTTTCTCCTCTGCATAAAATCCTGACCTCACTCAATCCCCTCTGCAGCCTGTCTCCACTCGGAGTGGAATCACATTGTAATATATGATTGTATATAATATGCTCTCTATAATTTTCCATTGCTTATATTCTTTCTCCCCATTTATAAACGTGTGAGTGTGCGTGTGCGTGTGCGTGTGCGTGTGGTGTGTGTGTGTGTGTGGTGTGTGTGTGTGTCGTGCGTGCGTGCGTGCGTGCGTGCGTTGTGTGTGCGTGCGTGCGTGCGTGTGTGTCTGTTTTAGCGCTTAGATTTGATTTTATCAAGATTTTGCGCTATATAAAATATTGTATATTATATTATATTTTCCTTGCTGTCCATGGAACTCTCAACACTCTTTTTACAAACTAGATCTTGGCTGCCTCAATCTTGTTCTGGCTTTGCTTGTGTGACTGTCCATGCCTCACAACGTATAAAATTATCGGTTCTCTATAACATTCAAGAACTCTCTTCCTGACGTTAATTGACAGGCATTTGCTGGTACGAATGCTTTTCATCTTCTTGAATGCTGTTTTGGCTCGGTCAATTCTGGCTATTTCTGATGTGCATCTGCCGTCTGGTGAGATGATCGTTCCAAGATATTTAAACTTACCAACCTGGTTCAAAGTTGTGCCATTTGCTTTTGTTTTGGATGAGGGGACTTCATGGTTTTTACTGATTACCATGACTTCTGTCTTCTTGCTATTTATCTCTAACCCTTTATTTTTGCTTTCTTTTTCTATCATATTCACAAGGTTTTGTGGGTCTCTTTCATTTTCTGCAATTAGCACGGTGTCATCTGCGTAAAATGATACTTCATTTGTTGGTAACTACTTTATGTCCGTAACAGCAGTAATTGTTTGGAATAAACCGTGTTTGACTATATCATCTCATTCACTGGTAAAAAAATTCTGGGGTATAATACTTCATTTCTATTAGTAAGAACGTTATGTGAGTATAGTAGTTTATTCATTTGTATATATCTGTTTTGAGTTGATTATGCTTCATTCATTGATGACAAATTCATTTGAATATGACCATTAACTGGTAACTAGCTTATTTACCTATGGTAGTCATACATTAATAACAACCTTACTTTAGTGTGAGTCTCCATTCAATGGTAACAACCGTATCAGTCTATGATGCTTCATTCGCTGGTAACAATCTCATTCATGATAATGATGATAATAATGGTGACACTATGATAACAACAATAATATCAGTAGCAACAAC
>JAPXFY010000015.1:60653678-60663678 GCA_030674185.1 Monoplex corrugatus | reverse complement strand
GGGTGCGGGATGTGATAAACTGGCCATAGAAACCGAAACTTGTTGGTGTGTATCAGCCTATTTAATTTTTTTTTTCAAATCAGAAAGAGTTGTCACTGAGTTTCTGAAGGTTGTGTGTGTGTGTGTGTGTGTGTGTGTGTGTGTGTGTGTGTGTGTGTGTGTGTGTGTGTGTGTGTGTGTGTGTGTGTGTGGTGTGTGTGGTGTGTGTGTGTGTGTGTGTGAGTGTGTGTGTGTGTGTGTGTGTGTGTGTGTGTGTGTGTGTGTGTGTGTGTGTGTGTGTGTGTGTGTGTGTGTGTGTGTGCATCAACCTATGCCTTTTTACTTTCAAAATCAGACAGAGTCGTCATTTGGTATCTAAAGTGTTTTCAAAGTGCTGTTTATAGAAAGATCAAACCACTGGTTTAATCATTCAGAAACATCAACGACGGAAATTAAAATTACAAGACGATGACTACATCCAATGCCACGATAGTGGTTTATGTCACCGCTGCAAACTATGTTGATTTTAATTCGCTGCCCTCAGTAAAGATAATGTACTGGATCAGGGCCATCTGTCTGCCCATTGTGTTCGCTCTGGGTATGTTCGGCAACGTCATGAACATCGTCATCATTCGTAGGTTCCAGACTAACCGTTCAGCCTTGGATCGTTACTTTCTGTGTCTGGCTGTGACCGATCTCTGCGTCAACATCATGGGACCTCTTCGCGATTGGATCATAACAGTAACGGCATTCCGACCATTTGGTCTTCATGACGCTATCTGTAAGACGGCCATCTTTATCCAGAACACGGCCGTTGCCTGTTCCGCTTGGTTTGTGGTGGTGATGGTGTCCCACAGGGCTATGTCCGTGGTGTGGCCTCATCGTGTCAACGTGGTGTATACGTCGAGAAGGTCTTGGGGCATCATCGTGAGCATCGTCATCTTTTTCAGCCTGGCTTACTCTCATTTCTTTTACGGACTGGAAGTTTCAGGTAAAGAGTGTGGACTGAAAGAACACTACCTAAAATTTATGATTGAAGTCGTTTGTCTATATCGATATCTTGCTGTATTCGGTTTTACCTTTCATCTGTCTTATGGTCAGTAATGTTGTGCTGGTGGTGAAGTTAAGAACGTCCGTGAAGGAAGCTGGTGACCAGTTTGCGACCACAGACGAACAGCAGAGTGAGAGAGAAAGAAAAGTGAACTCCATCACTCTCACGGCTCTGGTTGTGTCAGCGTCCTTCATTGTCTTCACCTTACCGCTCGCCCTGAAGAATATAATAAACTTCACTTTTGTTCACAGCAGTCATGTGAAGGATGTCCACGAGCTGGCTTATGACTATTTTCTTCAGTATCTTTTCTACTGTATTGTTTATTTCAATTTCTCTTTGAACTTTTATTTATACTGCTTGACGGGACAGAGATTCAGAAACGAATTCCAAGAGGTCATGGGTAAATGTTCGTCTGCATCAGAAATCCCAAATTATAAACCTGCAATTTGTTAAGAGCCAACAGTGGTCAATATTTATAAAGTGACTGGATATTCAGTAGGTGACAGGTGCTTTCTTGAGTTACTAGTTCAGTTTCTGTTTTATATTCAATTTTCTCCGGAATGACTGAGCTCACGGCGATGAGTTCGTGTACATGAATAATGGTAATAATGCCTGCTTGTATAGTGCCTCATCTCATGAGTGCCCCACTCGCTTCATAAAAGCATGATTATACGCAAGACATACGTTAATAAGCAAACACACATCAGCCCCTATCCCTATAGTGAAAATAGATGAACTATAGGACACAATATTAACGAAGCAGTAGAAATGATTTATAATAAAATTTCTACATCCATATGTCAATCGGTCAGGTAACGAGAGAAAACAGATAAAGTTCCAAAATGTAATTATTCTTTATACCGAAAGCTTATGCAGCGTATCGTGTGCGATCTAGACGTATAGAAATCTCACCAACATCATGCATTTCACAATTGAATCTTTATATTTTGAAGACCGTTCTGTTTCTGCTTTTCGTTTTGGTTATTCATTTTCCTCTCTGTCTCTGTCTCTCTCTTCTCTGTCTCTCTCTGTCTCTCTGTCTCTGTCTCTCTCTCTCTCTCTGTGTCTGTCTCTCTCTTCTCTCTGTCTCTGTCTCTGTCTCTCTCTCTCTCTCTCTCTCTCTCTCTCTCTCTTACTTCTGTCTTCCTAGTAATATCCTACGTTTAGACAACATATTTGGTTATAATGCATGCTGTGTGCAAATATGTATATAAATGTATATCTATTTATATCTATATCTTATTGTGGCGTGGATAGGAAGCATGCTAAATATGTGACGTTAGAGTCATGCTGCACCTCAAATGTGTATGGAAACTTAATACTTTCAAAATACTCGGCATTTGGTTTACCAGCGATTTACATGTAAAGTTCCGTGTAAAGTTAAAATCTGACGAAAATTTTAAAGAAATAAAAGCTTTGTTTGCAAAATGGCTAAGACGGTTAATAACACCCCTGGGCAGAGTTGCTGTTTTGATATCTTTGGTGTTATCAAAACTAGTTCATCTCTGGCTCTTGCTGCCTAATCCACCTGACTACATTATTGATCAACTGCAGAAAATGGTTTACAGGTTTACATGGAACAAGAAACGTGAAACGATAAAAAGAACTACTTTAGTTAAATATATGAAAGATAGAGGACTGGGTGTCACAAATATAATCAACTTTATAAACGGATTAAAGTTAACATGACTTAACAGATTTCACAAAACAAAACAAAAGTGAACTTTGTTTTCATCATCTGTATCCAAAAATGGTACATATTAACCAATGTTGTCCAAGTATATACGCAAGACATCTGTACGAACGATTTTTGGAAAGATGCTTTTAAAAATATGAAATATTTGGATACAGAATGCAGCCCAAATGTTCAGAAGATGTTCTCTCAAACCTTTGTTTTTTTGATAATGATATCAAACTTGTGACAAATAGTTTAAAACATACTGATTGGATTAACAAAGGTATTTACCAAATGAGTCACCTCTTCGATGATACTGGTCATTAATATTCATATGAAGAATTCAATGAAAAATACAACATAAATGTGAATGTCTTAAATTACTTCAGTTGCGTAAAATCAATCAAATATTATCTAAAGAAAATTACTATCTCAGCTATTTATAATAAAATGCAGCTGATTTTATGTTTTCTGAAAGCAACTAAGTCACAAACAAAAGGTACAAAACTATCATATGAAATCTTAACCAACGACGACATTTGGAGAAGAAATTAATTGGAGAAGAAATTAATCGGACACGATGCGTTACAAGCTTACAGAGCATTAACGAAATTAAATTTAAGTGGTTTCAGGTAAGAGTTATCCATCGAATACTGGCTACTAACGTTGTACTCAAAGAAACGGGCCTAGTACAAAGCAATTTGTGTACTTTCTGCAATCGAGCACTAGACAGTATACAACTGCTTTTGGGATTGTCAGTATATACAGTCACAAGTGTTTGTACAGACAAATTCCACACATGTTAACAATCTACAGTAATACCGTCAAAAAAAGAGAGATTATTTTGGGATTTGATAAAACTTTTAATAGTAATAGTTATTTTCGTATTTCATTTTGCTTTTCGCCATGTATTTCATTTATCAATATAAAAGTGAAAACTGATGCCAAATCTGCTCACCTTCTGGGAAAAAAAACAAAAAAAACTTAAACGGATATATGATATTGAACTATGTAATCAACAGTTGAGAATGACTGCACAAAAGTACGAAATCGATTGGACGTACTATCGCCCAGTTATTACTTTCAATGATGACTAATTTTTTCATCTGTTACGCACAGCCAGATTCTGCAGACCTGGCGTGACATACTGCAGTATTACAATTATATGAATTAAGATGTTATAAAAATATGACAACACCACAAACGAACAATGAGATTATTTGTTGTGGTTGCTGTTTTATTATTGTTATTCTTCTTCTTCTACTTCTTCTTCTTTTATTATTATTATTATTATTATTATTTATTATTATTATTATTATATATTATATTATTATTATCATTATTATTATTACATTATTATCATTATTATTATTATTATTATTATTATTATTAATGATAATGATAATATATTATTATTATCATTATTATTATATTATTGTTGTTGTTGTTGTATTATTATTACTATTATTTTTATTATCATTATTATTTTTTTTTAAGAGTGTGTGTCGTTCTTTTCTGAATACACTTTATTTTATTGTTCATGTCTTCACCTTCTGTTCCGCCGCGTGCCGCCTTCATCTTCTGTCCGCCGCGTGCCGCCACCTTCATCTTCTGTCCTGCCGGCGCTGCCCTCATCTTCTGTCCCCGCTGGTGCCGCCTTTGTCTTCTGTCCGCTGGTGCGCCTTCATCTTCTGTCCTGCGGGTGCCGCCTTCGTCTTCTGTCCCGTCGTTGCTGCCTTCATCTTCTGCCCCGCTGGTGTCGCCTTCATCTTCTGTCCCGTCGGTGCTGTCTTCATCTCCACCTCGGCCACCGCCATATGACTCTGATAAACTAAAACTATGCCTTTTTAACGCTCAGTCAACATGCACAGATGGCAAAGCCGATGTCATTGCTGACTTTATCGCAGATGAGCATGTTGACATTGCTTTTATCACCGAAACATGGCTCAACCCCCTTGGTCATGAACCTATACATGCGAGTCTCACTCCGAGTGGTTACAGGCTTGCTTTTTTACATCGCTTATCCTGAGGTGGTGGTATCGCCATCCTCTACAATGGCTCATTCCATTCCGCCTATCTTTCTCGCAGTCTCTGCCTTTCTCCCATCCTCCTTTCGAGCACGTTGAAGTATCCTTCCAATCCACCCCTCACCCCATCACCTTTTCCTGTGTCTATCGACCTCCACCTAGCTCTGCCAACAAGCTCACCACATCCATGTTTCTCTCTACTTTGACCAACTACTTGACTACTACTGCCTCTTACCTAGAAATCTCATCATTCTAGGTGACATCAATGTCCACTATGACAACACTCACCGTTATGACACAAGACATATCATCAACTCTCTGTCAAATCACAATATGACACAACACATTTCTGAACCAACCCATCAAAAAGGTCACATTCTTGACTGGATCATTTCTCGTGATCACCACAATTCAGCTACTGACAACTGCTTAGTTCTTTCTACCCGTCTAACTTCAGCCCTTCCATATGACCACTCTGCAATTCTCTGTTATCTTGACATTTCTCCTCCTTCCCGTACCACGCGCACAGTGCTCGACGCAATCTCAAGTCTATCGACCTCTCCACATTTTTATCTGATGCCTTCCGTCTCCTTTCTTAAAAGTCACATAACCTTGCCGATGAATTCTATACTACTCTCCACCATCTTCTGGCACTCATGCTCCAGCTACAACCCGTCTTTTACCTGACCGCCCCCCTACCCCCTGGCTCACTCATGAGATTGCCTGTGCAAAACGTGCCGGCCGCAGAGCAGAGCGCTGCAGGCGCAAATCCAAACTCACTGTTCATAGGCAACTTTTCCAAGCCTCTAAAACAAAAGTATCCACCCACATTGCATCTGCAAAAATCCTGAATGCCTTTCTTCAAAAGAACCTTTACAACCATTAATCATCTCCTTGGCACACGAAAAAATTTACCTCTCCCAACAAAACACACAAATGAAGAACTCCCTCTATATTCTCCAAGTATTTCACCACCAAAATACAAACTCTTCATGACAGGCTTGACAGGACACCCTGTCAACCATGCCCATCCCGACCTTCTTCTCTGGCACATCTCTTACTACTTTTACCCCAGTCTCACAAGAAGAAATTCTCAACACAATCAGATCCATGCCGTTCAAAACCTGCTAACTGGATCCTCTTCCAGGTTCTCTCTACTCCGACTGTCTCCCTACTCTCCTCCCATTCATCACTGACATCATCAACACTTCACAGAAGCTATCCTCATTGGCACCCGTCAGAAACTTTCTCAGCTGCCTCCTCTTTATCTCCCATTATGTAACACATCAGTCCCAATTTCTGATTCAGCTAAAAACCTTGGTGTCTGCATTGACTCTACCCTCTCCATGAACAACTTTGTTTCTCAAACTGCCAGATCTTGCTACTATCACCTCCATCGTATAAGCTTGATCAGGAAGTATCTCTCTGTGGAAACAACTGCAAAACTTGTTCTCTCCTTCATAATGTATCGCATTGACTATTGCAATTCACTCCTGTCTGGTCTTCCTGCCTCCACCATTCACATCCTGCAGCGCATTCAAAACAATGCTGCACGCCTTGTACTCAAAAAGAAAAAAGCTGACCACATATCTCCTCTCCTAGCACAACTTCACTGGCTCCCTGTAATCAAAGCGCATACAGTACAAACTAGACACCATGTGCTACAAAAGCCTCAATAACGCAGCCCCCGATTACCTGTCAAGCCTACTTGAGATCTATGTTCCCTCACGTACCCTCCGCTCTGCCTCCGATCCTCTGACTTTTCGCTTTCCACGCACCAAGCTCAATACCTATGGTCCACGAGCCTTCTCTGTTTCTGGTCCACTTTCCTGGAACAAACTTCCTCTCTCCTAGAGTAGTCCGCTTCAAACTCACCTGCTAATCTGTACTCCTCCTTCACAGGCTGATTAGATATTTGAAATTTCTCTCTAATCCGACTGATTATTTGCGCTAATATACAATTTCCTATTAATATGTAATTATTATTATTATTATTATTTCTCTTCAAACTGGAACTGTCCCATATTCTTTCAAGTCTGCTATTGTTCACCCTCTCCTCAAGAAATACAATTTAGACCCAAATGAACTGAAAAATTACCGGCCTATCTCTAATCTCTCTTTCTTGTCAAAACTCCTCGAAAAAGTTGTCCTCAACCAGCTGAACTCCCACCTGTCTGCCAACAATCTCCTCAATCCTTTCCAGTCTGCCTACTGCCAGTGCCATAGCACTGAAACTGCCCTGCTACACATTCTCAACAATCTCCTCCTTGCAACTGATACTGGCAAAGTCTCTCTCCTCACACTCCTTGATCTGTCTGCAGCCTTGATACCATTGATCATGGTATTCTCCTTTCTAGACTTCATCATACTTTTGGCATCTCTGATATTGCTCTCTCCTGGTTCACTTCATATCTATCAAACAGAAAACAAACTGTTCTCATCAATGGCACTTACTCTCAACCTGCATACCTGACCTGTGGTGTTCCACAAGGATCTGTCTTTGGCCTTGTTCTTTTCACTCTTTACACCTCCCCCCTGTCCACCATCATCAACTCCCACTCATAAAACACCACTTCTATGCTGATGACACCCAACTTCAAGACAGTGACTCACCTGACAATATACAGCGCCTCTTGACTCGCACCACTGAGTGTTACTCGGACATTAAAACTGGATGACATACAATAAACTTCAGCTTAATGACGACAAGACAGAAGCTATCCTCATCGGACCCGTCAGAAACTTTCTCAGCTGCCTCCTCTTTTCTCCCATTATGTAACACATCAGTTCCCAATTTCTGATTCAGCTGAAAACCTTGGTGTCTGCATTGACTCTACCCTCTCCATGAACAACTTTGTTTCTCGAACTGCCAGATCTTGCTACTATCACCTCCATCGTATAAGCCTGATCAGGAAGTATCTCTCTGTGGAAACAACTGCAAAACTTGTTCTCTCCTTCATAATGTCTCGCATTGACTATTGCAATTCACTCCTGTCCTGGTCTTCCTGCCTCCACCATTCACATCCTACAGCGCATTCAAAACAATGCTGCACGCCTTGTACATGTACTCAAAAAGAAAAAAGCTGACCACATATCCCTCTCCTGCACAACTTCACTGGCTCCCTGTATCAAAGCGCATACAGTACAAACTAGACACCATGTGCTACAAAAGCCTCAAAACGCAGCCCCTGATTACCTTCAAGCCTACTTGAGATCTATGTTCCCTCACGCACCCTCCGCTCTGCCTCCGATCCTCTGACTTTTCGCTTTCCACGAACTAAGCTCAATACCTATGGTCCACGAGCCTTCTCTGTTTTCTGGTCCACTCTCCTGGAACAAACTTCTTCTCTCAGTCCGTCAGCAACCTACTTTTGTCTCCTCTCAAAATCACCTTTTCTCCTCTGCATAAAATCCTGACCTCACTCAATCCCCTCTGCAGCCTGTCTCCACTCGGAGGGGAATCACATTATAATATATAACTGTATAAATATGCTCTCTATAATTTTCCATTGCTTTTATTCTTTCTCCCCATTTATAGCCGTGTGCGTGTGTGTGTGTGTGTGTGCGTGTGTGTGTGTGTGTGTGTGTGTGTGTGTGTGTGTGTGTGTGGGGTGCGTGCGTGCGTGCGTGTGTGTGCGTGCGTGCGTGTGTGTGTGTCTGTTTCAGCGCTTAGATTTGATTTTATCAAGATTTTGCGCTATATAAATATTGTAACTATTATTATTATTATCAAAATAAACAAATGTCAGCTAGAGAGTACGTGTACATACAAGTGTACGTCTTTGTGCCCCCCCCCTCTTACTCTCCTCCCCCTCCTCTCTCTCTCTCTCTCCTCTCTTCTGTATATACCATCATCATCATCAGGTGCCCTGCTGCATGGCGTTGGCGATCATGGACTTCTATCTGTCTCGATCTCTTGATGCCCCAAGCATCTCATCCACCCTCCTCGTCTTCAGCCACTTTTGTATATATATATATATATATATATATATATATAATATATATATATATATATATATATATGTGTTGGTGTGTTGTGTGTGTGTGTGTTGTGTGTGTGTGTGTGTGTGTGTGTGTGTGTGTGTGTGTGTGTGTGTGTGGTGTGTGTTTTGGATCAGAAATGAATATACACACATATCTGTATGTTTAGATCATTATGTATGATCTTCTATTTAAATGTGTGTTCTACAAAAATACGGTTTCTATTTATATCGTATAAATTGTTGCCTAAATTTAATATGAAAAAGAAAAAAAATAAAGTGTGTAGAGTCTTTACCGCAGTTGGATTTGTTTATTTATTTGTTTGTTTATTTATCTATTTATTGGGGGGGGGGGGTGTTATGTTGTGTTTCGTTTGTTTGTTTTTGTGCTGAGTGGATGGGCTGTCATTGATTGATTAAATCTGATATTGTACGCATTGATGTGTTGGCTGATATAGATGTGTTTTTTTGTGTTTTTTTGTTTTGTGTGTCTGTGTCTGTGTATCTATGTGTGTGTGTGTTGTTTGTTTGTATGCTTGTGTGTGTTTGTGTGTTGGTGTCTGTGAGTGTCTGTGCAGTGCGGTGCGAATGTGTAATATCTGTATGTGTGCGTGTGTTGTGTTGCGTGTGCGGCGCACGTGTGTTTGTTTGCGCTTTTTTGAGTGCGTGTGTGATGTGAAAGTGTATATATGGAGGGAGTGAGAAAGAGGGGTGCGGGAGAGCAGAGACAGAGACAGACAGACAGACAGAGAGACTGACACATATACACACATATAGACAGTCAGGAAGACAGAGAGGGAAACAGGACAAGAGAGAGAGAAGAGACAGCAGACAGAGGGATGGAGAGAGAAAAAAGAGAGACGGGGGGAGAGAGAGGGGGAGAGAGAGGAGAGGGAGAGAGAGAGAGAGAGAGAGAGAGAGAGGGAGAGAGAGAGAGAGAGAGAGAGAGAGAGAGAGAGAGAGAGAGAAGCCAACAGATCAACGAACAGACAAACAGACCCACAAACAAAGAGACAGAGACAGAGAGAAATAGGGAGTCATGGAATTTTACAAACGATATACAGAGGCAGAGCAAAGTTTCATCTAGTGTAGAGCAATGAAGTCACATCAATAAAAAGAAAATATTCATGTATTCGGCAAGCCGGATAATTAGCCTTTACGTTACAATCTCTCACTTTCATTTAAAAAAACAAACAAACGTAAATTAGGTTAAACTACAAGATATGGCCAGCGCTGAGGTTTGAACAAGCAGGCTTTTGACGCCTTTGACATGAATGTTTTGAGTCCT
>JAPXFY010000015.1:60633678-60646178 GCA_030674185.1 Monoplex corrugatus | reverse complement strand
CAGCGGAGACACCAGTGCTGCAGCAAATATTATAAGCTGGAAATCCAGGCACGAGTAAGGACTTCCTCGTTTGTTGTTCTGTCTGTCCAGCTGATGCCAAAGGTGTACCAACAATAAGTCTTCGCCTGTTTCATGTCAACAGACAGTGTTGAGTCACACAGATACTGTCTGCTATACATGTACTTCCTGAGCTCTAAACAGTACTTAGTATTTTAGGAGAGCCCACCAACACACAGTCCGTGTTGATAACCAGACGTTGTGTCTGCATGGAAACCCTTTTGTGTTCAAGGCTTGGTAATGACCAGCTGCTCTCTGTCTCTCTGTGTCTCGGTCTGTCTGTCTGTCTGTTTGCCTGTGTGTCTGTCTGCTGCCTGTATGTCTATTTATCTGTCTGTCTCTGTCTGTCTCTTTCCGTTTGACTGTCTGCCTGTCAGTCTGTCTGTCTGTCTATCTATTTATCTATCTATCTATCTATCTATCTATCTATCTATATATATTATATATCTATCTATGTATATATATACATATATATATACACACATATAATATATATATATATATATATATATATATATAATACATATCTATCTGCCTGTCTATCTGTCTGTCTGCCTGTTTGTTTCTATCTATCATCTATCTATCTATCTATCTATCTATCTATTTTTATATATATATATATATATATATATATATATCTGTCTGTTTGTCTATCTATCTATCTATCTATCATTCTTTCTTTCTTTCTTCTCTCTTTCTCTGTTTCTCTCTTTTCTGTGTGTCTGTATGTCTGCCCGCCTGCCCGCCTGCCCGCCTGCCTCTCTGTTTGTCTGTCTCTCTCTCTCTCTCTGCCTGCCTGCTTTCTATTTTATGTCTCTATGTCTATCTGTCTATCTGTCTGTCTGTCTGTCTGTCTCTCTCTCTCTCTCAGAATCGGCCAAGCCAAAACAGCATTAAAGAAGATGAAAAGCATTCTTAACAACAAATGTCTATCAATTAACATGAGGAAGAAAGTTCTTGAATTTTATATAGAACCGATAATGTTATACGGTTGTGAGGCATGTACAGTCAACAAGCAAAGCCAGAAGAAGATTGAGGCAGCTAAGATATGGTTTCTAAAAAGAATGTTGACAGATCCATGGACAGCAAAGAAAACAAACGAGACAGTCTTGATGGAGGCAGACACGAGAAGATCATTCAGAAGGAAGATCAGGAAAAGACAGGCAGCATTTATGGCTATTTTATGAGGAAAGGTGAACTGGAGCACTAGGTCACAGCACGACAGGTGAAGGGAAAGAGAGCACCAGTAGACCCAGGGAAAAAATATTGGATGAACTTGCAGACTGGCTGAAGACAGAAAGGGTGGAAGATGTGGAGAAACATACGGACGGCCATGATCGCCAACGCCACGTGGCAAGGCACTTGATAATGATGATGATCCTCTAAACGATCACAGTATCTGGTGGACGGTTTCACAACGATATAACGATGCATCATGATGGAGCCGATAATCGTGATGCTACGGAGTTCCACTCTGGATTAAGACTGTGTGACGGGGACACAGCTTTCACTCCCTTTCATAGCATATCCCATATCCCATCGTCAACCTGTCCCTAGAGATACAGAAACCTACGGTGTGTGGTCAATAGATCATTTCAACGACACCCTAATTATTCATCGGTAAAATGGATGAGATTCCACACTGTGGTTCCAGTCTTCCAAACAAGCTTAGAACTCGCTCAATCTGGGTAATGAGCCGGTTGGGGTGAAAATGCTTCTCAAGTTTTTTTATGACAGGATTGGCGGCATTTGAACCCACAACCTTCCAGTTGGTATTCTGTTACGGTAGATGTGATATTTTCTGACCCCAGTAGTCACCACTCTCTCTCCTCAATTCCAACATACGAAAAGTTCACATTGTCTTAAACAATTATTTATACACATTCTAGCGGCAAGAATTGTGATCGTAAAATTTCTTGACTCGTATCTTGTCCTTCCCCCTCCCCACCCAGTATCTACCCTCCCCTGACAACGACTCCCCTTTCCTCTCGTTTAGTTATCCAAGTTGCATCATTAGATGTACACCATCATTACAGGTAAAAAGGTTTGTTGAAATATTTTACTTGTGTGATATACAGTTTTCATGTCTTGACACTCGCGCACGAACACTTACGCTTGCGGGGACACACACACACACACACACACACACACACACACACACACACACACACACACACACACACACACACACCACACACAACACCACACACACACACATCCACATGCACACACAGATATGCACCACACACACAACACACAACACACACACACACACACATATATATGCCCGTGCTTTCACGCACGCACACACACACACACATATATGCACACACACAGATATGCACGCACGCGCGCATACACACACACACACACACACATTGCACGCCCTTTTGATGATTTTACATATTTATCTATATATCTGTTTATTTATTTATTTATTATTCATTTTATTTATTTATGTATTCATTATTTATTTATTGATTGATTGATTTATTTATTTATCGATTTATTTATTTGTTTACGTATTTATTTACTTATTCATTTCTTTATAAGAGAGAATATATATTATTATATAGAAGTTTATGTGTTTTACTAATGTGTGTGTGTGTGTGTGTGTGTGTGTGTGTGTGTGTGTGTGTGTGTGTGTGTGTGTGTGTGTTTGTGTGTGTGTGTGTGTGTGTGTTTGTGTGTATGGCTAATTGACTCTGTGTGTGTGTGGTATGTGTGCGTGTGTGTGTGTGTGTGTGTGTGTGTGTGTGTGTGTGTGTGTGTGTGTGTGTGTGTGTGTGTGTGTCTGTGTGTGTGTGTCTGTGTGTGTGTGTGTCTGTGAGCGTGTGCGCGCGCCCGCTTGTGTGCATGCATGTACGCACGAAGTGCACACAAGTGCATGTACGCCTTAAATTACGCTTTGCACGCTACTCGCTGCATCATTAATAATTGCTCATACAAAAAATTCCTTGTTATGTCAGTAATCAATTCAAGACCTGAGATGATTACCTTATAATTACCTGACTAAACATGGGTAACCTTTAACTTCTCAATAAGAAAAAGAAAAGAAATCACAAAAATATACATATAATGAACAGATTAACGATGTTCTCAATTTGAATGGAAACCTGCATTCATAAAAAAATAGGAAAGTAGAAAATGTTTAAAATAACACTGAGCGGGTATTTACAGCAATTGCATCCAAACCTCTCGTTCTGATGGCTTGATTTTCTAGTAAAATATTGATGCGCTCGAAGACAGCATGCAAGTATGCTAGATAGCGTTGACTACTTCATTCACTGACAACAACTTCATTTGGGTATGATAACTCATTCAGAAGTATAACTTCGTTTCAGTAAGATACTTAATTTATTGGTAACATTTTCATATTTGTACAGTCCTTCATTCATTGATAATAAGCTTATGTGTGTATGATATATGTTTTATTGTGATAACAACTTAAATTGACTATATTTCTGTCATTATTAACCTTATTTGAACATGGTATTTCATTCATTAATAACAACTTCTGTTGAGTATGATATTTCATTATTCATAACAGCTTTATTTGAGAATGACAGTCCGTTTATTGATAAAAGTCTTATTTTAGTCTGATAGCTCAGTTTTGATGAAAGCTTTATTTCAGTGATTGAGCATAATTGTTCATTTCTTGATGGAAGCCATATTTCAGTGACTGAGCATTATAGTTTATGTGTTGGTGAAAGCCTTATTTCAGTATAAGCTTTCATCAATGTTGTAAACTTTGTCCTTTCTCCCACTGGACCAAGCAGCACGGAAGTTTTAGTCTTTTTCTCCTAGTTTTTGTATGTGGTGTTTAATCCTATGTGGTCTCACGTTTACGCTTGACAAAGGCCAGCTGGCTGACTATTTCCGCATGTCTTGTCTGGTTATATTAAATACGCGTTCTGGTCCTATTTTTGTGTTTTTCTAGTTCCTATAAACTTTGTTCGATTATGAAAATTTGTTCAATGGGTAACAACCTCATTTGAGTTTAGTACTTCACTGGAACATGCCTAGTTTAACATTCGTTTCATTTGTTGGTAACTACCTAATTTGCATAACAGCTTTTATCCATCGTCATCGTCATCAAGTGCCCTGCCGCATGGCGTTGGAGATCATAGCCCTCCATAAGTTTCTATCCCTTGTTGCTGCAATCACATCTTCCACCCTCTCTGTCTTCAGCCACCCTGCAAGTCCGTCGAATATTTTCTCTCTGGGTCTACCTGGTGCTCTCTTTCCCCCACCTTTCCTGTTGTGACCAGGAGCTCTAATTCCCATTTCCTCATAAAATGGCCTATAAATGTTGCTTGTCTTTTCCTAATCTTCCTTCTCAATAATCTTCTTGTGTCTGCCTCTATCAAGAGTGTCTCGTCTCTGAAGCTATCCTCATTGGCACCCATCAGAAACTTTCTCAGCTGCCTCCTTTTTCTCTCCCATTATGTAACACATCAGTCCCAATTTCTGATTCAGCTAAAAACCTTGGTGTCTGCATTGACTCTACCTTCTCCATGAACAACTTTGTTTCTCAAACTGCCAGATCTTGCTACTATCACCTCCATCGTATAAGCCTGATCAGGAAGTATCTCTCTGTTGAAACAACTGCAAAACTCGTCCTCTCCTTCATAATGTCTCGCATTGACTATTGCAATTCACTCCTGTCCGGTCTTCCTGTCTCCACCATTCACATCCTGCAGCGCATTCAAAACAATGCTGCACGCCTTGTACTCAAAAAGAAAAAAGCTGACCACATATCTCCTCTCCTGGCACAACTTCGCTGGCTCCCTGTATCAAAGCGCATACAATACAAACTAGACACCATGTGCTACAAAAGCCTCAATAACGCAGCACCCGATTACCTGTCAAGCCTACTTGAGATCTATGTTCCCTCACGCACCCTCCGCTCTGCCTCCGATCCTCTGACTTTTCGCTTTCCACGCACTAAGCTCAATACCTATGGTCCACGAGCCTTCTCTGTTTCTGGTCCACTTTCCTGGAAAAACTTCCTCTCTCAGTCCGTCAGCAACCTACTTTTGTCTCCTTCAAGTCCGCTCTCAAAACTCACCTTTTCTCCTCTGCATAAAATCCTGACCTCACTCAATCCCCTCTGCAGCCTGTCTCCACTCGGAGGGGAATCACATTGTAATATATGATTGTATATAATATGCTCTCTATAATTTTCCATTGCTTATATTCTTTCTCCCCATTTATAGCCGTGTGGTGTCGTGTGCGTGTGCGTGTGCGTGTGCGTGTGCGTGTGCGTGTGCGTGGTGTGTGTGTGTGTGTGTGTGTGTGCGTGCGGTGCGTGCGTGCGTGCGTGTGTGTGCGTGCGTGCGTGCGTGTGTGTCTGTTTTAGCGCTTAGATTTGATTTTATCAAGATTTTGTGCTACATAAAATATTGTATATTATATTATATTTTCCTTGCTGTCCATGGAACTCTCAACACTCTTTTTACAAACTAGATCTTGGCTGCCTCAATCTTGTTCTGACTTTGCTTGTGTGACTGTCCATGCCTCACAACCGTATAAAATTATCGGTTCTCTATAACATTCAAGAACTCTCTTCCTGATGTTAATTGACAGGCATTTGCTGGTATGAATGCTTTTCATCTTCTTGAATGCTGTTTTGGCTCGGTCAATTCTGGCTATTTCTGATGTGCATCTGCAGTCTGGTGAGATGATCGTTCCAAGATATTTAAACTTACCAACCTGGTTCAAAGTTGTGCCATTTGCTGTTGTTTTGGATGAGGGGACTTCATGGTTTTTACTGATTACCATGACTTCTGTCTTCTTGCTATTTATCTCTAACCCTTTATTTTTGCTTTCTTTTTCTATCATATTCACAAGGTTTTGAGGGTCTCTTTCATTTTTTGCAATTAGCACGGTGTCATCTGCGTAAAATGATACTTCATTTGTTGGTAACTACTTTATGTCCGTAACAGCAGTAATTGTTTGGAATAAACCGTGTTTGACTATATCATCTCATTCACTGGTAAAAAAATTTCTGGGGTATAATACTTCATTTCTATTAGTAAGAACGTTATGTGAGTATAGTATTTTATTCATTTGTATATATCTGTTTTGAGTTGATTATGCTTCATTCATTGATGACAAATTCATTTGAATATGACCATTAACTGGTAACTAGCTTATTTACCTATGGTAGTCATACATTAATAACAACCTTACTTTAGTGTGAGTCTCCATTCAATGGTAACAACCGTATCAGTCTATGATGCTTCATTCGCTGGTAACAATCTCATTCATGATAATGATGATAATAATGGTGACACTATGATAACAACAATAATATCAGTAGCAACAACAACAAAATGATGATGACGACGACGACGACGACGACGACGACGACGACGACGATGATGATGATGATGATTATGATGATAAGGTGCCAAATCTTGACACACAGATCAAGTCAAAGCATGCACTCTTGTCATTTACTACATCATTCAATCACAATGACAAATACAATGTGGAAAAAGTGAAGAAAGGGAAGGACCTGTTCAAACCTCTTTTCACAAAGAGCAAGATGGGCCGCAGAATTCTGACTGCTCTTTAGGCATGTGACATAAGAAGTCAAGCAGACTTTGGTTGGTCCAGGTGTTGACAGAAGTTGTGGTGACGGGTCAGTAAGGCGTCTTCGGTGTTTTCTTCTTTGAGTAACCACACTTCTGCGCTGTTTCTTCCCTCAGTTGGTGCAGTATAAATGTCTCTACATATTGGAAGGTGAAATAGGACGTGAGAGCGGCGGGCCTGTAGTTATTTAACTTGTGTGGGATGCTGGGGGCTCTTTCAATATAAATAGTATCCTCTCCTTCTGGAAACTCGTCCTAAACTTTTCCTCTTTTTTTTTTTTTAAATTTTTTTGGTCACTCTCTTTCTTTCTGTCTTGATCCTTTGCTTTCTATCATTTCTTTCTATCATTTTCTGCCTTGTTGGTCCATTCACCTATATGTGTTCGATAAAGTCTTTCGTACTTTTTCTTAGGATTGGCAGTTGGGTACATTATTAAGTGTTATGTTTCAGTTTATATTTAGGTTTGTTTTTTCTAAATCCTGTGTGTGATAAATTGGACGGAGTGGTCAACGCCAGGGACATCGCCTTAGATTATGTGCGCAAATGCATTGATATGTGTACTAAATTTTCTTTTCCTTTTTTTACCATTTGAAGTATTGTATGTTTTGAAACGGCTATAGCACTGATGTAGCTCTATGTGGTCAGTGGAAGTTTTCCAGATGGCTGGAATTGAGCCTTCATCTACAGATCTTTGGAACAAGCGGGTGAAAACAGGAGCCAGGGCAACACTGCATTCCTTCAGGACTTGCCCACTGATGTTGTCAGAACCTGCAGGATAGCGAGTATTGTCTTGTTTAAAACACTTCTGCACTTCTGTTTTCTTTTTCCATCGCTTGCTTCCGTACTTCTGTCAGAGACAACACCCACACACACACACACACACACACACACACACACCCACACACACACACACACACGCACACAAACACACACACACATACACACACACACACACACACACACACACACACACACACGGCCAAACCACATTGAAAACACCAGTTCTCGTCCGATCACCGAAGTTAATCAACGTCAGGCCCAGTTTGTACTTGGATGGATGACAGCCTGGGAACACCGGGTGCTGTTGGCAACTTTATTATACATACATGTCATTTACATATAACCAAAACTTATTGCAGTGATAGGCTGATACAATGCCAGTATGAAATATAAACTAGGTAAAACATAAGCTAGGTAGGGTCTCAGGACCTGGTGAACTCATGGGTTTAGGTGCAGGCTAAAAGCTTGTGCCATGATCATCATACACATGGTACCTGTGACGTTAGTGCATATCGAATTCGCTCCGAGCGCGGAGACGACGTCTTGAAAATTTGAACCTCAAACTCTGAAGTCATGCTTGTCAGACGTGGTGTAGAAGATGTTCAGCTCGCCTGCAAGTTAGACTTCATCAGTGGGCAGCAGTTGGCGACTTCTTTGGATTTTGTCCCGTGATGATGTCAATCACTTTCCACATGGGCTCTGGGGTTGCTGTTTCTGAAGTTATTTTCTAGGTTGGATTTAAAGCGTCGCTTGTCTATCTTGGTACGTTGGTCAATCTTCTTGTGTGTTCTCTTTTTCTTTTCCTCGTCCTTCTCTCTGAAAGCAGCCCGTTTTTTGTTGTTGTGGGGGTGACCCATACAATGCTATTTGCTAGCTATCAACAATGCTATCCAATACTTCGTTCTAGCATGTCATAGTTAAAGACCTTTCATTATCATCATCATCAGGTGCCCTGCCACATGTCGTTGACGATCATAGAATTCCATCTGTCTCTATCTCTTGTTGCCCCAAGCATCTCCTCCACCCTCCTCGTCTTCAGGCACTCCGCAAGTCCGTCTAGCATTTTCTCCCTGGGTCTACCTGGTGCTCTCTTTTCCTCCAGCTTTGCCATTGTGACCAGGTGCTCCAAATCCCCCTTCCTCTTAAAATGGCCTATAAATGTTGCCTGTCTTTTCCTAATCTTCCTTATGAGCGATCTACTTGTGTCTGCCTCCATCAAGACTGTCTCGTTTGTTTTCTTTGCTGTCCATGGAACTCTCAACATTCTTCTGAGAAACCACATCTCGGCTGCCTCAATCTTGTTCTGGCTTTGCTTGTTGACAGTCCACGCCTCACATCCGTACAACAGTATTGGTTCTATATAACATTGAAGAACTCTCTTCCTGATGTTAACTTGTTGGTGTGTATCAGCCTATTTAATTTTTTTTTTCAAAATCAGAAAGAGTTGTCACTGAGTTTCTGAAGGCTGTGTGTGTGTGTGTGTGTGTGTGTGTGTGTGTGTGTGTGTGTGTGTGTGTGTGTGTGTGTGTGTGTGTGTGATGTGTGTGTGTGTGTGTGTGTGTGTGTGTGTGTGTGTGTGTGTGTGTGTGTGTGTGTGTGTGTGTGTTGTGTGCATCAACCTATGCCTTTTTTCTGTCAAAATAAGACAGAGTCGTCATTTGGTATCTAAAGTGTTTTCAAAGTGCTGTTTATAGAAAGACCAAACTATTGGTTTAATCATTCAGAAACATCAACGGCAGAAATTAAAATTACAAGACGATGACTACATCCAATGCCACGACAGTGGTTTATGTCACTGCTGCAAACTATGTTGATCTTAATTCGCTGCCCTTAGTAAAGATAATGTACTGGATCAGGGCCATCTGTCTGCCCATTGTGTTCGCTCTGGGTATGTTCGGCAACATCATGACTATCGTCATCATTCGTAGGTTCCAGACTAACCGTTCAGCCTTGGATCGTTACTTCCTTTGTCTGGCTGTGACCGATCTCTGCGTCAACATCATGGGACCTCTTCGCGATTGGATCATAACAGTAACGGCATTCCGACCATTTGGTCTTCATGACGCTATCTGTAAGACGGCCATCTTTATCCAGAACACGGCCGTTGCCTGTTCCACTTGGTTTGTGGTGGTGATGGTGTCCCACAGGGCTATGTCCGTGGTGTGGCCTCATCGTGTCAACGTGGTGTGTACGTCGAGGAGATCTTGGGGCATCATCGTCAGCATCATCATCTTTTTCAGCCTGGCTTACTCTCACTTCTTTTACGGACTGGAAGTTTCAGGTAAAGAGTGTGTATCGAAAAAAGACTACCTAACATTTCTGATTGAAGTCTTTGTCTATATCGATATGTTGCTGTATTCGGTTTTACCTTTCATCTGTCTGATGGTCAGTAATGTTGTGCTGGTGGTGAAGTTAAGAACGTCCGTGAAGGAAGCTGGTGACCAGTTTGTGACCACAGACGAACAACAGAGTGAGAGAGAAAGAAAAGTGAACTCCATCACTCTCACGACTCTGGTTGTGTCAGTGTCCTTCATTGTCTTCACTTTACCGCTCGCCCTGAAGAATATGATAGATTTCACTTTTGTCAACAGTAATAAAGTCAAGGATATCCACGAGCTGGCTTATGACTACTTTCTACAGTATCTTTTCTACTGTATTGGTTATTTCAATTTCTCTTTGAACTTTTATTTATACTGCTTGACGGGACAGAGATTCAGAAACGAATTCCAAGAGGTCATGGGTAAACTGTTCGTCTGCATCATATATCCCAAATTATAAACATGCAATATGTTAAGAGCCAACAATGATCAACATTTATAAAGTGACTGGATATTCTGTAGGTGACAGGTGCTTTCTTGAGTTAATAATTCAGTTTCTGCTTTACATGTATATTCAATTGACTCCAGAATGATTGAGCGCGCGATGGTATGTTCGTGTACATGAATAATGTTAAAAATGCCTGCTTGTATAGTGTCTCATCTCACGAATGCCCCACTCTCTTCAAAAAAGTATGATTATACGCAAGACATACGTTGCAAACACGCATCAGCCCCTATCTAGAGAAATATAGACGAACGATAGGACGCAGTATTAACGAAGCAGTAGAAATGATTTATAATACAATTTCTACATCCATATGTCAATCGCTTGTCATCGGCAGATGAGATACGTCTAGTGTGTCAGCTTCAGGCTGCACCGCTGGCTAGCGCTGCTGCTTGCAGCTATGCAAAAAGAAGAGCAGAAGGCGTAAGTCTCTTCCTATCAGTACATAGCCTCTCCATCAGCAAGCCATACGCTGTGCCACCTCGTGGCGACAATCGGTAACTGAGCACCTCACGGACTCAGGCTAAATCTCGTGGGACTCGGAGGAAATCTGACCCCCAAACGTGATGCACGCAGGCCCACCGGCGGGTGGATATGCCCTGGTGCCCACGAACCAGATCCTCAAGCTATGAGTGAATAGCTCCACTGCCTTGTGGACATCTCGGGAGAGAGTAAGGCTAGCAGAGAGACCGTACACAAACCGATGGAAGGCAACGGGAAACCACCATTGTCATTTTCCGAGGTTACTCACGGACAGAAACAGAAACATGAAAAATGAAGACAACGACGTAAATAGGTGCTCCTGTGGAGCAGCTTCGTCCGGTAGGGACCGTCATGCGGTGCAGGTGACACCAGACCGTCAGCAAATTACTGCGACCAAAACCCCTAAACTCAGATTTAAAACCATCAAAGTTGCACCATGGAATATAAGAACACTGTTGCACAAGGGTGAATTAGAAAATATCAAAACAGAGATGGAAAGGCTTAACATTGGTATTTTAGGACTAGGGGAAGTGAGATGGAAGGGGGCAATGATATACTCTGGTGGTAACTCACATGAAAGAGGAGTAGGCATCATGATGGACAAGGGACAAGGACAAATCAAACGCAGTTAAGGGATACTGGGCTGTGTCCAACAGAGTTTTACTGGTCAAATTGGGAGGCAAACCATTTGATATCAACATCATTCAGGTGTATGCACCAACATCTGCAAGTAGTCAGGAAGACATCGACAACTTCTACGAAGTATTAGAGATGGCCAAAGTCCAATATAAATCACAAGAAGTTACTGTAATAATGGGAGATTTTAATGCTAAAGTGGGACAGGATAGGGTGGAGGACATAGTTGGACCTCATGGCCTTGGTACGCAAAATGAAAGGGGAGAGAAACTTGTAGAATGTGCACGGATGAATGAGTTCATAGTAGGAAACACCTGGTTTGAGCAGCCTAATAGAAGAAAATGGACTTGGATGAGTCCAGGAGATAATACCAAAAATCAGATTGACTACATTCTGATCAACAAAAGATTTAGAAATTCTTTACTGTCAGCAAAAACACTAGCAGGCGCAGACTGCAACAGTGACCACAATCCTGTAGTGGGAAGATTTAGACTAAAATTGAGGAACAGGAAACTGTCCAAAAGCAACATCAAACTAAACCTTGGGCTTTTAAAGACAGATAACGTGATACGTAAAAAAATTAATGTACATGTTCAAAACAAATTCGGTGCTCTGGAAGACGTTAGTGACAGTGAGGAACAATGGACAAAGTTGAGAAGTTCGATAAATGAAGCTTGTGAAGAAATCCCTAAGGCAGATAGAAAAGCAAAAAAAGAGCTGGATGACTAATGAAAGTTTGGGCTTGATGGAGGAAAGGAGGAAGGCAAAAAGAAACGAGGAGATATACAGGAAGATAAACAAGGAGATCAGGAATAGGTGCAATGAAGTTAAGGAAGCTTCACTGAAAACAGAGTGCAAAGAAATGGAAGACCGACACAAAACGGATCCTCAGGGTATGTACGGTTCCTTGAAATCGAAAGATGGCACGCTTATCATGGCAAAAGACAAAATATTAGACAGATGGGGAGCGTACATTAAACACCTTTTTGAGGATGATAGAAACGAAGAACACATTATAAAAAAGAACTTTGAAGGACCACCCACAATAAAAGATGAAGTTAGAGCGGCACTGAAAAAGATGAAACCAGGAAAAGCCACAGGACCGGACAACATTACTACAA
>JAPXFY010000015.1:60616178-60618678 GCA_030674185.1 Monoplex corrugatus | reverse complement strand
CGACGCCAGAAAAACCGCCGTCATAAACAGCGAATTAAAGAGGCTCAATGTGGACATTGCCACTCTGCAGGAAACACGGCTGGCTGACTCAGGAACACTAAAGGAAAGGGACTACACCTTCTTCTGGCAAGGAAAGAGTTCTGATGCCCCAAGAGAGCACGGAGTAGGCTTTGCAGTAAGGAACAGCCTGCTGAACATGATTGAACCAGGCAGCGGCGGTTCAGAAAGATTCTTGACTCTCCGCCTCAACACCACCGAAGGCTATGTCACTCGCATCAGCGTTTATGCCCCAACTCTGTCCGCCTCTCCAGACACCAAGGATGAGTTCTACGAAAATCTTGCATCAACCATAAGGAACATCCCCAGGACAGAACAACTTCTTCTCCTGGGCAACTTCAACACCAGAGTGGGTGCTGACAATGACTCATGGCCCTTCTGCCTCGGTTCCTTTGGAGTGGGGAAAATGAATGAGAATGGACAGCGACTGCTTGAGTTTTGCGCCTGCCATGAACTGTGCATCGCCAACTCCTTCTTCAAGACGAAGCCTCAGCACAAAGTCTCCTGGAGGCATCCCCGCTCAAAACATTGGCACCAACTGGATTTGATCCTAGTAAGACGTGCCGCTATCAAAAACGTTCTCCACACTCGCTCTTATCACAGCGCAGACTGCGACACAGACCACTCTCTGGTATGTTGCAAGATCAGGCTACAACCAAAGAAGTTCCACTGCTCAAAGAAACAAGGGAACCCTCGCATTGACGTCAGCAAGATGTCTCAGCCAGATCTTGTAGAACAGTTCGCAGAGGCCTTTCAGAGAGAATACGATGCATTGCAGCCCAGAGACTCTGCCACTGAGAGATGGGAAACGCTACGAGACACCATGCACCGCATTGCTATGGCCACCTTTGGGAGGAAAACTGCGAAGTCCCACGACTGGTTTGAGGCCAAATCATCAGAGATGACTCCCACTGTTGAGGCCAAGCGTGCCGAACTCACCAAGTATAAGCGGTCACCCAGTGAGAAGAACCTGCAAATCCTCAGGGCTGCCAGAAGTAAGGTTCAGCTTAATGCCAAGCGTTGCGCTAACGAGTACTGGACAGAGCTCAGCGAAGAGATACAGAGTGCTGCTGAAAGAGGCAACATCGGAGGAATGTATGATGGCATCAAGAAGGCACTGGGACCAACACAGAGCAAGATCGCCCCCCTCAAATCCTCCACTGGGGAAGTAATCAGCAATCCTAGCCAACAGATGGAAAGATGGGCGGAACACTACTCCGACCTCTACTCCACACATAACATGGTATCCCCCTTAGCCCTCGATGCCATCAAGTGCATGCCGGTAATGGAAGAACTTGACGCAGAGCCAACTGCGGACGAACTCAGCAAGGCCATTGATAGCCTGGCATCAGGGAAGGCACCTGGCAACGACGGAATTCCCCCATACCTCATCAAGCACTGCAAGACTTCTCTTCTGCACCCTTTGCACGCAGTTCTCTGTCAGTGTTGGAATGAGGGAGCTGTACCACAGGACATGAGGGACGTCAAGATCGTCACCCTGTACAAAAACAAGGGCGAAAGGAGCGACTGCAACAACTACAGAGGTATCTCGCTCCTCAGCATTGTTGGCAAAGTCTATGCTCGGGTCCTCCTAATCCGCCTGCAGAAACTGGCTGAACGCGTCTACCCGGAATCACAGTGTGGTTTTCGAGCAGAGAGATCCACGGTAGACATGGTCTTCTCCCTTCGCCAAATCCAGGAGAAGTGCAGAGAGCAGCGGATGCCCCTGTATGTGGCATTCATTGACCTCACCAAGGCCTTTGACCTAGTCAGCAGAGATGGCCTTTTCAGGGCTCTCCGAAAAATCGGCTGCCCCCCCAAACTGCACAGCTTAATTGAGTCCTTCCACTCAAACATGAAAGGGATGGTGCAGTTCAACGGAAACCTCTCCAAGCCCTTCGACGTACGCAGCGGTGTGAAACAAGGCTGCGTCCTGGCCCCAACCCTCTTTGGAATCTTCTTCGCTCTCCTCCTGAAGCATGCGTTCAGCACAGCGCAAGAAGGGATCCACCTGCGGACCAGATCAGATGGCAGGCTCTTCAACCTCGCCCGCCTCAGAGCAAGGACAAAGGTCCGTGAAGCCCTCATCAGAGACATGATATTTGCCGACGATGCCGCAGTTGTGACCCATACTCAGCGGGACTTGCAGTCACTAATGGACCGCTTCTCCCAGGCCTGCAAAGATTTTGGTCTGACCATCAGTCTTAAGAAGACAAACGTCCTGGGCCAAGACACGCCATCTCCACCAGCCATCACCATTGATGACTACGAGCTTGAAGCCATCCATCAATTCACATATCTTGGGTCCACCATCACCGATAACCTCTCCCTTGACACAGAGGTCGACAAGAGGATCGGGAAGGCATCCACAACACTAGCCCGCCTCACACAAAGGGTGTGGACAAATCCCAAGCTGACCACAAAGACAAAGATGGCTGTATAC
>JAPXFY010000015.1:60603678-60611178 GCA_030674185.1 Monoplex corrugatus | reverse complement strand
TTTTTTTTTTTTTTTTTTTTTTTTGAGTAACTTAACTTTTGTGCTGTTTCTACCCTCAGTTGGTTTGATATAAACTGCTCGGCACGTCTGAAGGAAAAATGGACGTAAGAGCCACGGGCCTACAGTTATTTAGCTTTGTGTGGTTCCCCCTTGGGGATACTGGGGGCTCTTCCAATATAAATAGTATCCTCACCGCCTGGAAATTCGTGTAAAATTTTCCTCTTTTCTGTCGCTCTCTTTGTTTCTGTCTTGTTCCTTTGTTTTCTATCATTTCTTCTTAGCATTTTCTTGCTGGCTGGTCCATTCACCTGTATGTGTTTGATAAAGTATTTCGTACTTTTTCTTAGGATTAACGATTGGGTACATTATTAAGTGTTTTTTGCTCTACGGACGTGAGATATGCAGAAGCAATTTTAGATAATTCAGGCCGTTTTTATACATGATTTAGTGTCCGTAGTTATGTTTCAATTCATATTTAGGTTTCTTTTTTTTATTATTATAATCCTGTGTGTGATAAATTGGACGGGGTGGTCGACGCCAGGGGCATCTCCTTAGATTATGTGCGCGAATGCATTGATATGTGTACTGAATTTTCTTTTCGCTTTTTACCTGTTGAAGTATTTTATGTTTTGAAACGGCTATAGCCCTGATGTGGCTCTATGTGGTCGGTGGAAGTTTTCCAGATGTTTGGAATTGAGCCTTCATCTACAGATCTAGGGAACAAGCAGGTGAAAACAGGAGCCAGGGCAACACTGCATTCCTTCAGGACACGCCCACTGATGTTGTCAGAACCTGCAGGATAGCGAGTATTGTCTTGTTTAAAACACTTCTGCACGTCTGTTTTCTTGTTAACAACTTGTATGAACTTTTTCCATCGCTTGATTCTGTACTACTGTGAGAGAAACACACACACACACACACACACACACACACACACACACACACACACACACACACACACACACACACACACACACACACACACACACACACACACACACACACACACACTCACACACACACACACACACACACACACAAAACAAAAACAAAACAAAAACAAAAAAACCGGCCACACCACATTGAAAACACCGGTTCTCGTCCAATCACCGAAGTTGAGCAACGTCGGGCCCAGTTAGTACTGGGAACACCGGGTGCTGTTGGCAAGTTTATTTATATACATGTCATTTACATGTAACTAATATTATTCCAGTGATAGGCTGATCAATGCCAGTAAAGAATATAGACTACATGTAGGTAAAACATAGGCTAGGTAGGGCCTCAGGAACTGTCAAGCTCATGGGTTTATGTGCAGGCTTAAGGTTTGTGCCATGATCATCATCCGCATGGTACCTGTGATGTTAGATCATATGAAATTCCTTCCGGGCGCGGAGACGTCGTCTTGAAAAACTGAAGCTCCTACTCTGAGGTCATGCTTGTCAGACTTGGTGTAGAAGGTGTTCAGCTCGTCTGCAAGTTGGACTTCATCAGTGGGCAGCAGTGGCAACTTCTTTGGCCTATGCCCTGTGATGATGTCAATCACTTTCCACATGGGCTCTGGGGTTGTTGTTTCTGAAGTTATTTTCTAGGCTGGATTTAAGGTGTCGCTTGTCTGTTTTGGTATGTAGGTCAATCTGTTTTGTGTTGTCTTCTTCTTTTCGTCGTCCTTCTCTGTACAATCGACCCGTTTTTGTTTTTGTTTCGTTTGCTTGTCTGTTTTTTGTTTGTTTGTTTTGTTTTGTTTTGTGTTTATTTTTTTTCTGCGAGGAGAGCTTTCAGCTGTGGTAGTGACCTACGGCTTGTCCTTACCATAGAATGTTATTTGTCGACTGTAGACAATGCTATCCAGTACGTTATTCTAGCATGTCATAGCAAAAGACCTTTGACATACGCTAGTCTGTTACAAAACCATAATTATGAAGGGTGTGAGATGTGATGAATTGGCCATGAAAACAGGAACTTGTTGGTGTGTATCAGTCTCTTTCATTTTTTTTTTCTAAATCAGAACGAGTTGTGACTGAGTTTCTGAACTCTCTGTCTCTGTCTTTCTCTGTCTCTCTGTCTGTCTGTCTGTCTGTCTGTCTCTCTCTGTATCTCTCTCTCTCTCTCTCTCTCTCTCTCTCTCTATATCTCTCTCTCTTTGTATATGTGAGTGTATCAGCCAACATCTGTTTTTAGTCACAAATCAGAGAGTTGCCACTTGGTATCCAAAATCATTCAGAAGTGCTGTTTGTAAAAAGACCAAACCACTGGTATAATTATTCAGAAATGAGGACCAGAGAACTAAAAATTACCAGACGATGACCACATCCAACGCCATGACAATGGTTTCTGTCTCCGCTGCAAACGATGTTGAGTTTACATCGCTGCCCTTAGTAAAGATAGTATACTGGATCAAGGCCATCTGCATGCCCATTCTGTTTGCTCTGGGTATGTTCGGCAACGTCATGAACATCGTCATCCTTCGTAGGTTCCAGACTAACCGTTCAGCCTTGGATCGCTATTTCCTGTGTCTGGCTGTGACCGATCTCTGCGTCAACATCACGGGACCTCTTCACAATTCGATCATAACAGTGACAGTCCTCCGTCCATTCGGTCTTCATGACGCTATCTGTAAGACGGCCATCTTTATCCAGAACACGGCTGCTGCCTGTTCCGCTTGGTTTGTGGTGGTGATGGTGTCCCACAGGGCTATGTCTGTGGTGTGGCCTCATCGTGTCAACGTGGTGTGTACGTCAAGAAGATCTTGGGGCATCATCGTGAGCATCATCATCTTTTTCAGCCTGGCTTACTCTCACTTGTTTTACGGGTTGGAAGTTTCAGGTAAAGAGTGTGCACTGAAAGAAGACTACCTAACATTTCTGATTGAAGTCTTTCTCTATATCGATTTGTTGCTGTATTCGGTTTTGCCTTTCATCTGTCTGGTGGTCAGTAATGTTGTGCTTGTGGTGAAGTTAAGAACGTCCGTGAAGGAAGCTGGTGACCAGTTTGCTACCACAGACGAACAGCAGAGTGAGAGAGAAAGAAAAGTGAACTCCATCACTCTCACGGCTCTGGTTGTGTCAGTGACCTTCATTGTCTTCACCTTACCGCTCGCCCTGAAGAATATGATAGACTTCTCTTTTGTCCACAGCCGTAAAGTGAAGGATATCCACGAGCTGACTTATGACTACTTTCTACAGAATCTTTTCTACTGTATTGGTTATTTCAATTTCTCTTTCAACTTTTACTTATACTGCTTGACGGGACAGAGATTCAGAAACGAATTCCAAGAGGTCATGGGTAAACTGTTCGTCCGCATCAGATTATCCCAAATTATAAACATGCAATATGTTAAGAGCCAACATTGATCAACATTTATAAAGTGACTGGATATTCAGTAGGTGACAGGTGCTTTCTTGAGTTAATAATTCAGTTTCTGCTTTATATTCAATTGACTCCGGAATGATTGAGCACGCGAAGGTAAGTTCGTTTACATGAATAATGTTAACAATGCCTATCTACATAGTGTCCCATCTCATGAATGCCCCACTCTCTTCAAAACAGTATGATTATACGCAAAACATACGTTAAGCAAACACGCATCAGCCCCTATCTAGAGAAATATAGACGAACTATAGGACGCAGTATTAACGAAGCAGTAGAAATGATATATATCCATATGTCAATCGCTTGTCATCGGCAGATGTGATGCGTCTAGTGTTTCGGTTTCAGCCTGTACCGCTGGCTAGCACTGCTGCCTGCAGCTATGCGAAAAAAAGAGCAGAAGGCGTAAGTCCCTTCCTGTCAGTACATAGCCTCTCCATCAGCAAGCCCTACACTGTGCCTCCTCGTGGGGACAGGTGGTAACTGAGCACCTCACAGACTCAGGCTAAATCTCGTGGGACTCAGAGGAGGTCTGACCCCCAGACGTGAGGCACGCAGGCCCACCGGCGTGTGGATATGCCCTGGTGCCCACGGACCAGATCCCAAGCTATGGGTGAATAAGAGAGTAAGGCTAGCGGAGAGACCATACACAAACCGATGGAAGGCAACAGGAAACCACCATTGTAATTTTCTCAGGTTACTCATGGACAGAAACAGAAAAATGGAAAATGAAGACAACGACGTAAATAGGTGCAACATGGAATATAAGAACACTGTTGCAGAAGGGTAAATTAGAAAATACCAAGACAGAGATGGAAAGGCTTAACATTGGTACTTTACGACTAGGGGAAGTGAGATGGAAGGGGGCAGGCATGATAACATCAGGAGAATACATAATGATATACTCTGGTAGTAACTCACATGAAAGAGGAGTAGGCATCATGATGGACAAAGACAAATCAAAAGCAGTTAAGGGATACTGGGCTGTGTCTGACAGAGTTTTGCTGGTCAAATTGGGAGGCAAACCATTTGATATCAACATCATTCAAGTGTATGCACCAACATCCGCAAGTACTCAGGAAGACATCGACAACTTCTACGAAGTTTTAGAGATGGCCAAAGTCCAATGTAAATCACAAGAAGTTACTAGGAGATGTTAATGCTAAAAAGGGACAGGATAGGGTCAATCATATAGTTGGACCTCATGGCCTTGGTACGCAAAATGAACGGGGAGAGAAACTTGTAGAATGGGCACGATGAATGAGTTCATAGTAGGAAACACCTGGTTTGAGTAGCCTAATAGAAGAAAATGGACTTGGATGAGTCCAGGAGATAATACCAAAAATCAGATTGACTACATCCTGACCAACAAAGATTTAGAAATTCTTTATTGTTAGTAAAAAACACTACCAGGTGCAGACTGCAACAGTGACCACAACCCTGTAGTGGGAAGATTTAGACTGGAATTGAGGAAAAGGAAACAGACCAAAAGCAACATCAAACTAAACCTTGGACTCTTAAAGACAGATGAAGTGTTACGTAAAAAAAAAATGAATGTACATGTTCAAAACAAATTCAGTGCTCTGGAAGACGTTGGTGACAGTGAGGAACAATGGACAAAGTTGAGAAATTCGATAAATGAAGCTTGTGAAGAAATCCCTAAGGCAGATAGAAAAGCAAAAACGAGCTGGATGACTAATGAAATTTTGGGCTTGATGGAGGAAAGGAGGAAGGCAAAGAGAAACGAGGAGATATACAGAGAGATAAACAAGGAGATCAGGAATAGGTGCAATGAAGCTAAGGAAGCTTGGCTGAAAACAGAGTGCAAAGAAATGGAAGACCGACACAAAATGGATCCTCAGGGTATGTACAGACGAATTGAAGAAATTGTCCACAGGAAAAATACATGCACATCAACTGGTTGCTTGAAATCGAAAGAAGGCACGCTTATCATGGAAAAAGACAAAATATTAGACAGATGGGGAGAGTACATTAAAGACCTTTTTGGTGATGACAGAAACGAAGAACACATTATAAAAAAGAACTTTGAAGGACCACCCATAATGAAAGATGAAGTTAGAATGGCACTGAAAAAGTTGAAACCAGGAAAAGCCCCAGGACCAGGCAACATTACTTCAAAGATGATTGAAGCCCTGGAGGAATTTGGCATAGAAAAAATAACAGTCCTCCTAAATGAAATTTACGACATTGGAAAAATCTCCAAAGATATGTCAAAATCAATTTTCATTGCACTTCCAAAGAAGACAGGGGTTATAGAATGCGAACTCCTTCGCACAATCAGTTTGATGAGTCATGTAACAAAAATCCTGTTAAGAATAATCATGATGAGGACAAGGAATAGAATCAAAAGAGCAATAGCAGATCAGCAGTGTGGATTTGTGGAAGGGAAATGAACTATTGATGCCATATGCATCCTAAGAGGTCAATTGAGATGAATTAGGATTTGTATTTATGCCTTGTTGACTACACCAAGGCTTTCGATCGGGTGAGACATAGTGAATTGATCAACTTACTGGAGAGACTCAATGTTGATGGAAAAGATCTACGAATAATCAGAAATATGTACTGGGAACAAACAGCTGCAATGAGAATAGAAAACAATGTAAGCTCTTTCCAAAAACATCAAAAGGGAGTCAGACAGGGTTATGTTTTGTGACCAGATCTGTTTTCACGATACAGCAAAAAACATCATGGGAAACCTAGAGGAAGACCCTGGATTAAAGGTTTGAGGGAAAATGATAAACAACATTCGATAGCACAGATGACACCGTGCTAATTGCAGAAAATGAAAGGGACCTACAAAACCTTGTGAATATACTAGAAATAGAAAGCAAAGGTAAGGGGCTGGAACTAAACAGCAGGAGGACTGAAGTCATGGTGATCAGTAAAAAACATAAAACCCCTCATGCAAAATAACAGCAAATGGAACAACCTTGACGCAGGTTGATACATTTAAATACCTGGGAACGATCATTTCATCAGACGGCAGATGCACATCAGAAACAGCCGGCAGAATCGGTCAAGCCAAACAGCATTCAAGAAGATGACAAGCATTCTTACCAACAAATGCCTGTCAATTAACATCAGGAAGAGAGTACTTGAATGTTATATAGAACCAATACTGTTCTACGGTTGTGAGGCGTGGACAGTGAACAAGCAAAGCCAGAACAAGTTTGAGGCATCCGAGCTGTGGTTTCTAAGAAGAATGTTGAGAGTTCTATAGACAGCAAAGAAAACAAACGAGACAGTCTTAATGGAGGCAGACACAAGCAGATCATTCATAAGGAAGATTAGGAAAAGACAGGCAACATTTATAGGCCATTTTATGAGGAAGGGGGATTTGGAGCACCTGGTCACAAAGGGAAAGCTAGAGGGAAAGAGAGCACCAGGTAGACCCAGGGAGAAAGTGCTGGACAGACTTGCAGAGTGGCTGGGGACAGGGAAGGTGGGGGAGATGCTAGGGGCAACGAGAGATAGAGACATATGGAAGTCTATGATCGCCAACGCCATGCGGCAGGACACCTGATGATGATGATGATGATGATATGTTAATCGATCAGGCAACAGAGAAAACCGATAAAGTTCCGAAATATAATTGTTCCTTATACCGAAAGCATATGCAGCGTATTGTGTGCGATCTAGACGTATAGAAATTCCACAAATATCGTGCATTTCACAATTGATCTTTATATTGTGAAGACCGTTCTGTTTCTGCTTTCTGTTTTGGTTATTACTTTTTCTCTCTCCCCTCTCTCTCTCTCTCTCTCTCTCTCTCTCTCTCTCTCTCTCTCTCTCTCTTCTCTCTCTCTCTCTCTCTCTCTCTCTCTCTCTTCTCTCTCTCTGTCTCATCTTCTCATCTCCTCTTCTCCCTCTCTCTCTTTCTCCCTCCTCTCTTCCCGTCTGTCGTCTCCCTTCCTCTTCTCAGTAATATCCCGCGTTTAGACAAACTATTTGATTATAATGCATGCTGTGTGCAATATGAATATAAATGTATATCTATTTACATCTATGTGTTATTATGGCGTGGATAGGAAGTCTGCTAAATAGTGACGTTAGAGTCAAGTCGCACCTCAAATATGTTTGGAATCCTAATAGTTTCAAAATACTCGGCAT
>JAPXFY010000015.1:60593678-60598678 GCA_030674185.1 Monoplex corrugatus | reverse complement strand
CTTCCGTAAGGATTTTAGAATTTCAATAACACCTTTTTTCCCTTTATTACAAGATTCTTCCCATGCATAATTTAAACTTAATTTTGTCGAAAATATCATTCCTAAGTATTTATAAGAATTAACAACTTTAACCTCGTTAATTCCATAGAACCATTTTTCGTGTTTTGATAAATGTCCACCCTTCCTGAAAATCATAATATTAGTTTTATCCATGTTAACTGTTAAAGCTAGTCGATCCGATTCTTCCTTTAAGACATTTAACTGGTTTTGTAAGCCTTTGACTGTACCAGAGAGAAGAATAACATCGTCTGCAAACAGCAATAGGAATATCTCAATAACCCCAGGGATAATTTGAATGCCATGCATGCCTTTTCTTGACAGTTCCACTGCTAATTCATTAATGAAAAATGAAAACAATTGAGGACTCAATTGACACCCCTGTTTCACTCCTTTAGGGCATTCAAAATAATCTGAATATAAACACTTCTCACGCACGCATGCAAACACTGAGTTATAAACTCCTCTTAGGGCCATATCTAATTTTCCATTCACACCACTTTTACGTAATATATTCCAAAGATTATTACGATTCACAGAATCGAATGCCTTCCTAAAATCCACAAATGCAACATAAAGTTTCTTATTTAAAAGTAAATGCTTCTGCACAAGGGAGTAAAGTGTGAAAATATGATCAATTGTACTTTATTTTGCTCAATCCAGCTTGTTCTTCAACTATTTTCTCTTCTTTTTCTGCCCACTTTGTTAATCTCTTATTCAAAATATATGTATAAACTTTACTCACTATACTTCTTAGAGCGACTCCTCTATAATTATCTGGATTATTCACATCTCCTTTTTTATGAATTGGGATTATTATGGACTTTGCCCATTCTGACGGAAAATGCCATTATCAAAAAGCTTGTTACATAAATGGACAAGGAAATCAATTACATTAGCATTTGCATGTTTTAACATTTCGCTGATTATTTGATCTGGTCCTGCGCTCTTTCCTGCTTTCAAATGCCTGATACTCGCAGTCACTTCTTCTTTAGTTATAGGCTCATTGAAAAGTGGCTCAAAATTATTTTCTTCCTCTACTATATTACTCTCTTGTGCAGTATTTCCCCCGATATCATTGAAAACACTGCAGAAATGATTGTACCATTGTTCAATAGAGATTTCATTGTACACAAAGGCCTTTCTATTAACAGATCTTATTATTGACCAGAATGTCCTGGAGTCATTGATGGAATCTTTGAGTGTTCTTATTTTCTTATCTTCGTATTCCCTTTCTTTCGTTTTCCTTAGTTTAACATACTCTTTTCGTGATATGACATATGCTTCTCTTTTTTCTCTTTTTTCTTTTTCTGTTTTGCATCTCTGGAATCTTTTCAGTAGCCTCTTAACTTCTTGTTTCTTTCTTTCACATTCCTTATCAAACCAATCATTCTGTTTCTTTTGTCCTTGTCTCACTGTTCGTACCATACACGCAGCTGCCCCGCATAAAGCCTTAGTAAACTGCTCCGAACTGTCATTCACATTATAATCTAACAAACCGAAAGCTGTCTGTAGACAATTGTTGAACTCAGAACCATCAAGCTCTTGTACAAATAAACTTGCTAATTCTTCAGACCATACAATTTTTTCTTCCCCTTGTTGTCTTGCACTTTCTACATCTGTATGATTATTTCCCCTTTTCCATATTATCTCAACAGGTAGATGCCATGAATCAACACAGTTACCTACCCGTAAATCAAAGCATGAGACCAGATTATATGGAACACGAAAATAGTCAATCACACTACACCCGTTTGGAGACACAAAAGTGTATTCACCCTCTGTATCTCCATCACACAAACCATTCAAAATAACCATATCCAACATGAAACATAAGTTCAACAATGTTTTGCCAAAACTATTCACAGTTTCATCTTTAGAACAACGTACATCACATTCATTATACATCCTGTCATACTCAATGTCTTCCAAATAAGTAGTCATGTCTTCAGGCGCAAACTGTTCGTGACCTGTTCTAGCATTGAGATCTCCCATAATTATAAAATGTGTTTTTTCTTTTTCAAACTGTTGTAGCATTAATTCTTCCAGCATCAAGATCCCATCTTTAATTAATGTTTCGTTATATCTAGGGCTTCCTTCTGGCGCAACATAGCATGCAATCAAAATAAGATCTTTGTCTAAATCAAATACATTTTTGTTTACTCTGATGGCAATGGTGTTATCATAATCTAACATTATTTCTTTCACACAATTTTCTAAAGTTTTTTTCACCAACAATAAAACTCCACCCGAATTCCTGCCATGGTGTGACAATTTCTTAGCTGGTGCGTAAAACTTCAAATAATCAGTGAACAAACAGCTGAAATCAAACGAAGTATCAAGAAAACATTAGAGAGAGAGAGAGAGAGAGAGAGAGAGAGAGAGAGAGAGAGAGAGAGAGAGAGACCAACAGATCAACACACAAACAAACAGACCCACAAACAAAGAGACAGAGACAGAGAGAAATAGGGAGTCGTGGAATTTTACAAACGATATACAGAGGCAGCGCAAAGAAGTCACAGTCAATAAAAAGAAAATATTCATGGATTCAGCAAGCCGGATAATTAGCCTTGACATTACAATCTCTCATTTTTATTTCAGTTTCTGAAGATAGTAGTGTGTCCGTGATAGGGTAAAATGTTCCATTATTAAACATTGACACCACAGATTCCATATGATGGAAACGACTCAAAACGATTATGTCAAAAGCGCCATAAGCCTGTTTGTTAACACCTTAGCTATGGCCAGACTTTGTGGTTTTCCCTTACATCATCATCATCATCATCGGGTGCCTTGCCGCATGGCGTTGGCGATCATGGACTTCCATCTGTCTCTCTCTATTGTTGCCTCATGCTTCTCTTCCACCCTCTTTGTCTTCAACCACCCTGCAAGTCCGTCCAATATCTTCTCCCTGGGTCTACCATGTGCTCTCTTTCCCCCCAGCTTTCCCGTTGTGACCAGGTGCTCCAATTCCTCTTACCTCATAAAATGGCCTATAAATGTTGCTTGTCTTTTCGTAATGTTCCTTGCCAATGATCTTCTTGTGTCTGCCTCCATCAAGACTGTCTCGTTTGTTTTCTTTACTGTCCATGGAACTCTCAACAGTCTTCTTAGAAACCACATCTCGGCTGCCTCAATCTTGTTCTGGCTTTGCTTGTTGACTGTCCACGCCTCACAACCGTACAACAGTATTGGTTCTATATAACATTCAAGAACTCTCTTCCTGATCTTAATTGATAGGTATTTGTTGGTAAAAATGCTGTTCATCTTCTTGGCCGATTCTGCCGGCTATTTCTGATGTGCATCTGCCGTCTGGTGAAATGATCGTTCCCAAGTACTTACATTTATCAACCTGTCTCAATGTTCTGCCGTTTGCTGTTATTTTGCATGAGGGGATTTCATGTTTTTTACTGATCACCATAGCTTCAGTCTTCCTGCTGTTTACTTCCAACCCCTTACCTTTGCTTTCTATTTCTAGTATATTCACAAGGTTTTGTAGATCCCTTTCATTTTTTGCAATTAGCACGGTGTCATCTGCGTATCGAATGTTGTTTATCATTTTCCTCCAAACTTTCATCCAGGGTCTTCTTCTAGGTTTCTCATGATGTTTTCGCTGTAAAGTGAAAACAGATCTGGTGACAAAACACAACCCTGTCTGACTCCTCTTTTGATGTTTTGGAAAGAGCTCATTTCGTTTTCTATTCTCATTGCAGCTGTTTGTTCCAAATACATATTTCTGATTATTCGTAGATCTTTTCCATCGATATTGAGTCTTTCTAGTTGGTTGATGAATTCTTCATGTCTAACCCGATCGAAAGGCTTGATATAATCAACAAAGCATAAATGTGAATCCTTATTCATCTCGATTAACCTCTGTATGATAGTTCTTAGGATGTATATGGAATTAATAGTTCCTTTCACTTCCTCAAATCCACACTGTTCATCTGATATTTCTCTTTTGATTGTATTCCTAACATACGGGTTTTATATCTTAGCTTTGTAGCAATATGATATTGAAACAACATGAAAATGAAAACTGAAAAATAAGTGCGGTATCCCGCCTCAGGTTTGAAAGCCCTGTGTTAAAGGGCCACAAAAAAGTCAATGTCGGAGATTGGGGTTTGGTGATTGTTCAAGAGGGTTCACCAAAAAGCCGAGCAATTCCATAATACGCTCCACCCAAATCTGCTAGCGATTATCTAGCAGATTCCCTGAACAGGCACAAAACTCTGTGCGTTAGCATAGGTCTTAATTCAAAGAAAATAATACTTTGAACCCGGGTTTCTCGCGTATTAGCTAAGTGCTTTTACCGCGAGGCCAGACATTGGACTGATGTGTTGAACAAGAGCTGTAGCGATGCACCGTTCCTCAGCAGTCAGTGATGACAGATTCTACTGTTTCACCAACCCACGTTTGCCCTAAGTGTGGGTGAACCTTCCTGGCCCGGATTAGTCTCACCAGCCACCTCGGGACACACAATTGCCATTCCCCCAGTCAAATATGAAGTTGTGGACTTTCTGGACAACGAAGGACGAATGGCAAAAGGTGTATGCACGCCAATCTATCTCCAGAACTGATCGACATTTTTCTTGTTTTATAAAGCATTTGTAGAAAACGCTATATTTAATAACTCATCCATATCTCTCCTAGTGGACCAAAAGAATATCTTACATTTTCAGTCTCAGTTTCTCAAGATGGAGTCTATGCGCTCGGAATAAATTCTATATGTACTTACACCACTGATGCCATTTGGTGGATAAGATCAAAACTGGTTAATGCATTGGACCCATACCTGCGCCTTAGTTCTACGCTTTGGCAAGGTCACCTGAAAAACTGTGGCTCTCCGGAGGTTGGACCCCACGGCCCCAGCACTATCAGGCATGTTACTCTAACCAACCCAGATGACAGGTTGGCAAAAGTTAACCATTTGACCTCTGCACCCT
>JAPXFY010000015.1:60588678-60591178 GCA_030674185.1 Monoplex corrugatus | reverse complement strand
CTTCTTCTTCTTCTTCTTCTTCTTCTTCTTCTTCTTCTTCTTCTTCTTCTTCTTCTTCTTCTTCTTCTTCTTCTTCTCCTTCTTCTTGTCTTTTTTCTCATTTCCCTCTTCTTCCTCCACCTCCTCTGCATTCTTCCTGTTCTTGTTCTTGTTGTTCTTCTTCCATGTCTTCTCCTACCCCACTTTCTTTTTCATTGAGTCTCTTGTTTCCAGCCTCTGCAAAACATTTGAATTATGGTGATGATTTATATATAAGCTGTACACTAAAAACTATTCTGATTCCAGAACTTGTATGACGCGATAATATTTCCCACATAATTATATATTTTATATATATATATTATGCGCATCTATCTATCTATTTCATTATCATCATCATCATCATGTCGAGCTTGCTCAGCTATCCATGACACACGTTTCTTCCATCCTTCTCTGTCAGACATTGCAGTAGGTAGTTCATCATACTGACAGCCCGTATCATCGATCAGTTGGTCGATGAAGGTCTTCTTTGGACATTCTGGTCTTTGTTTGCCGTGGCTGGGTCTCCATAGTAGAACACCAGTTCTTCTTTGCTATGCCAGTAGTGTCCCGCGAAGCGCAGTCTTTGTTGACTATTGATTTACTGATTGGTGGGATCTTACCATATAACTCTTTGCTAGTTGGCTGCTCTCTCCAGGATTTGTTCAGGGATGCACACAGCATTCGTGTGTATGCTCCATCAGTCTTCAATGTCGTTGTTAGGGTCAAATAGATTGAGCCATATGTAAGAACGGACTCTACTGCTGCTCGGAAGAAGTTCCTTTTCAGGTTGTCTGGTAGATTGGATTTCCAGATTTTGTCTGGTTGATTTAGTGCGCCCCATGCATCTCCGAGTCTGGTGTTGACGTCTTGTTCTGTGGAGTCAATGTAGCTGCCCAGGTATTTATAGTCTTGAACTTGTTTGATCGTATCTCCATTGAGACTTCTCATACCTTCTGATGCGTCTTGGTTCAGACAGATGGACTCTGTTTTGTTCGCATTGAGTGGAGCCCGATCTCCATTGCTATTCTTTCGACATTGTGAAGGAGAGATGTTGCATCCTTTAGGAGGTCTGCGAGAACAGCCAGGTCATCAGCGTAATCCGCATCTGTTATTTTTACCGTAGGGTAGCGTCTGCTCTTCTGTTCTGTGAGGGTAAAGCCGTGTTTCTGTTCCTATCCACTGCTTTCCTCAGCATATAATCGAGACAGATGATGAAAATGTAGGGGAATGCGTTTCTTCTTGAAGGACTCCAACAGTGATGTCGAAGAAGTCCGTGTCTCCGTCGGGGGAGCGAACCATACAGTGGGTATTCTGATATCTATTTGCCTCTCTCTCTCTCTCTCTCTCTCTCTCTCTCTCCTCTCTCCTCTTCTTCTCTCTCTCTCTCTCTCTCTCAATGTTACAGAAAGGTAAATTAGACAACATCAAAATGGAGAGGGAAAAGCTTAACATCAGTATATTAGGACTAGGGGAAGTGAGATGGAAGGAGACAGTCATGATAACATCAGGAGAATATACAGTGATGATGAAAGATGAAGTTAGAGCACCACTGAAAAAGATTAAACCAGGAAAAGCTCCAGGACAAGACAACATTTCTACAGAGATGATTGAAGCCCTGGAGGAATTTGGCATAGAAAAAAATAAGAGTCATCCTAAATGAAATTTATGACACTGGAAAAATCCCCAAAGATATGTCCAAATCAATTTTCATTTTCTTCCAAAGAAGACAGGGCTATAGAATGCGAACTCCATCGCACAATCAGTTTGATGAGTCATGTAACAAAAATTCTGTTGAGAATAATCATGATGAGGACAAGAAATAGAATCAAAAGAGAAATAGCAGGAAGAACAGTGTGAATTTGTGCAGAAAATGAAAGGGACCTACAAAACCTTGTGAATATACTAGAAATAGAAACCAAAGGTAGGGGGTTGGAACTAAACAGCAGGAAGACTGAAGTCATGGTAATCAGTAAAAAACATGAAATTCCCCCATGCAAAATAACAGCAAACCTTGACACAGGGTAATAAGTTCAAATACATGGGAACGGTCATTTCATCAGACGGCAGATGCACATCGGAAATAGCTGGCAGAATCGGCCAAGCCAAAACAGCATTCAAGAAGATGACAAGCATTCTTACCGACAAATGCCTATCAATTAACATCAGAAAGAGAGTCCTTGAATGTTATATAGAACCAATACTGTTGTACGAATGCGAGGCGTGGACAGTCAGCAAACAAAGCCAGAACAAGATTGAGGCAGCCGAGATGTGGTTTCTCAGAAGAATGTTGAGAGTTCCATGGACAGCAAAGAAAAAAAAAACGAGACAGTCTTGATGGAGGCAGACACAAGTAGATCACTCATAAGGAAGATTAGGAAAAGACAGGCAACATTTATAGGCCACTTTATGAGGAAGGGGAATTTGGAGCACCTGGTTACAACGGGAAAGCTGGAGGGAACGAGAGCACCAGGTAGACCCA
>JAPXFY010000015.1:60561178-60576178 GCA_030674185.1 Monoplex corrugatus | reverse complement strand
ACAGAAGGCAAGTGGACAGAGGGGTGGACACGTAGACGGGGAAATCACTGCTAGAAGAAAGTAAGTCTTCAATTCAGACTTGAAGGAAGATTACATTATGTGACTGTTAAACAGACGAGGGAAACCCCATACTCGTGTGAACCAGACACAGAAAAAGAGCAGTGACCGAATGCGGAACAAAGATGTCGAAGACTTTGCAAGCAGGCAGTTTCAGAAGCCAAACAAAGAATTCGGGTAGGGGTGTGCTTTCGGAGGTGGTCACAAAGACAAATAATGTCAGTATCATTAATACAACTGTAGCATAATGTATTGATTTTGTATGAAATTCTTTGAATAACAGACAACGTGTGGAAAAAGTGAAGAAAGGGAATGACCTGATCAAACCTCTTTTCACAAAGAGCAAGATGGGTCGCAGAATTCTGACTACTCTGGAGGCATGTGACCGAAGAGGCAAACAGGCTTTGGTTGGTGCACATCTTGACATAAGTTGTGGAGAAGGGTCAGTGAAGCGTCTTCAGTGTTTTTTTTTGTTTTTTTGTTTGTTTGTTTTTAGTAACTTAACTTTTGTGCTGTTTCTACCCTCAGTTGGTGCGCTGTAAACTGCTCGCACGGCACGTCTGAAGGGAAAATGAACGTATGAGCCACGGGCCTATAGTTATTTAGCTTGTGTGGGTCCCCCGTGGGGATACTGGAGGCTCTTTCAATATAAATAGTATCCTCACCGCCTGGAAATTCGTGTTAAAATTTTCCTCTTTTCTGTCACTCTCTTTGTTTCTGCCTTGTTTCTATAATTTCTTCTTAGCATTTTCTTGCTTGCTGGTCCTTTCACCCATATGTGTTCGATAAAGTCTTTCGTACTTTTTCTTAGGATTGACGACTGGGTACATTATTAAGTGTTTTTTGCTCTACGGACGTGAGATATGCAGAAGCAATTTTAGATAATTCAGGCCGTTTTTATACATGATTTAGTGTCCGTAGTTATGTTTCAATTCATATTTAGATTTGTTTTGTTTTTTAATTATGTGTGTGATAAATTGGACGGGGTGGTCGACGCCAGGGGCATCTCCTTAGATTATGTGCGCGAATGCATTGATATGTGTACTAATTTTCTTTTCGCTTTTTACCTGTTGAAGTATTTTATATTTTGAAACGGCTATAGCCCTGATGTGGCTCTATGTGGTCGGTGGAAGTTTCCCAGATGTTTGGAATTGAGCCTTCATCTACAGATCTAGGGAACAAGCAGGTGAAAACAGGAGCCAGGGCAACACTGCATTCCTTCAGGACACGCCCACTGATGTTGTCAGAACCTGCAGGACAGCGAGCACTGTCTTGTTTAAAACACTTCTGCACTTCTGTTTTCTCGTTAACAACTAGTGTGAAGTTTTTCCATCGCTTGCTTCTGAACTACTGTGAGAGAACACACACACACACACACACACACACACACACACACACACACACACACACACACACACACACACACACACACACACCACAACAAACAAACAAACAAACAAACAATCAAACAATAACGGCCACACCACATTGAATACACCGGTTCTCGTCTGATCACCGAAGTTAACTTAAGCAACGTCGGGCCCAGTTAGTACTGGAAACACCGGGTGCTGTTGGCAACTTTATTTATATACATGTCATTTATATGTAACCAAGATTATTCCAGTGATAGGCTGATACAATGCCAGTATAAAATATAGACTAGGTAAAACATAGGCTAGGTAGGGTCTCAGGACCTGGTGAGCTCATGGGTTTAGGTGCAGGCTTAATGTTTGTGCCATGATCATCATACGCATGGTACCTGTGACGTTAGAGCTTATGAAATTCGTTCCGAGCGCGGAGACGTCGTCTTGAAAAACGGAAACTCAAAACTCTGAGGTAATAATAATAATAATAATTACAATATTTATATAGCGCAAATCTTGATAAAATCAAATCTAAGCGCTGAAGCAGACACACCGCAGGCACGCACGCACGCACACACACGCACGCACACTCAGACACACACACACACACACACACACACACCCACACACACGCATGGCTATAAATGGGGAGAAAGATAAAAGCAATAAAAGCAAGATAAAAGCAATGGAAAATTATAGAGAGCATAGCATACAATTATATATTATAACCATGTGATTCCTCCGAGCGGAGACAGGCTGCAGAGGGGGGGGGGTTGAGTAAGGTTAGGATTTTATGCGGAGGAGAAAGTGAGTTTGAGAGCGGACTTGAAGGAGACAAAGTAGGTTGCTGACGGACTGAGAGAGGAAGTTTGTTCCAGGAGAGTGGACCAGAAACAGAGAGGCTCGTGACCATAGGTATTGAGCTTAGTGCGTGGAAAGCGAAAAGTCAGAGGATCGAGGCAGAGCGGAGGGTACGTGAAGAACATAGATCATGCTTGTCAGACTTGGTGTAGAAGGTTTTCAGCTCGTCTGCAAGTTGGACTTCATCAGTGGGCAGCAGTGGCGACTTCATTGGCCTATGCCCTGTGATGATGTCAATCACTTTCCACATGGACTTGGGTTGTTGTTTCTGAGGATATTTTCTAGGCTGGATTTAAAGTGTTGCTTGTCTGTCTAGGTATGTAGGTCAATCTGTTTGTGTTGTCTTCTTTCGTCGTCCTTCTCTGTACAATCGGCCCGTTTCTGTTTTTGTTTCTTTTGTTTTGTTTGTTTTGTTTTGTTTTGTTTTTAGTTGTTTTTTTTCTGCAAGGAGAGCTTTCAGCTGTGGTGGTGACCTACGGCTTATCATTACAATAGAATGTTATTTGTCGGCTGTAGACAATGCTATCCAGTAATTTATTCTAGCATGTCATAGTAAAAGACCTTTGACATACGCTAGTCTGTTACAAAACCAATATGAAGGGTGTGAGACGTGATGAATTGGCCATGAAAACAGGAACTTGTTGGTTGTCTTGTCTCTATCATTTTTTTTTTCTAAAACAGAACGAATTGTCACTGAGTTTCTGAACTTTCTGCCTCTGTCTCTCTTTCTCTGTCTGTCTGTCTGTCTGTCTGTCTGTCTCTCTCTCTCTCTCTCTCTCTCTCTGTATATGTGAGTGTATCAGCTAACATCTGTTTTTCGTCAAAAATCAGAGAGTTGCCACTTGGTATCCAAAATCATTCAAAAGTGCTGTTTGTAAAAAGACCAAACCGCTGGTTTAATTATTCAGAAACATGGACGAGGGAAATGAAAATTACAAGACAATGACTACGTCCAACGCCACAACAGTGGCTTTAGTCACCGCTGCAAACGATGTTGATTTTAATTCGCTGCCCTTAGTAAAGATAGTGTACTGGATCTGGGCCATCTGCCTGCCCATTCTGTTTGCTCTGGGTATGTTCGGCAACGTCATGAACATCGTCATTCTTCGTAGGTTCCAGACTAACCGTTCAGCTTTGGATCGCTATTTCCTGTGTCTGGCTGTGACCGATCTCTGCGTCAACATCACGGGACCTCTTCGTGATTGGATCTTAACAGTGACAGTGTTCCGTCCATTCGGTCTTCATGACGCTATCTGTAAGACTGGCTTCTTCATCCAGAACACGGCCGTTGCCTGTTCCGCTTGGTTTGTAGTGGTGATGGTGTCCCACAGGGCTATGTCCGTGGTGTGGCCTCATCGTGTCAACGTGGTGTGTACGTCAAGGAGATCTTGGGGCATCATCGTGAGCATCATCATCTTTTTCAGCCTGGCTTACTCTCATTTCTTTTACGGAATGGAAGTTTCAGGTAAAGAGTGTGTATTCAAAGAAGACTATCTAAAGTTTCTGATCGAAGTCTTTGGGTATATCGATATCTTGCTATACTCGGTATTGCCTTTCATCTGTCTGATGGTCAGTAATGTTGTGCTGGTGGTGAAGTTAAGAACGTCCGTGAAGGAAGCTGGTGACCAGTTTGCGACCACAGACGAACAACAGAGTGAGAGAGAAAGAAAAGTGAACTCCATCACTCTCACGGCTCTGGTTGTGTCAGCGTCCTTCATTGTCTTCACTTTACCGCTCGCCTTGAAGAATATGATAGACTTCACTTTTGTTCAAGGCAGTCATGTGAAGGATGTCCACGAGCTGGCGTATGACTACTTTCTGCAGAATCTTTTCTTCTGTGTTGCTTATTTCAATTTCTCTTTGAATTTTTACTTATATTGCTTGACTGGACAGAGATTCAGAAACGAATTCCAAGAGGTCATGGGTAAACTGTTCGTCTGCATCAGATCCCCCAAAGTGTAAACCTGCAATATGTTAAGAGTCAGCAATGATCAGTGATAGTCTGATACAATACCAGTATAAAATATAGAAATCTTGTGTCAACCAGACTCGAAACTGGCTCTTTTGTCACGGTGTCCAGTGGGAATTACTGAATTGGCTCCCTGTCTTTATCTGTCTGCCTATCTGTCTCTCTGTCTCCCTCTTTCTGTCTGCCTCTGTCTCTCTCTCAGTCTCTTTGTCTGTCTGTCTCTGTCTATCTTTCTGCCTGCCTACATCTCTCTCTCTCTCTCTCTCTCTCTCTCTCTCTCTCTCTCTCTCTCTCTCAATAATTCTGTCTTTTCTCAATAATTATTCTAAGTTTTGACAACATGTTTGATTATAGTGCATATCGTGTGCAAATATGTGTATGAATGTATATCTCTGTATATCTATATCTGTATATGTGTACATCCCATGTTGTTCTTTTAAACTTGTCTTTTTGTTCGAAAACAACAGATAAGAACACCTGTGTGGAAAACCCATTAGCCTAGCTGCTTCTGGGTACCCACTAGAGAGGAGAGATCAAGTTGAAATTCATATTGATTATAACCAAGCTGAGTACTAGAGCCATATCAGGGCTAACGCCACGTCAAAAACGACAACCAGAGAGAGGAAAGATAAAACACACAGACACGCATGTATGCATCCATACAGCCATACAAAAAGACACACGGAATCAATGGTTGAGCTTGTCTCACACCTGGACAGAGCCTCACCTCAATGACTCACCAATCATCGCATGAAAGAGAAAAAACAAAGAATACCCCATAGGAATAAAATTGTACAGTGCCCCTAACAAGAATCATGAGACTGCATTGATCCTTTTATTATCAAGCATGTCTGCGCATTAAGCTTAATGAGCAGGTTTGCTTGCGCAGTAGCTGCTACAACGAGCAAGTTTCTGCACATTGAGTATTTTGAGCAGATATTTTATGCTGTGCCCATTAGCGATATCATGCCCGTCGTGAACGGTAATGTTGGAATGAATATGGTATCAGGGCTAGATACTTATCTGCAAAATATAGACTAGGTAAAACATAGGCTAGGTAGGTCCTCAGGACCTGGCCAGTTCATGGGTTTATGTGCAGGCTTTATGGCTTGAGCCATGATCACCATGCACATGGCACCTGTGACGTTAGTGCATATGGAATTCGTTCCGAGCAAGAAGACGTCTTCTTGAGAAACTGAAAGTGAAAATGAAAGTGAAACAGCAAACAAGTTGATGCCGGACCTAACAATGTATTGCAAGCACTGTATATGGTGCACTACAAACAACTGATACCTCTTTAGCATGAAGGTAGCCTTCCTGCCTTCAAGACCCAAACGCTGACGTCTCGAGTTCAAGCCCTGTCTTCAATATTAACAACAACAACAACAACAATAACAATGATAATAATAGTAATAATATAATAAATGATAACAATAACAACAATAATAATAATAACAATAATAACAATAATTACAATAATGATGATAATAGTAATAATGATAATAATAATAACAATAATGATGATAATACTAATAAAAATAGCAACAACAATAGTACTACGACTAATAATAACAAAAATAATAATAATAACAATAGCAATATAAATAATGATAATAATTATGATGATGATGATGATGATGATGATGATGATGATGATGATGATGATGATAATGATAGCCATGATAATATAATAATAATAATAATAATAATAATAATAATAATAATGATAGTAACAAGAAAAAAAATAATGATAATAATTAAAAAAAACTCACCTCCTGCTCTATTTATTTTGATGATGTCAGCCTGGTGTTACGTAGGTTTCGTCCACCCAATCCGATTTCAAGACCTTGCAAACACATAGGATTCTGTGCAGGCTCAAGGAGTCTGCTACATAATCATTGGTAGATGCAGTGAAATGTATATGGAATTGTCAGGGTGCGATGAATTTCTGTTGAACAAACGCTAAGTTACTGCCTTCCTGTCTGACTGCACAAAGCTGACTCAAAGAATGGAAAAGCTGAACTGTTTTTTCTAACAGCAAACCCTAAACACTTCATCGTCATGAAACGACTTTCACCTGTACTTAAACCAGGTAATGGAAAAGCTGAACTTTTTTTTAACATCAAACCCTAAACACTTTGTCGTTATGAGACGACTTTCACCTGAACTTAAATCAGTAATTGAAAAGCTGAACTTTTTTCTAACATCAAACCCTAAACACTCTATCGTTATGGGACGACTTTCACCTGAACATACACCCAGTAATTTTTTGTTGTCACCGCAAAAGAGATTTATGTATAAATAATTACAACTTCCTTTAGTACTGCTTTTTTCAGAGACATTTTTTCTTTTTCTTTTAGCTGATGTTCTTGATGTACCTTGAGTTCTTGAGTACCTTTTCTTATCTAACCCTTTTATCTTAAATGATCATCCTCGTTGTTCCTTGTACTTTTGCATCGTCTGTAGACAGCCTGAGTACTCAGGTACATTGTTTGTGGATTATTTCTCTGTAAAGCGTATCCCATTTAGCAAATTACGATCCTCTTGAGTACTCTCGTTTTATCATGATCGGTTTTATCTTACATTTTTTCTGTGACGTATATTTTGACTTTTGTAACAGGATGTCTTTTGTAGGAAATATTCAGAGCTTTCTGTGTCATCATATACAATTACATTATTGTTCGTTGTCAAACATTCTACTATAAGCTTACAACCTGCTTATATAATAATTGTATTTCATCTTTGTTTTTCACTGTCAGAAAGTACACATTGTTTTTACAATGTTGTTTGTCACTTTGTACGGTAATGTATATTCGAATGCGAAACCACTTCATAGTTATTTCGTTTATCGTGTTTTTCTATCAGCATTACTTCCCAGTATTTTGAGGTAATTATCTTTCATTTCCAATGTTCCTACTGGCCTGGGATCAGATATTTCTAACCAGTAAGGTATCACACAATATCAAACTAAACCTTGGACTCATAAAGACATGAAATGATACGTCAAAATATTAATGTACATGTTCAAAACAAATTCAGTGCTCTGGAAGACGTTGGTGACAATGAAGAACAATGGACAAAGTTGAGAAGTTCTAAAAATGAAGCTTGTGAAGAAATCCCTAAGGCAAATAGAAAAGCAAAAAAGAGCTGGATGGCTAATGAAATTTCGGGCCTGATGGAGGAAAGGAGAAAGGACAAAGAGAAACGAGGAGATATACAGGAAGATAAACAAAGAAATCAGGTATAGGTGCAATGAAGCTAAGGAAGCTTGGCTGAACACAAAATGCAAAGAGATAGAAGAACGACACAAAATGGATCCTCAGGGTATGTACAGACGAACTGAAGAAATTGTCCACAGGAAAAATACATACACATCAACTGGTTGCTTAAAATCGAAAGATGGCACGCTTATCATGGAAAAAGACAAAATATTAGACAGACGGGGAAAGTACATTAATGACCTTTTTGAGGATGACAGAAACGAAGAACACATAAAAAAGAACTTTGAAGGATCACCCATAATGAAAGATGAAGTTAGAGCAGCACTGAAAAACATGAAACCAGGAAAAGCCCCAGGACCAGACAACATTATTACAGAGATGATTGAAGCCCTGGAGGAATTTGGCATAGAAAAAAATAACAGTCCTCCTAAATAAAATTTATGACACTGGAAAAATCCCCAAAGATATGTCAAAATCAATTTTCATTGCACTTCCAAAGAAGACAGGGGCTATAGAATGCGAACTCCATCGCACAATCAGTTTGATGAGTCATGTAACAAAATTCCTGTTAAGAATAATCATGATGAGGACAAGGAATAGAATCAAAAGAGAAATAGCAGAAGAACAGTGTAGATTTGTGGAGGGGAAAGGAACTATTAATGCCATATACATCCTAAGAACTATCATAGAGAGGTCAATTGAGATGAATAAGGATTTGTATTTATGCTTTGTTGACTATACCAAGGCTTTCGATCGGATACAACATGATGAATTGATCAACCAACTGGAGAGACTCAATGTCGATGGAAAAGATCTACGAATAATCAGGAATATGTACTGGGAACAAACAGCTGCAATGAGAATAGAAAACAATATAAGCTCTTTTCAAAACATCAAAAGAGGAGTCAGACAGGGTTGTGTTTTGTCACCAGATCTGTTTTCACTATACAGCGAAAACATCATGAGAAACCTAGAAGAAGACCCTGGATGAAAGGTTGGAGGGAAAATGATAAACAACATTCGGTACGCAGATGACACCGTGCTAATTGCAGAAAATGAAAGGGACCTACAAAATCTTGTGAATATACTAGAAACAGAAAGCAAAGGTAAGGGGTTGGAACTAAACAGCAGGAATACTGGTCATGGTGATCAGTAAAAAACATGAAATCCCCTCATGCAAAATAACAGCAAATGGCACAACCTTGACACAGGTTAATATGTTCAAATACCTGGGAACGTTCATTTCATCAGACGGCAGATGCACATCGGAAATAGCTGGCAGAATCGGCCAGGCCAAAACAGCATTCAGAAGGATGACAAGCGTTCTTTCCAACGGATGCCTATCAATCAACATCAGAAAAAGAGTCCTTGAATGTTACATAGAACCAATACTGTTGTAGAGATGCGAGGCGTGGACAGTCAGCAAGTAAAGCCAGAGCAGGATTGAGGCAGCCGAGATGAGGTTTCTCAGAAGAATGTTGAGAGTTCCATGGACAGCAAAGAAAACAAACGAGACAGTCTTGATGGAGGCAGACACAAATAGATCACTCCTAAGGAAGATCAGGAAAAGACAAGCAACATTTATAGGCCATTTGTTTATGAGGAAGGGGATTTGGAGCACCTGGTCACAATGGGAAAGCTGGAAGGAAAGAGATCACCAGGTACACCCAGGGAGAGAATGCTGGATGGACTTGCAGAGTGGACTGGGGATGAGGAGGGTGGGGGAGATGCTGGGGGCAACGAGAGATAGAGATGGTTGGAAGTCCATGGTCGCCAACGCCATGCGGCAGGGTACCTGATGATGATGATGATGATGAAGATATCACAATATAGCTTTGCGTACCTTCCAAATTAATTCAAGACTTTCGTTGTACAAGTCACTGTTTTATCTCAAATGATCATCTTCATTGTTCCTGGTATTCTTGCATCGTCCGTAGACAACGTGGGTACCCGGGTACACTGTCCGTGGATCCCTGTATAAAGTTTCTGTCATTTAGCAAATTACGATTATCCCCTATCATGTTTTAAGAAGAAGAAAATCGTTCTGTGCCCATTTTTCATAGTTTATTTCATGTCCATTCTTAAACGTTTTATTGACAGAAAAAGAGTCCAAACGGTTGTAGTCCTTTATCTATATCCGTGTGTTCACGGACGGATTCTTATGCAGAGATAAACGTTGTTTTGCAAAATAAGACGAGGTAAACCTTTGCAAACATTCACTATAATAATGTATGAAGTCAGCTTTCAGGCATTAACAGATCAAAAGTATTCAGCCATGAACAAAATCGGTCAGTCAGTAGACTTCGCGAACCTTTCCACTTTCTGAGAGTGATTTATGGAGTCAGCAATGGTAATAACATGCCCACCTCTCTCGTTACTTCTGTAGATGAGTCACTGGAGAGCATGTGTATCTCGTCCTTCTGCCATAGCTTTCGTTAAAGTGGAAGTTGTGATTTGATACACCGTGCTTTTCTCTGTATTATTCTTTATGATACAACTGTTTGGCTTAAGTGTGAAACCTCATCCAAACGTTTGCTTAGTGATTGATCCATGTGCGTGTTTTATGACTATTTTGTCACCTAACTATCAGTGTGCTGTATGACTATTTCCCCCCTTTATCAGTCTCCAAATGAAGAATCGGTTTGAATGAGCTTTACATTTTAGCCAGCAATGTCTTCCTGGACTACAAATAAAAGACTAAAAGTCTCAAACATATGCCGATACACACTTTAGGCATTAGATGGTGTATTCACGTAGACCGTACGAGATCCCTTAGAAAGGGGAATGCTCATAAACACAAATCGCACAATCATATGAACATAAGTGGGAGCAATTTTTCCCAGATAACTGCGGCAGGCACAGTCGACCACAGTAAATAAATTCTATACGGGGCAAAAACTATAAAACACCAACCAACAACTATATTCAAAGCGATCTGTATAATAGCTATACATGGTTCTGTTTGAGAGTGGGTTCCTACTTAGGTTGGAGTTCGTCAGGACTGCCTTCTGTCTCTAATATTTTTCAACGTTTCTCTGGAATGTATCATGACTGATTTAATTGAAGACCATGTCCACACAATCTGCACTGAAGGGAAAACCATTACGATCCTTGGCTTCGCAAATGACGTTGATAGCCTGCAAAAAAGTTAGCAAGAATACGCTAAAATTGTTGAAAACATTAAACGAAACATCGAGAAGATATGACACAGAAATCAATGTCGATAAGAACAAGTTGATGACCAGCCACAATACCATCATCGCTACTGATATACTTGTCCATGGACTGAAGATAGGAACTGTTCAACAGTTCACTTACCTGGGATCGTTACCTAGCAATGAGGGTTCCGAATCAAATATCCTGTTGAAGACAACACAGACGACATCAGCATTAACCATGCTGTGACTTGTATGGAAGACCAAGGACATCACGAAACACAAGATCAAGCTGTTGCGTGCAATGGCATATCCCATCTTCCTACATGTATACGAGACATGGACACTCATAGAGGATTTGGAGAGACGAATTCAAACCATGGGCATGAGGTGTTATCACAAGGTACTAAACATCAGACAGCTGATCATAAAATAACCAATGCACAAGTGCAACAAACCATCAGTCAGCACTCTAGACCATATGAAGATCTGTTGACTTCAGTTAATTAAGAAAGGAAAACCACGTTGGCATGACCATGGAACAAGAGCCAATGGCACCGATAAATCATTCCTTCAGAGAACTGTTGAAGGATGGAGACAAAGGAGGAGACAGAAAGGGAGGCACCCGATGTTCCCCCAGGTCTATGTTCCCCCAGGTATAACATTTTGTCATTGTCAGTCATGTGTCATGTCATGTCATATGACATGGCAAATGACATTTCTGTCCTGGGGGAACATCAGGACAGAACTTCGAAATTTCTAGAAATCTAAAATGGAGTAAACTCTGTGTGGGGTGTGTACGTGTGGGAAAAAAAAAACCCATGCGCACTTTCCGAGCAGCGGCGAACTTCTGCTGGTAGCCTTGGGAACCACGAGCAATCCGTCGCCACCTGCCCCAGCTGTTTACTGGTGATGCCGTGGGGTGTGAACTGACTGCTCTGAGGCTGCTCTCTGTACGCTGGACCAGAGTTTCCGCTGCGGAAACATCAGTCAAACAAAATAATCGCCTGTTCCGCCCAAATACTGATTTTTTCCCATACTTTTCCCGCCAACAATGTCTCCAAACTGCCCATCATTTCCCAAAAAGCCAAAAAGCGGTAGGCCTACAGAAGTTACTGCATTCCGTTGCAATACACAACGGATCTAACGCACTTCCACTTGCTTGAGATTGCCAAGCGGCAAGCAAGCAGATTTCTCCGTTCAAAATGGATGAAGCGCGTCTTGTGAGAGGCGACAGAGGGGGGAATATTTTGATTTTCAGAAGCTTCCGTTTTCTTAAACACCAGAACAGAGGTGATAATATTCATTGGCGCTGCTCGAACAAGAATTGTAGAGCGAAGCTGACTACCAATATTGTCGATTTGGCGGACGGTGTGGAAAACAACATCCGAGTTTTACGGGCTGAACAACGCTGTCACCCCCCGGAAACTGAGCGGATTGAAAGAGGCATCATGAGACAACGTCTTGTCGATGAGGTGATGCAAGATCCATCCCGGCCATCGAATCGTGTGTACAATGCTGAGGTGGTCAGAGTGCGCCGTCAAGGTGGAGGTGACAGACTAAGCCTTCCCTCATTTCAAGGAGTCCGATCAACAATGCAAAGAGCCAGATCTGCGACACTGCCAGCAATCCCGGCAAACTTGGATGACGTGCATGTGCAAGGAATATGGTCAGAGACTTGGGCTCAGGAAAGATTTCTGCTGCACGCCGACAACGACTGGGGTATCCTTGTCTTTGCAACAGATGAAAATCTTCAGCATTTGCGGCAGTGCCGCACAGTGTACATGGACGGAACTTTTAAATCTTGTCCCAGGCCTTATAACCAGGTGTTCACCATCTTGGGCAACCTGAACGGTTTTGTCATCCCTTTTGTCTATGTGCTCATGGCAGAGCGCACTATTGGGCATTACAGACAGGCATTGCAAGCAGTCAAGACAGGTGTCAGGAGGAGCACCCATCACAACTGGCGTCCCCGACTGATAGTGTCCGACTTTGAATTGGCCTTGAGGACAGCAATTGAAACAGAACTTCCGGCAACTAGGATAGGTGGCTGCTACTTCCACTTTAACCAGGCTTTGTGGAGGAAAATTCAAGAACTTGGACTGTCCGCTCCTTATCAGCAAAACCAGCGTCTGAAAGAAGTCATCCGCAAAGTCATAGCAATAGGGTACCTTCCGCTGGCCGTGGTGCACATGAACTTCACTGCACTTGTCGGTGCAAGAAGAACTCAGCGACTCACGGCACGTTACCCTCAACTGGCCGATTTCCTGACTTATGTCTCCAACACGTATGTCCGACACCGCGCTACCTTCCCCCCACCCGTGTGGAATGTCTATGACCGAGGAATGGATCAAAGGACCAACAACCACGTTGAAGGTGAGTGCTATTCATGAACTCAATAGCATCAACACAAGTTAATACTCCTGTAGGTTCCATTTTTAGGTGCGAGCAGCACGTCTATAGGATGCTCTGTCCGTCGATGGGTGGGTGGGTTATTGTGTCGGTCGGTCGGTCGGTCAGACTTTTTCACATTTTGCTGAGAGATGAACACGCACTACTCACCCACGTTCCCTCTTGCTTTGTGATCGCAGCTTATTGCGAATTCAAGCAAACTTGGTTTTTTTTTTAGGTTACAGGTCAAGGTCACAGTGACCTTTGTGTCCGTTTTCATCTTTCGCTCCTGTACAAAAACTAGTGACCCGATTCTCACTAAACTCGATATAGTAAAGTTTGATGATCAGACAATTCATCACGTGACCTTGGATTTGTGCTTGGTCAAAAATTAAGGTCAATGTGGAATATTTTGTCAGTGTCTTTTCTTATGTTATTGTCCAATATTACATTTCGTGAAGAGACAATAAACTGAAGAACACACAAATTAAGTGTACCATGCACATTCCTTCTATTGAGCACATGTTCATGAATTTGTGCAGCATTCCACCGTCGGCTGAATGACGCGGTGCAAGTCCGCCACCCGACGCTTTGGATGTTCATCCGGCTGCTGAAGGACAACCAGACGCTCACTGAGGACAAGATGTCAAGGACAGACAGAGGAGATGCAGCCCCGAGGCGGCGCCGCAAGTGGAAGCAGGTGGAGGAGCGACTGACACAGCTCAAGCAAGAGTTCCATGATGGGGATAGGAATCTGGATGCCTATTGGAGAGCTGTCAGTCACTGTATGATGGAAGCGGTGTAGACTCGATCAGACAAATGGAACTTCTGGACTCAGATTGTACACCCCTTTTCAGTTACTTGTTTTGCGCTTCGATGAAGTTATATTTGTACACTTCTAGTTAAACTACGAAATTGAGTAGTTAATACCTTTTCATTTTAATAGAGTTTATGTTATTTGTTCACACACACCCTCTCTCTCCCACACCCTCCCCGACTCCCCCCATCCCCTCTGTCTCTATCCCTCCCTCCAAACTCTCTCTCTCCTCTCTCTCTCTCTCTCTCTCTCTCTCTCTCTCTCTCTGCATGCGTGTGTGCGTCTTTTCATGCCCGTCGCACCTTATTTCGAAATCACGCTAGTTTTTATCTTATCTTGCTAAAGTTGTTTAATGCAGCTTTTCAGTGTCATGTATAGACAAACTTTTACTGTCATTAAGAAAGTTATGTCAAATGTATAGAAAAAGATAGTTTAATGCTGAACGTAAGCATACTCCGTGCAAGATATTCTTCAGTGACCTTTGCAAGCAATGCAAGGTTTTCTATGAGTATAATATTTTCAGTTTGTTTCAGTGAAATTAACATAAACAGAGTGTTTTAAAACTTACGATCTGGGCGTTCTCATGAAGTCTTTGCATTTACCCGCATGTACTCCTATTTATGTATTCAAATCATCTCTCTCTTTCTCTCTCTCTCTCTGTCTCTCTCTTCTCTCTCTCTCTCTCTCTCTCTCTCCTCTCTCTCTCTCTCTCTCTCTCTCTCTCTCTTGTTATCTGTTTCTATGTGTCAGTGTCTGTCTCTTTTCTCTCCTCCTCCCTCCTTTTACTTGCAACAATATGCAAAGATAATTTTGTCCCAGACTTAGAGCGTAGAGATGGCCAAATCTCAGCAGAAATGACAGAAAGAAAAACTTGATACTGAGTGTGACTACCGACAAACCGGGGTGCCAAACTGCCGTCGGCCGGTTTTGATAACAATCAGAGGTAAACAAACACCCGCCACACTCACCATGCCCGGCACGGCCACCTTCCCTCTCGGGACATGACATGACATGACATAACATGACATGATTTATAATATGACATGTCTTGACACATGACATGCAACATGACATGACAAACGTGACACATGACGTGACGTATGACATGACACGACTTATAGCACGATATATAGCGTGACATATGACACGACATATTGCTTGCCAT
>JAPXFY010000015.1:60553678-60556178 GCA_030674185.1 Monoplex corrugatus | reverse complement strand
GAAAGTCCTAAGTGTAGCACATATTCATCGTCACTCATGCAAGAACACAAAACCAATTAAAAAAAGTTGTCCATGACAAAATTCTGTTAAGAAAAGGAAGAAAATTAAACAAAATCGAGCATAAATAAAGAAAGATTTACGCAGGGAAAAGACAGAGAGTGATCCTGCACTACAGTAATGGCTTTTTACTTAGAACACCCCAACATATTACATACATATGCATACATACATTATATATAATATATAATATGTATATATATATATACATATATATATATATATATATATATATATATATTCATTTGAAAAACAAACGAAACAAATAAACAAAAATATTACTACTGTTACTACTACTACTACTACTACTTCTATCATATATATATATACATATATATATATATATATATATATATATATATATATATATATATATGGGTGCGTGTGTGTATGAATGTATATGTATATACACACACATAAACACACACATATATATATATATATATATATATATATACATATGCATGTATATATATATATATATATATATAGGTAGAAAGAAACTCTAGGGAGAGCTAGACAACAGAAGGTCTTCAGAGAAGTAACCCCCTTTAGACAAGTGTTTCGGCCCTGAATTCCTTACACTCTCGGGGGGCCGGGCCACATCCAGGTCATGACTCCTGGATGCCCTTCTGCTGTTGTCTATTTTTTTTTTTTCCCACGCCGGGGATCGAACCTGGGCGATTCTGCGCTTCAGAACTGCGGTACGCGGTTTTACCAATGTGCTAACGGGGCACACATCATCTGTAGGGAATTTAATCCTTATGAAGTTCACTTTTTTGGTTCCTCCTTGCCCAGATCCAGCTTGAGCTCCTTTCTGCTGCCTCTGCCATCGCTTTAAGGGCTCTAGTCCTCTTCTTCCCAGTGTATACATATGTATATTTATATATTCATTTGAAAAAAGCAAAAAAAAAAACATAAACAAAAAAATTAGTACTGTTACTATTACTACTCCTTCTACTACTATTACTACTATTATTGTTTTTGTCTGTGATGAAGCAGGATCGATGGTGATATAATGGTTGTTTGTGAGCTATGAAAACTCGAAATTACAACATCACTGCTACTGGCGATATTACTATGCCTGCTACTGCTTCTACTATTTATCAACAACAAGGTAATGACACATGAAACCTTTAGGAGATTGCTAATGTAACTCAGGCACGTATGTATATACACTAACAGTTCATTCATCTAAAGTCTATGGGTGAGAACACATCTCTCAATTTACTCACAAGGACGTATGTCCGACGACCTGAAGAAAATAAACAGTTCTGGCATCACAATTGACTTTCTTTTAAAAGATCCGGGTCAAGGGACTTCACTCCGGGAAAAACAAAAATATAATATGGTTTGTTTTTACTCAAGTGTACGCTGACAAATACAAAATGGTTAGTCAACAAAAAAAAGCAGACCAGACTGTATTTAGTCCTTTGTCCAAATGATACAGTAGAGCCAAAATAGGGTGAGAGGTTGGCTTTGCAGAAAGAGTGACACAATACGGCTGACAAAAGATGTATGGGTTATTGACCTGTGTCGTTTGAGAATGTATGTCTTCGCAGTTTTATCAGGTTTCTGTTTGTTCTCGTTGTCAATCTCTGTTTCCGCTGCTATTTTGTTTTCAGTTCTCAATCTCCGTGTGTCTATTTTTGTGTCTGTTTGTCTCTGTCGGGCTGTCTGAGTTTGTCTGTCTCTGTATGTATGTATATATGTATGTATGTATGTATGTATGTGTGCGTGTGTCTCTCTCTCTGTCACACACACACACACACACACACACACACATATATATATATATATATATATATATATATGTATACATATATATATATATATATATATAATTATATATGTATGTATACACACACACACACACACTATATATATATATATATATACATATATATATATATATATATATATATATATATATATATATAGAGAGAGAGAGAGAGAGAGAGAGAGAGAGAGAGAGAGAGAGAGAGAGAGAGAGAGAGAGAGAGAGAGAGAGAGGAGCATGGAAATTTTTGAACGAGATGTCAACCATGGTGAATATTACTACGACTTCCACCACAGCTACTGCTACTACTTCATCTTCTGCTGCTGTGGTTATGCTGCTACAAGTAACAAAAGCGACAACGATATCAACATCAACACAAAATCGGGCTTGAAACTGACTAAATTCAAACACATGCTTTAGTAGTTTACATTCTCATTTAGATAACTTAACATTCAACGGTTCAGATTTTCTCTTGGCAAATCAATTCTATAGGCGCTTTTTTTTTCTCACACTGGGCGAAGCACCAGGGAAGTTTTACTTTTGTTCTCCTAATTTTTGTACCTGGTGTTTGTTCGTTTGTGATCCTATGTCTACGCTGGACAAAGGCTAGTTGGCCGAAAATTTGTGCCTGTCTTGTCTGGTTCTATTAAATATGCGTTGTGA
>JAPXFY010000015.1:60493678-60541178 GCA_030674185.1 Monoplex corrugatus | reverse complement strand
TCAAGCCAAAGCCCCAAAAGAGGATTAACTGGGAATAAACTAAGATCAATGTCAAAAATTCATAATAAAAATCAACTTACTGAAGCATAAGAGAAAAACAAACCAAAATAGACGATTAAATTAAAATAAGAAAAAAAGCGAATCAGATGTAAACATTGATCAATCCTTAAAGAAATCGGCTCATAAATATGTACATGAAATATACACGTATAATAACAATCCCAGGTTGTGGATAAAAGTAACATTTGTAATTAACAGGAATTAGTTCACCACATACACACACACACACACACACACACACACACACACACACACAACACAACACACACACACACCACACACACACACACACAAACACTACACAGTAGAGAGAGAGACAGAGAAAAATAGAGAGACAGAGAAAGAGACGGAGAGAGAGAAGGAGAGAGAAAGAAGAGAGAGAGAGAGAGAGAGAGAGAGAGAGAGAGAGAGAGAGAGAGAGAGAGAGACAGGCAAGAGAGAGACAGAGAGAAAGAGACAGAGAGAGAAAGAGACAGAGTGGAGAAAGTTAAGAATATTATGAAATATCATACAGATATACATCTTTTTTTCTAGAACCGACAGAATTATTGTGTGTGTGCCAAAAATCAGACATAAATCAACATTCATATTTTCTCCGAAAATCATCTGCATTACATTGTTACACAACATCAAGAAAAATGCAATATTGCAGAACCATAATTCGATAACATACAGTTTGAGCAAGACTTTAGGAAACAGAAGTTGTGCTTTTGGAAGAAACGCCTTAATCTATCCTTATTCAAATTTCATTGATACTTAGAGAAAGAATACAAATAATTAAAAATCGATTTTATCAAAAACAAATTTAACAGAGTTAACAGACAATGCAATAGTAACACGCAGAACGTAAATAACCCAAAACTGTTCAGCGATACGAACTTAATCAGCATATTAACATTATTGTTATTCCTACCATTATTTCGTTTAACATCATGAATATCAGATTGACATTGATAACACTCACACGCACACACACACACACACACACACACACACCACACATCACACACACACACATATACACACGCACACACACCACACACACACACATGCACGCACACACACACACACCGCGCGCGCGCGCACGCACACTCGCACACACACACTACATAGATTTTACTACTGTACATTCATTATACAGACATTTTAATTCATTAATTTTAAAACATTAGATAGAATAGGCAAGAATTACATTTACGCACAGACAACTCACAAAGACACATACAACTAAGCACACAGACACACCACATAACACCACACACATCACATGCACACAGCACACACACACACACACACACAACACACACACAACGCACACACATCACACGCAACACCACCACACACACACACACACCACACAAGCACGCACACACACCACACACACACACACACACACACACCACACACACACACACACACGACACACGCACGCACACACACACGCACATACACACACACACGAGCACGCACGCATACACACACACGCACACACACACACACACACACACACACACACACACACAACTTCGTATCTCTATGAAAGTATATACGTGTACTATTGATTTTATAGTTTATGCACACCAATGGCACAAAAATATATTTTAGACTTCATTGTAGTACAGTTTGCGTTAAAACAAATGATGATGAAGGTGTACGTGTCATAGTGGAAATCATCACAATGTGGAGACATTACGAAGTAACATTATATCATTTCTCTAACCTTTGAATAGAAATAAAAAAGTGTATCATGACTTACTTATCGAAACATTTCCAAATACTGTTCCGAATATGTCAAATGCAGTAGAAATTTGGAACTGGAGTTTGGTTTCAGTTTCAATGTTTCAGTGTCTGAAATTTAAACTCCAGATTCCAAAATTCCTAGCTGGAGTTTAGAGTTTGTTCTAGAGAATTTTTCGTCACTTTAGGACACTTCCCTCACCCTATCTTAGTCTGCCTGCAATTATGTGGCAAACCCATGAGCCTGTGTTCAACCTTAACTCTATTGTGACTGCACTTGCCACCGCTGAGCTCTTCTGCTCGCCTAGGGCTGCCACAGCGAAATCACTGAGAACTGTTGCCTTTGAGCCATTTTCCATCGATTTTAGACAAAGAAACTGGCAAAACGTAGCTGAAGCGTTCAACGGAAGTTCCCTCCACAAGGGAAGCAACTGCAAACCACTTAATCATTACCATAAACAAAAGTAGAGGGAGGTATATATCCTAGACCGTCTGTTACTATGATCGAATAACCCGTACTCAGTAAGAGAGCTCAGCTGTTACTTCAATCGAAGTAGCCCGTCGTCAAAGAGTTAAGCGCTGGCAAGGTCTTGAAAGGGGAAAGGGGGTGGGATTATGACATCAACCGAATTAAGGAAGATTATGATGGGCAGTGAATAGGCCAGACTATTAATGTTGCGGGCTGGATTTGAACTCGCGATATTAGATCTTCCGTTTGGAATATGTTGGAATACTTGTGTGTGACTTTGGTAATCATAACATGACTTTGTAGATTTTAGAGAAAAAAAAAATACCAGCATGCTGTACTCTGTTCTTACAGAAACAATTCTGTATTCCACAATCCTCACACACTGAAAACTTCTGGAAAGTGTTGTTCTAGATTAGTCCATTGTGATGAAAAAAACAAAAAAAAAACAAACAAAAAACAGACTGGCTTCAAAGAACAAATACCAACAGTGGATTGTTTAGTTACACTTACCATTTAAATGAAACATCACTTCGCAATTTTCGATGTCAAGTAAGTTTATGACCAAATGTGGTACGCTAAACGTCATCTTCAAACTGACAGTGCTTTATCGGGAAAATTCCTAAGATGATATCAAACATTTCTTGAATGAAAGAAGTGTATATGCAGGCAAGAGAAGGAAATACATGTTCTAATTTAGTTACTTCAGGGATCAATCATTGCACCCTTTTTATATTTCTTGTGCGATAAACCGAATTCTAAGTTAAAGATTTTTAATGCATTGGAATACGTACGGGAAAAAGTTGCAAATTATTGACCATAAAACATACGTACTTGCACGTGGTTTTCAATTCCACGCTGCATGTGCGCGATTTTGTTGTTTTGTTTTCTTCTTCTGTGTCATACATCATCGATTTATTCATGAATCACATCTTTATAAAAAAAATATAAAAAAACATTCATTGATTTATTCCTCAATCAAACGTTTATAAATATAGTTGTTTCTAAATTGCTAATTCCTTAGCGTTTACGTGCCCAGGTGTTGCCTTTATAAACCTTTCATTGTTATAATATTATCATCGTTACTGTTTTTACTACTACTAGTACCAGTAGAACTACTTTCAACATTATTGCTATCATATTATTAATATTATTATTATTATTTATCCATTATCATCATCATTATTATATTATTACGGTACTATTATTGTAATCATCATTTACTTAACTTATAGAGAACTTTGAAAGTATGTTTATATAATATATATATATATATATGCGTGTGTGTGTGTGTGTGTGTGTGTGTGTGTGGTGATGTGTGCATACATGCATAAGAGAGAGAGAGAGAGAGCGAGAGAGTGAGAGAGAGAGAGAGGCGGGGGTGTATTTCCCAAAAGGACAATATATATACATCAGACTTGTTCAGTGAATCGGACATTAATTCACAAAATAAAGTTCCTCAATCAACTGCCACACCTTGTCGTCCATTCAGAATCGAAAAAAAGAATAAGGGGGGAAAGGCAACTGAAAAACGACTATTTTGCTTCTGATCAAATACTTGAAAAAATGATGGTCGGGCAAATATTTTTCCATCAGTGTTAAATCGCGTTTTCAAACGTTTAGCAAATAACCTTAAGATGGTTCTCTAGTTTGGCAGACAACGAGAGGTGTGTCCGTTGCAATAAAAATGTCGTTATTACATTCTGAAGAATCATTAAGTTCTTACCACATACTGCTTGTGAAATTTTTATGGTTTTAATCTGTGTTTTTAATTTCCTGATTTCTATTTTTCAGGATTTTATTGTGAATCGATTCTAAGTCAGTGCCATGTGCAAGACAGACATGTAATGAAATTGTGTCATCTCATCGATCTTCAAACTTAGACATGTGTAGACATTTCTTTTTGTCCGAGTCACCACAACTTGGATTCTTCTCTAAAGAATACGCTAACAGAACGACTAAAAAGAAGCGAAGCAGACAGATGGGTCAAGAAGAGTTAAACGTTCCTCTGTCATTTAAAGAGATGTGTCGTTTATGAGAAAACGCATATTGGGATAAAAACGTTGCACAACAGCAACATTATTTACAGAATCTAATGTACAAATTTCAAAAGTTTCTTTTTTATTTTCCATCTCGAAATCAGTCAAACTCTTTAAAACTACGAATGTGGTATTCAAAACGAGGTGCTTTCTCTTGTGTATGCTGGTGAGTATGGGAAACAAGTGCTAAATCGTCTTCGAAGTCACGATCTTCTACCGTTGAAAGTCCATGTACATTTTGCGGTCGATCTTCACTTTTTAGTCGTATCGCCCATTACTCACGTTGAAAAGCAGTTCTGACATTACACATCCTTGACTTACTCCTGACTTGATTTAGAAACTGACTTCACTGTTGCTTACGCTGTACGTGAAGTTGTATAAAAAAAATTCATGACAAATCGATCGATTGTAGAATTCTATATGTTATATCCATGGTCACTGTCACTGGATAGTTACTACTGACTGAATGCATGCTGTGCATCATGTCTGAACGCACAATGGTGACAAACATTAAAAATGCCCACTGTCCAGTTATGTATGATATATCTCCAACAGAGTGTTTCTAAAAATGCGATAGGATATTGTTTCATAAATCTTTATTTGTAGGAGGGAAAGAGGCGGAAGAAACCTCTCGTTTCGCAGACACGTTTTTATAGAATTATTCCTACAGTTATTTCTTATTGCTGTATCTTCTCTCAATATCAGCAGGGCCAGAAGCCTACATAAATCTTCAAACTGGAAAATGCATGCATTGGTTTGTTTGTTGGTGGTGTTGGTTTGCTTGTTTGATTGATTGTCTGGGGCTTTCAGTTTTTGAGTTGCAAGCAAGATTTGGTTCTTTCCTGTTGAATTTGGAACTGCTTTACTCTACAGCAACCATGTTTTAAAGTATTACGCAGAGAGCCCAGACTCTGATATTTACTGCAAATACATACACCTATAAAAATGTAACTGTGTCGAAATTAATATCTGCAAGCAATTCAGATGCCATGTGTAGACGCAGCCTTTATCAACCCAAACGAAACTTATGCTTAACAACTAAAGAAGCAGAAAAAAACCCAACTTCATGAAATACACAGCTCTAAATACTATTTATTGTAAGGATTGGCATTAAGACATTCCCCAAGGTGGTCAGTGAAGAATTTTGTCCTGAAAATGTACATGACTAGACTAGCTGCACTAAAATGACATACGTCTTTGAATCCATCCACACCCCTTCTTAAGTGCTTTCAGTTTTTAACCATGCATGACGCAATCATAAAAAAAAAAAAAAAAAACGGAATACTCCGTTTCCGTATGTCAATCCATGATAAAAGGTGACAATGATGGGGCAAATTCATCTAAAACAAATCTCGGTACTGTATAATAAGGTCCATGCATGATGCAACACAAATGCTGCACCATTAATTCAGTGGATAAAACATGTTACTATACATAGTCATTGTTATTTCCGCTGTTGTATTGGTCACGGGCAGTCGCATATTATGTCCAGTTTGACTGTTGTTTAACTACAAGTCAAAGTGGGTGACATAGACAAAACTGAAGTCCATTTCCATTCATTTATAAACCACCTATATATTATTATTTCTCTTTTTTGCAATGCCATTTCCTATGCCACATTAATGGCCACAGAACGTGGGACGTTTTGTATTTTTCTTTTCACAGTGCTATGATGATGATGACAGTGTGGAAAAGTAATTTTGATGCAGTGGAGTCCCATTCTGGATAAGACTGTGTGACATGACCACTGCTGCTGTACGCTTAATGTCACAATACTTCCTGAGATAGCCAGGATCGAGAGACACAGACACCTGTAGTGGTCACAAAAATTTCACCAACACCCTCAATAACACATTCGTCATGGGGATGAGAATGAATCATGTTGTTCAAATCTTCACAATGATCTCATAGCACTATGAGCTTTGCGTAAAAGGTAGCTGGGGCAAAATAATCCAACAATGATTTCGAATGTACAGTCAGAATCTGAACCCGCAAACTTTTAGTCAGTAGAACGTTGCGCTAACTCTGCACCACGGGGGATGGTGAGGATATGTCCTACCACACACGTTATTTTAAAAAAAAACTTTGGGGGGGGGGGTGTTTTTTGTTTGTTTGTTTGTCTGTGTGTGTGTGTGAGTGAATGAGAGGGAAGAGATAGTGTGTGTGTGTTGTGCGTGTTGTGCGTGGTGTGTGTGTCTGTGTTGTGGCGATGTGGTGCGTGTGTGTGTGTGTGTGTGGTGTGTGTGTATGTGTGTTGTGGTGTATGCGTGGTCTGTGTGTGTGTGTGTGTGTGTGTGTGTGTGTGTGTGTGTGTTGTGTGTGTGTGTTTGTCTTAAACGTGTCGACAACCTCAACAACAAAATATGGACAACTATGGGAGCTGAGGTAGGGGATGAAGTGTGGCGTGTCAAATCACACCAGTCATGAAAGTTATGGATTACATCCAGAACGCAAGTCAGCTGCCCAAAGTCCCTTCTCATTCAACGACACAGAAATTGTCAACAGTTTACTCGGATCATAGCAGACATGTGAGACAAAACGTGGACACATAATTAGCCAGATATTCCACAGAACAGAGCATGTGCATACAATCAAGCAAGTAACTCTATAGACACATTTTGTACACATAACCGAGTCACATTTCCACCAGCAATGGTGTCCATGCACATAATAGAGCCAGTCGTGTTTTTTTAAATATGAAATATGTACATAATAAAAAAAACCCAACTTGTCCTATATGACAGGGCAAACACTCAATAAATAATACACTGGTTATGCCACACAACTAGAGTATCCATATATACGACCATCAGATGAGATATTCTATAGGATATTTTGGGTATACAAAATCAAACCAGTCTCCGTTTAAAAGACACTGTAATAGACATAAACAGATATGCCCGTCCTGTAGGATAAAGTTACCAAGGAACATCCCGAGGGTGCTGGATGGGATCCAGAACAACAATGCCTCACCATTGGCTAAAACAATCACCTTCCAGTTCCTGACGTCACATGATAGCCATTTTGCCAAAAGAGAAGCTGATTGTGTACATACTCAGGCATGCTGTCATGCAGGATGTATCATAAACACAGGATTAAGTCGTACCGCTGCACGTTATTTACCCCGTGAATTTCCTGTTTATGCTGTCATGCAGGATGTATCATAAACATAGGATTAAGTCGTACGCTGCACGTTATTTACTCCGCGAATTTTCCTGTTTATGCTGTCATGCAGGATGTATCATAAACACAGGATTAAATTGTACCGCTGCACGTTATTTACCCCGTGAATTTTCTTTTGTGAGGCTCCACCAGTAATACACTTCACCCTTCTGCTCGCTTGACACAAGCACCAAAAAATGGAGTCAACCTGTACGTCGCTCACTGGTGCAATTCCTTTCTACCCACGTGGAGTATAGAACTGGTGAGCAGTAAATAACCCCAAGAGAGAGTAAGGACACAGAATCAGATCAGCTATCCCACAGAAAAAGAATTTATCCATAATCTGATCACGATAGAGTGTGCATGCACATAAACAGGCCAAATGTACTGCAGGATGTAGGTTCTGTACACATAAACGGGCTGCGTATCCCATAAACTGCGTACACATTACAGATAGCTATCTCACTAAGCAGAGCAAACACACGTAACAGGAACAGTTGCACAACTGGGTAGACCCTACGTACACAGTCAGATAAGCTATCATCTAAGATAGAGAACACACAGGCAAACTTAGAAATGGCAGTCCTTTATCGTAGTAGTCTTTCGTAGGCATGATCAGGATAGTTATCGCGTAATATAACAGTATCTAAAGATAATCAGTTCGGCTGTTTCAGTGAACAAATTCTGTGCAAATAGATAAGAAAAAAAGTTTCTCCGAAGGAAAGTGTGCGTGCCCGTAATATGTCTGACTAGTCCTTTTCGTGGAACTGGGTCTATACACATCACCTGACCACTCATTTCTCAGAACTGTGTGCCTTCACGTAATCAAGATACCTAGCCACTCTTTTCACAAAAACGGAGTGACAGCACATAATCAGGATATTCCTCCTCGTCTTAACAAGAGTTTCAGTGTCAGTTTCAGTTTCTCAAGACGGACGTCTCCGTGCTCGGAACCAATTTCAAAATGCACTAACGTCACAGGTGCCGTGTGTGGTGATCGTAGCACAAGCCTTGTAACTTCAGAAATGCAAGAACACTAATTCGTCCTAAGGGGTGGGATCTGGGAAATCATCTATCTCTCCAATATTTCATACCAAGGCACCGGACAATGCCCTGCTCTTCACGATTTTCAACAGCCATGGGATCTTAAGCGTGCGCAGCCAGAAGGCACACGGGTCCGACTCGTTTTTCGTCCCTTTCCGAAGGACTAGACGTTCAGTTCGATTTTCCAGTAAAACTCAAGAGAAAAGTCGAGGCATTTACGGGGAGCGAACCTAGCACCTCGAGTTTAGTTATTGGCAGGAGAATGTCTGAACCATTCTGCCACTCTTCTCTCTTAAGCCTGCACATAAACCCATGAGCTGGCCAGGTCCTGAGTTAAGAGTTCGTACACATAACCTCACACCAGCTCCACCCATCTTCTTTTCTTTCTACTGGCAGAGCTGGCAACGGAAGATCCTGCGGAGGTGGTCCTTGAAGATGACGTTCATGAAGGCGTAGATGAAGGGGTTGGCCACGTTGTAGGTGAAGTACAAGTAGAAGACCATGAGCTGGGTGGGCACGATGCGGTGGGCCATGAGCCAGGCAGGCAGGAAGGCCAACACGAACACCACCGTCACCGTGAACAGCATCAGAGCTGTACGGGCGTTGGCGGCTCGCGTCTCGTCGCGCAGGCGGTCGGCGTCGTAGGACATGATGGATCGGCGACCGTCCCGTTGTTGGTGGTGCTGTAGCTGGGGCTGGCCTTATGATGGTGGTGGTGGTGATGGTTGCTGCTGCGGCTGTGGCAGCCTTTGATGGAGGCGTTCTTGCACCTGCACACAAAATACCGGTCCAATTTTTTTTATTGATGACACTCATAACAAAGAAAACAAATGAGACAATTTTGATGATGGCAGACACAAGAAGATCATTCATAAGGAAGGTTAGGAAAAAACAGGCAAATTATAGGCCATTTGATGAGAAAAGGGGAATTAAGCACCTGGTCACAACAGGAAAGCTGGAGGAAAGAGAGCATCTGGTAGACCCAGGGAGAAAATATTGGACGGACCTGCATGATGGCCGAGGACAGAGAGGATGGAAAGTGTGCTCGCGGCAACAACGGATAGATACACGTAAGAAGGGCCATGATCGCCAACGCCATGCGGCAGGGCACTTGACGATGATGATGACTCCTTAGGATTACTGTGTTCCTGCAAGAGTTACTATCAGAAATCCATCTTCTAAGCGGGCTGGGTGGTCTCTTGGTAGTGCCGTGGACCCAGTATCTGATAACTCGAGTCAGTCCGCGCAACAGTTAAAGCCTGGCCTGCTCGCTTGCCCACTTTAACGTTTCCACCATTCTGATGGTGTCAGCTTTGTGTTTCACAGGTCCCTTCTCTCCACCCATTACCTTCCCCATTTTAAGACCTTGCCAGCGTACAGGATTTTGCGCAGATTCGGAAGTCTGCCAGATAAACTGCTGGCAGATTTGGGTGGAGCGCATATGGAATTGTCCCAGAGGGATGCAACCGTCTAGAGCAAACTCTGAACCCCAAACTCTTCTTCTGTAACTCTGTTCTCGAACTCATTCAGACTTATTGCATAATATATAGTGTTTACGGCTGAGCGCGGAGAGCTCAAGCTCTTTAGACGAGCTGGCCAAGCTATTATGCTGTTGCACAGTCTGCATCATCGGTGATTGTTCATGCTGGGATGTTTTCCATGTCTCCCCATGCCCTGCCACTGACCTGACCTACACGACCTTTATCTTGCAGTTTTTATATTCTGCATATGCAATCACACGAATGGGGGTTAGGTACACATATTGACATAGGAAGATAAAAATAAATAAATAAATGAAATAAAAAGACTAATGAAATAAAAAAAATCTCCACATTTACCCACCAGGTGGTGTCCAGGGAATCGAACCCATGGACCTTCCAGTAACAAGTCCAAAGTTTAGCCCACCTGACTATCACGCCCGTCGTGGGTTCATACAACTGCAACCCTTGGGGATAAGATATTTCAACAGTTCTGATACTGATTGATTGTTTCAGTTTTTTACGTCGACACCCACCTCAGGTGATATGGCCACACGGGATAACCATCCCAGGGAAGTGGGGGAAGGAGGATTATCTAATCCTAACTGACACCACCAATGAGACAATGAGTAATAGTGGGTTTATCGCACCCACATTCACCAATCATTAGCATGTGAATCGGACGCTCAAACCAACTGAAATACCGAGGCCCACCTCAACATTTAAAAAAGTGTGTAAGTTTATGAATATAGATTGGTACAGCTTTGTTTCGAAGGTTTATAAATCCGCCGTTGATTTTGTGTTTAAAATAAATACTTTTGTAGCGCATAAGCTAGGGCTTACTGTATTCGTCAATAATGTAATGATCAAGGAAAAAAAAAAGAAATGGACACAAAATTCCAAGCCTTTCCTTGAAATGAGGTGAATATACAATATCAAGAATCGTGGGAAAGCCTCCCAGGCATAGAATCAAGGAAAGCTGGCTAATCTTCATAAATCTTTCATGAATTCTTTTTGTGTGTTATGCATGTCCGCGTCTCCTAACACTAACTTTCTGTTTTTCTATCTTTCTTGTCCTATGCATCACGCAACATCCTACAGAAAACACAAATCAATCAGTTTCTGGGAAAAAAAAAAGATTCTAGGTGTTTTTAAGATGCTTCTATTCTGATTTCACGTTTTTAATATTGGCTGGCCTACTTTGTGTTTCACCCAATTGGTTTTCATTACCGTGGGTGACTATGCAAAAATATGAAATCAAACCACTGAAATATGCATATCTTTGCTCTCTAACTGACTGGGAATTTCATGCCTTTTTTTTCCAACCGTGCATGTATCTGCATGTCTTTGAAAAATGGGTTGTCTAATTATAACGAATGAACAAAGAAGCACAGGAAATAAATAAAAAAAGAGTTATTCCCATTAACATTGCAGATACAGTCTTGCCGTTCCTTCTGTTCTTTTCTACTTTTGTTTCACGAGATATATTCAACGAGGTGGTTTAGCAAATACAAAGTATCATTATAGTGTGGTCTGTCTTATCAAACCAAGTAATCTGAATCAGTCACTGCCAGCTTTTTACGTTCCAACGTCATGGCTTAGTTGTAAGCTGTCCTCTTTAACGCTTTGATTCCTGCACCCTATCAACCAGCTTCTTGTGGGAAGCTGGTGGATAGGGTGAAAAAATCAAAAGGATGAATTTTTGCTTCGCTAGCATGGTTGACAATGCAGGATGCTGGTGGACAGGGTGCGGGAGTCAAAGTCGTTCTTAACTTCGGCGGGATTCTGTCTTATGTTAGTTAATCTCAGCGGAATTTTGTCTTAGAAAACTTCAGCAACATTCTGTCCTATATAAGTTAACCTCTGGAAATCTGTCTTTTGTCAGTTAACCTCAGCAGAGCTCTGTCTTATGTCAGTTAACATCAGCAGAATTTTGTCCTATGTAAGTTAACCTCTGGAAATCTGTCTTAATTTGTTAACACAAATGTCCAGTTAACCTCTGAAATCTGTCTTATGTCAGTTAACCTCAGCAGAATTATGTCTTATGTAAGTTAACCTCTGAAAATCTGTCTTATGTCAGTTAACCTCAGCAGAATTCTTTCCTATGTAAGTTAACCTCTGGAAATCTGTCTTATGTTAGTTAACATCAGCAGAATTCTGTCCTATGTAAGTTAACCTCTGGAAATCTGTCTTATGTCAGTTAACTCAGCAGAATTCTGTCCTACGTAAGTTAACCTCTGGAAATCTGTCTTATGTCAGTTAACCTCAGCAGAATTATGTCTTATGTCAGTTAACCTCAGTGGAAATCTGTCTTATGTTAGTTACCTGGACTGAATTCTGTCTCATGTTAGTTAACCTAAGTGGAATTCTTCTTATGTTACTTAACCTCAGCACATTCTGAGTTATGTTAGTTAACCTCAGAAGAATTCTGTCTTACGTTAGTTAACTTCAGCAGAAATCTGTATTATGTTATTGAACCCAGCAGAATTTTGTCTTATGTGAGCACAGATTTCCTTTGGAATTATAGAACCTCCAATTTGCCCTTGCATGGCGTTATTAGTTTTGATAACATCTGGGTACAAATACACTTAATTTTAGGGGGAAATTATGGATATCGCTGTCATGAGAGATTCAGGGGTAATCCACATACACGCATTATGTAAGAAAAATTACATTTTAGCAGATACTGTTTTATGTGCATACGTTTCGACAATCTGATCGAACATCTTTTTCTTATATTCACGTAACAAATCTATTAAGTTTCCATCCAGTCAGATACCCTCGAGTTAATCCACTCATGGCTATGTATCGTATTGTTCCTTTTCCTTTTCATGTTTCTTTTAAATGAAGTTTGCATGTCTATTTATTTATCTGTGTTTTTGATTATTATTTATCTTTTTATTTGTTTTATTTACTTATTGTGTTTATATATTGTTTATTATTAACTTATCTATTTATTTATTTGTTTGTTTATTTATTTACTTATCTATTTTCTTATTCATTTATTTTATTGATTCATTCATTTATTTCTGGTGAGGTATGCTTTCGCTCTGTCGATGTTTTGGTTCCCCACAAAATAACCTTTCTCTCATGTATCAAGGTTGTATTTAAATCTGAAAATAACAAAACATGCTCTTAATCAAACTTGTTTTGTGCATTTTTGTTCCATGCATATGAAACCAGTTTGTTCTGAATTGTTTTGTGTTTGCATGCCCTTTTGTTTTGGCGTATCGTCTATTTTCTTTGCATGATATGGATCGCACGGGTCCTTAGAATCGTATCTGGTGAAAACGAATATATCTGCATATATATTTGTTTTTGCGTCAGATTGTATAAATATGTATTTCAGTCTGAAAATAACAGATGTTGTTGACTAAATCATATATGTGAATGTGAGTGTGTTGCTGTGTGTGTGTGTGTGTGTGTGTGTGTGTGTGTGTGGTGTGTGTGTGTGTGTGTGTGTGTGTGTGTGTGTGTGTGTGGTGTTGTGTTTGATTTTGTATGTATGTGTGTGTTGATTTTGTATGTATGTGTGTGTGTGTTGTGTATGTATGTGTTTATGTGGGCGTGTGTGTGTGTGTGTGTGTGTGTGTGTGTGTGTGTGTGTGTGCGTGCGTGCGTGTTTGTGTATGTATGTGTTTGCTGTTGTGTGTGTGTGTGTGTGTGTGTGTGTGTGTGAGTGCGTGCGTGCATAGGTGTGTGTGTATAAATAGCTGTTGAGTGCAGCTGTACTTAATTCGTAGCTTGTACGTACCCTAACAAACAGTTTTTTTGTTTTTTTTTGTTTTTTTTTTTGGCCACCTTACCTAAAGTGCTGCCAACGTTTCTTTCTCCCCGTGGTGGGCCTGCGGGTCCCACTCTCCATGGTGGACCTTCGTGACGAATCCTGAGTGACGCGTGACGGCAGTTCGAAGCTGGGTGACCTCGCCACTCCCCCCTCCATGGTAGAATGCTTGGAGACCTCACTGTAGGACGGAGTGGTGACAGGTTGGAGCTGGACGTGGAGCATACCGGCGTCAAGTTCCTGACGTAGGACGTTAACAGGATCTGCTGATGAGCGCTGCTCACAAGACACTGGTTGTTTAACGTGCTGGGCACCAGAGCTTTGCTTTCGGGGTCGTCCTTGCTGGTGAGAGGCAGAAACACGCTGTCAGTCTCTGAGCAGGCGGTGTTAGGCTCTGAGAGTGTCTGGGATTGCTTGCCCGCACAGATGTTACATTCTTTGTGGTTCAGGCTGTTCTTGCCGTGATCGTTCTCTTTGCTTGATTCCTGGAGAAGAGGCAGACGCGAGTCGTCGTTCTCGTTGTCGTTCACACGTTTCGGGGGTAGCTTGTTCGGCGGTTGCTCCGTACCTTCGCTCGATTCTTTGTTGATCAGTGGTGCTGAGGTGTCTTCAGGTGAGATCCGATTCCATATCTGAGACGAAAGAAGCTTCAGTGTTCACGTGAGGAATTCCCAGACTGGTTTTCTGGGTCTCAAAGAAGACACTGTCTTCATCAGGGAAAGGTTCCAGGTAGGTGTCCGTGTAGCTGTTTCTGGACCCAATCGTCAGCATATCGTCGTCTTGACTGAATTTCGCGGACGATGAAGAACTCAGGTCTCGGGAAAGACTTTTGGCAGGCTCACTGTCTCGGCGACTTTTCAACCCCTCATCTCAATCTTGGTGAAGTTTCCATCGCGCATTTCTCGCTTGAAAGGTGAAGAAGCTCGTCGCTTTTTGAACGGATTTGAGATATGGCCATTTTCGTTGCAACTGGGCTCTTCAACCATGGACTGAGGGCGATGGCTGCCCCCGTGCGTATTCTTTTTTCTGCCACAGTTTGAAGCGTTTGTGGTTGTGATCTTTCGGGTCGTGTCCCCTTCGGCATCGATCTCTCTATCGTCCTGCTTTTTACCATTTCCACGGCTGGTCTCAGACTCGCAGAATCCTCGTGCGGCGACTGCGGGCACAGAGTTGTGAGCTGCTTGTTCTTTTCCGAGACCGTCAGCATTGCCTTCCTTGGTTTTGGGTGGTGTACCCGAGTGTACCTTTCCGTCTCTGTTCGCCGTGACAGCTTTCCCAGATTCCTGATCCCCAAAGAAAGAGATGCTGGAAGCAACGTGGGATCCGGGACTTCTGGTGAAGGCAGGGGGGCTGGAGCATCCCCCTATGTACACACCCCCCGCTCCAAACCCTTGGGCAGTGCAGCCGTACTTGTCTTCGTCGTGGTGGTTGTCGTGGCCGTTACCGTTGAGCAAGGTGGTCCGAGTCCCTGCTTCTCCACAGCCGTTATCGCCGTTGACATAAGCGCACAGGACCAGTCTCTGCTGAAGTTTCTTATTCCTGTAATGAGACCGTATGCATGGTAAATTGCACCTCTAACGTAAGTATGCATACTTTTGACACATTCATGCCTTAAGGGTACATAGCATTTTCAAACATAATGCACAAAGTAGTCACCGTGACGAAGTAGTTAATGGATCAAAACAAGTGTGACTGCCCGCGCCCAAGCAAACAGGAACCAGAAGAACAAGAAAACCAATATAAGCGCGTATCCAACAAAACAAAACAAAACAAGCGCAAATTTTTGGCCAACTAGCCTTTGTCAAGCGCGAACGCACGGTCACAAACAGATCACAAACACCAAACAATGGATAATAAAAACGGGACTAAAAACTTCCCTGCCGCCTCGTCCAGTGGGTAAGAAGTAGTTAAGCAACAGACTTAAGACAGATCGTGGGTGAAACATTAACACTATACGGCGGACTCCTTAAAGACCCTCTTCAGAGACGTCCCTCCGGATGCAGTTTTCCAATTGTTACGAGAGATTAATAGATTTCATCCGATATAATTTTATGTATGAGACATTTTTTTCTTTAAATGCCCTTTAGCTTTGCAAGGATACTGGTGAGCTTGGCGTTTAACTGTTGTCTTTTCACTTGAAATCGGTGTTAGCCCTGATGTGGCTCTAGAAGTCAGCTGAGCTCTAAGCAATATAAACAAGAAAAGGTCATGTCTCAAAATGTCATTGTGGGATTCTTTGGCTTTCTGCCACTCCTACCAAGATTCTAGAGTGCTGTGAATTCATTGGAAAGACTGACACCGCACAGTCGAGTTTCATCCATTTTATAGATGTGTCATTGAGATTGTTTCTAAAATGTCTTGACACAGTCGAGTTTCATCCATTTTATAATGTGTCATTATATTGTTTCTAAAATGACTTGACACAGCCCAGTTTCATACATGTTATAGATGCGTCATTGAGATTGTTTCCAAAGTGTCTTGACTAACACTGCATCTCTCATGCCTGGTTGATGATATATTATAAAAACAAGGTAAAGTATGACCCCTGTTTCGCAGTCTGTATCTAGATGGAACTCCATAGCATCATGCTTATCATCTCATTGTCATGACATCACGAAATGTGTCCTTGATTCTTTGGCCTTTTGCATTCTGACCTCGTGCTGACCTCAGTTTCGGTTTCCACTATGGCTTTCCATGCCAAGGTTGAATTCAGATTTGGATATATGATATCGTCAGCAGTAACAACAGTTACAATCAAACTGATGATTACGTTGATGGAAAACAATCAAAGAAACAACTGAAACACATAGCCACCCACCGAACCCCCCCAAAACAACAACAACAACAAACAACAAAAAAACCAACCCAACCCGTCCAACCACCCACCCACCCCAACCACCCAACCAACCACTCACCCACGCAACAAACCAACCACTCACCCAGCCACCTACCCAGCCCAACCATCCAACCAACCACCTACCCAGCCCAACGATCAAATCAACCAAGGATCTAAACAATCAGCTACCCATCCAACCAACCAACCAACCAACCAACTAACTAATCAATCATCCAACCAACACAACCAACCAATCAAACCAACCAACCAATCAATCAACCAACCAACTACCCACCCATCCATCTACTCACCAACCAACCAAGCAACCACAAACACATAGCCTACCTTCTTATGCCAATAAACCGATAGATCATGCCATACAGGACCCAACGATAACCAGGCAGATCAGGAACAGTGCCGTGTAGCATTTTTGGTAGACTGACACAAATCCCCAGTCCAGCAGAATTTCGTTGGGCGCACAGATCCCGATGTAGACCAGTTCCCGTAAATCCCCTTGCAGACCAGTGGCTGTGAAATTTCGTTTGATGATGTAGTCTTTGAGGCGTAGTTCCACTTTCATCGTCACGTCATTCTTCGTGATAGGGTCTTCTCCTAGTTTGGTCCAATCCTTGATGTTGTCCGTACTCTGCGGGGAAGAAATTATTATCAAAAATTATCAAAGATATCAATTCATAAATGAATGGGATGGAGTGAGATCTGTGTAGGTGAGTAATGTTTTTTGTTTTTTGTTTTGTTGTCTTGTTTTTTTTAACTTTTAAGCATCAGAATTAGGAAACAAGTTAGAAGCCTTTGAAATAAATTAATTGTTGTACTCTTTCTCTGTCTGTCTGTCTCTGTGTTTCTCTCTGTCTCTGCAGCTGTCTGTCTCTCAGTCTGTCTGTCTCTTTATCTATGTATGTCTATCTCTTTATCTCAGTCTGTCTGTTTCTGTCTCTCTCTGCGTCTGTCTCTGTCTGTCTGTCTGTCTCCTTCTCTCTCTCCCCCCCACCCCCCCCTACTCTCCTCTCCGTTTCCATCTGAAAGGCCTGCAGTGAATCTGGTTTTTGAGGGTAACTTTGCTCTAATAACTGGATCCAATGTCTTTTTCTTTTCCTTTCTCTTTCTCTTTGTCGCTGTCTCTCCATGTCTCTGTCTCTTTCAACGATCTCCTTTTATCTGTTTTGAAAGTTACGTTTGATTCTGATCAGAAAAATACAAACAGGTAGGTCCTTCTCAACAACAATATAGGGATTTTTTTCCTGTCCCAGTTCTTACACAAATTTAATGGTCACAGATTTTAAATGTTTTTTTTTTCACAATACCAATAGATGATATGATGATGATGATGATGATGATGACAACGATGGGATGATTAATCACGATGTCACGGACTTTCATTCTGGATTGAGACTTCATGGCAGGCCTGTACTCTACTCTTTCTTCCATAATATGCTGTGGTATGAACCAGGCCAGAGGGATACAGACACCTGCGAAGTTGAGCATCAGGACATTTGAGCTACGCCCTCAGCGAAGCGTCCGTTAGGTGGATGAGACGTCACTGTGGGGTTCCAGTCTTCTCATCGAACTTGAAGCACGCTCACTCTTAGTTGGAGCCGGTTGAGGCCGAAAAATCCCACAATGATTTTGATAAGACCGGTTAGATTCGAACCCACAACCTGTTCCCGTTATGCTTAACACTGTACTGTCAGGCTCGGGATTTTATTGGCCTCGACTTTTCTCCTTAGTTTGACTGGAAAATCGATCTGAACGTCTAGTCCTTTCGGAAGGGGACGAAAAAAAACGAGTGGACCGTTGCCTTCTGGCTGTACACGCTAAAGATCCCACGGCAGTTGAAAATTGTGAAGAGCAGGGCATTGCCCGGCTGCCTTGGTATACAACATCAGAGAGATGGGTTGATTTCTCAGGTCCCAGCCCTTGAAGACCAATTAACCTTTTTGCCTTTTTGAAGTCTCGGTAAAAAAAGATATCTGAATGTGGGTATGAATTTGAATCGAGGGACAGGGGATGGGCGCCACCCTCGTGGAGCTGGCCCAGGGAAAAGTTGAGGTCTCTACCACCTCACTCCCCTACGACCCCAGTGTTGTGGAACTGTCTAGGTAGGACCTCAGGACCTGGCCAGCTCATGGTTTTATGTGCAGGCTTAGAGTTGTGCCATGATCATTCTGGATCTTCTCCATCACATGGCATCAGTAACGTCAGTGCATATAGGAATTCATTCCAAGCGCGGAGACGTCGTCTTGAGAAATTGAAACTGAAAGGGCTCACTAATCACTGTACGGCCATGACTGGTGTGCACATTTGCTTTTGTAAGAAGAGAGAACGCCGGCAGGTGGTCCTCAGCCTCAAGAAACGGAACGGAGTGTTTGACGTGAGAGGGGAAGGACGAACAAACGAACGATCAAACATACAAATGAACAACGTAAGAACAAACGAACGAACGAACAAACAAACAAACCAGACAGCCAAACGAACAAACGAAAAACGAACAAAAGAACGAACGAACGAACGAACAAACAAACAAATCAGACAGCCAAACGAACAAACAAACGAACGAAAGAACGAACGAACGAAAGTAATAACGAACGAACAAACGAACGAATGAACAAATCAAATAACGAACGAAGGAACGGACGAACAAACAAACAAACAAACGAACAAACAAACAAACAAACCAGACAGCCAAACAAACACACAAATGAACAAACGAACGAACGCCGACCAACCGAACGGACGAAGGAATGAACGAATGAAATAACCAACCAACCAACCAAGGAAAAAAAAAACGAACGAAGGAACGAACGAATAAACAAACAAACAAATTAAAGACAGAAGCAAACAACCCACCCGTCTCGTATATCTTTTCGAGAGAATTAATTGTCTCGCCCGCAAAAAACAGCTGATAACAGCTTCAAAGAAACATAAACACATCTGCTTGTTTCATGAGTAATCCAAAGATTTGTACAGCATTACTCTACAAAAGAACAAACAAAAACATAAACGAAAATAGATTCAGAACACATGTCTAATACAACCAGACAAGACAGGCGCAAATTTTCGGCCAGCTGGCCTTTGTCAAGCATGAATGTAAGATCACAAACAATCAAACACCAAATAGGCCTACCAAAATTAGTTGAAAAAGACTGAAACTTCCCTGCTGCTTCGTCCAGTGACAGAATGGGAATCATGCTTGTCTTGTCCGGTTGTATTAAATAAGCGGTTTGATTCTATTTTCGTGTTTTTCTGTTCCTCTTTGCTTGAATGCGGACAATCGCACTTGTTTTGGATTTTGTGTTATTCTACAAAGGAAAAACGAAAGCAAAATTGAAAGAAGTTGGAAGATGGACCTGGCACACACGACGAAAACCAGCATTGTGTATCAATAGACAGGCCCTGACATGGAAACCCCCAAGGGAAAAGAAAGAGGCCATCTGAGAAACCCTTGGTGAACAGACTTCCAAGCAGACACCAGGGGGATGGGGCCTTATTGGAGACAGCTTGAGATAAAAACACAGGGCAGTGGACTGTGAGGGTTTCCTGTTAATGGTCCATGCCCACAACAATTTTTCAATTTCAATTTCAATTTCTCAAGATGTGATCTACGCGCTCGGAATGAATCCCACATGCACTAATGTCACAGATGCTATGTGATTGTGAAGATCCAGAATGATCACAGCACAAGCCTTTAGCCTGCACATAAAGCCATAAGCTGACCAGGTCCTGAGGTCCTACCTAGATAGTTCCGTAACACTAGAGTCGTAGGGGAGTGAGGTGGCAGAGACCTCAACTTTTCCCGGGGCCAGCACCACGAGGGCGGCGCCCATACCCTCTCCCTCGCTTCGAATTCAATATTCATATTCAAATGTTTTAACCAATACTTCAGAAAGGCAAAAAGACTGATTGGTCTTCAAGGGGTGGGACCCGGGAAATCATCCTATTTCTCCAATATTTCATACCAAGGCAGCCGGATAATGCCCTGCTCTTCACGATTTTCAACTGCCATGGGATCTTAAGCGTGCGCAGCCAGAAGTCACACGGGTCCGACTCGTTTTTCGTCCCCTTCCGAAGGACTAGACGTTCAGTTCGATTTTCCGGTCAATTTGAGGAGAAAAATCGAGACCTCAACGACGACCGAACCCTGGAACCTCCAGTTTAGTTATGAGCAGGCGAACGTCTGAACCTTTCTGCCACTCTTTTCCCTAAAACAAACAGCAGTGCATGCCTACGTGCTTCATTGTTTTAGAAGTACCAAGGACCTTCTGTGTGGAGGGACCTACCCACTGGCATTTGGTTACAGCGCCATGCTAATAACTCTAGGGTCTTCGGTTCGGTTCTCAGGGCACATTTTCTTTCTTTTCTTTCTTTCTTTCTGTCTGTCTGTCTTTCTTTCTTGTTTTCTTTCTGTCTTTCCTTTTTTCTTTCTTTCTTTCTGTCTTTCACGCTGTCTTTCTTTCTGTCCTTCATTCTTTCTTTCTCTTTTTCTTTCTTTCTGTCTTTCTTTCTTTTTCCTTTCATTCTTTATTTCTGTCTGTCTATCTTTCTTTCTTCTTTGTTTTTTTTTCTTTCTGTCTGTCTGCCTTTTTTCCTTTTTTTCTTTGTTTTTCTGTCTTTTCTCTCTCTCTCTCTCTCTCTCTCTCTCTCTCTCTCTCTCTCTTTCTTTCTTTCTTTCATTCATTCGTTTTTTCTTTCTTTCATTTTTCTTTCTGTGTGTCTTTCTTTCTTTCCTTTTTTCTTTTTTTTTTCTAGCGTGGGCTGAGTGGTTCGGTTGATGGAGCTGTGGACTCTGGATCCAATACCAGGAGTTTAATCCCAGCCTGCAACTGTATAAAACCTAGCTTGCTCTCTGCCCATCTGAAAGTTTCCTCATTTTATCCTGGCTTGTTCTCTGCCCATCTGAAGGTTTTCTTTTTTTTTTCCATCATTCTAACCTGGCTCTTTCTCTGCCCATCTGAACATTTCCATCATTCTAACCTGGGTTGTTCTCTGCCCATCTGAACATTTCCATCATTCTAACCTGGCTTGTTCTCTGCCCATCTGAATGTATCCATCATTCTAACCTGGGTTGTTCTCTGCCCATCTGAACATTTCCATCATTCTAACCTGGCTTGTTCTCTGCCAATCTGAACATTTCCATCATTCAAAACCTGGCTCTTTCTCTGCCCATCTTAACGTTTCCATCATTCTAACCTGGCTTGTTCTCTGTCCATCTGAATGTATCCATCATTCTAACCTGGCTCTTTCTCTGCCCATCTTAACGTTTCCATCATTCTAACCTGGCTTGTTCTCTGTCCATCTGAATGTATCCATCATTCTAACCTGGCTTGTTCTCTGCCCATCTGAATGTTTCCATCATTCTAACCTGGCTTGTTCTCTGTCCATCTGAATGTATCTATCATTCTAACCTGGCTTGTTCTCTGCCCATCTGAATGTTTCCATCATTTTAACATGGCTTGTTCTCTGCCCGTCTTAACATATCCATCTTTCTAATTGTGTCAGCTTACTGATTCATAATTTCCTCTTCTCCCACGCTCCACAACTCCCCTTTTCATGACCTTGCCAGCTCACAAGGTTTTGCCCAGGCTACAGAGTCTGCCACCAGATACTTGATGGCAGATTTGGGGTGGATCGCGTACATAATTGTACTAGTGTGATAAAACCCTTTTGAACAAAATTTAAACAGTGAACTGAAGACTGGGAAGAGCACTCTTGGGAGGATCAGCATCCCTCACCCAGCCCCACCCCGTAGGATGCTGGAGGCTCTTTCAGTATGAATAGTATCCCCACCTTTTGGAAATACTGTACTAGAAATTTCCTCTTTTCTGTCATTCTCTTTGTTTCTTTCTTCCTACTTTTGTTTGTTTGTTTGTTTGTTCGTTCGTTTGTTTGTTTGTTTGTCATTTCTAACTATCGTTTTCTGCCTTGCTGGTCCACTGACCTGTATGTGTTCGACAAAGTCTTACCAACATTCTCTTAGGATTGATAATTGGATACATGTATTATATGTATTTTTTGGTTTTAGGGAAATGAGATATGCAGCAGAAGCAATTTTAGATAATTTAGGCCCGATGTTATATTCTTTTACTGTCCTTAGTTGTGCTTAAATTTGTATTGATGTATGTGCTGTTGTTTTTTTTAATCCCCTGTGTGATAAATCGGATGGATTGCCAACGCCAGGGGAATCTCTTTAGATTATGTGAACGAATGGATTGATATGTGTACTCATTTTTCATTTCCATTCTTTTTTTGGTCCTGTTGAAGTGCTGTGCATGTTTTGAAACGGTTATAGCCCTGATATGGCTCCACGCAGTAAGCTTGGCTTTAAACAAAAAGACAACAACAACAACAACAACAAAACAAAACATGGAAGGTCAACAAGGACTTTTCCTTCTCTCCATCCCCTATCGCCCACCACCAGTTTGGTTTTCCATCATTGCTCTGGCGCTGAACTTTTGCTACTTTGTTTATCTTGTTACAGAGAAGGCGGTTAATTCTGTCTAATTCTACCTGCTGCCTTTTTTTTCCTCGTGCTCTTTTTGCCAGGTTCTTGGTTTGTTTGTTCTTCACTAGAAAAAGGCGCGCAACCCTGATTTCCCCCCCCCCCCCCTCTTCAGGTTTTGGACAACCCTACCTGCGCTTAGTCTTCTTAGACCCCCCCCCCCACCTGCACCTTTGCCATATTTTCTTTCATTTGTGTGTGTGTGGTGTGTGTGTGTGTGTGTGTGTGTGTGTGTGTGTGTGTGTGTGTGTGTGTGTGTGTGTGTGTGTGTGCACGTGCGTGGGGTGCTAGCATAAATGTACATGTGTGTGTTGGAGAGAAAGAGTGAGAGAGAGAGAGAGAAGAGAGAGAGAGAAGAGAGAGAGAGAGAGAAAGAGACAGACAGACAGAGACAGAGGGAGACGGAGAGACAGAGGGAGACGGAGAAACAGAGACAGACAGACAGAGAGACAAAGGTACGAACAGATAGCGACAGACTGACAGATAACGACAGAGATACAGACAGACAGAAAAGCGACACACCGACAGATCAGATACACAGATGGTGCGTATGACTCATCGTGATCGAAATGAGAAACGAGATTGTACATTATGATTCTCTTGACTTGCTGTTAATCCTATCCAGGGACATAGAGGCTTTCAACCCAACATGTTACCACCCAAAGTCTGTGGGGGGTAACCCTTTGTCGCCATAAATATCGGCAGCTCGTCAGCAGATTTTGAGTGAGACGTGAAGGAGAGAAGAAGATGGATGGGAAAAACAGAGAAGAAGAGAGAGAGAGAGAGGAGAGAGAGAGAGAGAGAGGAGAGAGAGAGAGAGAGAGGAGAGAGTGACAGAGAGAGAGACAGACACACAGAACTAGAGGACAACAGGCAGAGAGAGAGAGAGAGAGGGGAGAGAGGAGAGAGGAGAGAGAGATGTGGACGAGAGATAGATGAAGAAGAGAGTGAGAGATATTGAGAGAGAGAGAGACAGAGAGAGAGACAAGAGAGAGAGAGAGACAGACAGACAGACAGATATAGACAGATATAGAAAGACACAGACAGACAGAAAGACATAGACAGACATAGAGATACACAGACAGACAGACAGACAGAGACACAGACAGACAGGAAGGAAGGAGAGGGGGGAGAGAGAGAGAGAGACAAACACACACACAGAGACAGAGACACACGAGAGAGAGAGGAGAGTGTGAGAGAGAGGAGAGGTGAGAGAGAGAGAGAGAGTGAGAGAGAGAGAGGAGATGGAGGAGACATGTGTGCGTGTGTCAGATCAAAAGAGATTATTTTTATCTGCAGGTAATAGCCTTGTAGACAAGGATGTGATTTATATAACTAATTCCAGCTTTCAGTCAAAAGTGTCTTGAGTACAATAAGCGCATCTTTATGAATATGCGTGTGCGTGAAAGAGAGAGGAAAGAGAGAGAGAGAAAGAGAGAGAGTGTGTTTAGTGTGTGTGTGATGTGCGTGGGTGGGTTTGTGCGTGCGTGCGTGGTGTGTGTGTGTGTGTGTGTGTGTGTGTGTGTGTGTGTGAGTGTGTGTGTGTGTGTGTGTGTGTATTTGTGCGCGCGAGCGCACGCGTGTCAGTAAGAAAAACAGATTAGAGGGAGAGGGAGATGGAGGCAGAGAGAGAGAGGGGGAGGGAGAACGAGAGGAAGAGAGAGAGAGATGAGAAGAGAACAGACAGCAGACGAACAGACAGCAGACAGACAAAATGAGACAGACAAAGAAAGACGAGAGAGAAAGAGAGAGGGAGGGAGGGAGAGAGGGAGGAGAGAGAGGGAGAGAGAGGAGATAAAATCAGAGAGAGGTATACCGACATACAAGGGGACATAGCGAGAAAGAGAGAGAGAGAGAGAGAGAGAGAGAGAGAGAGAGAGAGAGAGACAGAACAGACAGACAGACAGAGACAGACATACGAACAGACAGACAAACAGAATGACAGACAAACAGATATGTGTACAGTAAATACAGACAGACAGAAATAAGAGACAGAACTCACGGAAGTCAAAGAATTGTTGACCATGCCATTGAACATCTCGGGATCATTAGGATTGAACACCTGGTACACCCCGTAGGCCAGTGACGTCATCACTCCTAATATGGAAGCGAAGAGAGTGAGAGAGACGATGATCACCTGCCGACAGACAACGATAATGATCTGATTGAAATGGAAACGTTGCTGTTTTTTTTTTTTTTTTTTTTTTTTTTTTGTTCTTTGTTTTTTTTTTTCGTTGTTTGTTATTTGTTTGTTTGTCTGTTGGGTTCTGTTTCTTCATGCTTTTGGATAGATGGTTCATTCGTTCCTTTAGGCATTGGTGCCATCGTTTGTTTGTCTGTTGTTGTTGTTGTTGTTGTTGTTGTTATTGTTGTTGTTTTCTTCATGCTTGTGGGTAGGTGGTCCATTCGTTTCTTAAAGCGTTGTTGCCATTGTTTGTTTGTCTGTTTGTATGTTGTGTGAAAGTGTAATTTCAAAGTACATGTCCACATCCGCAAGAGATGAAGAGCAGGGTTTTTGTTTGGTTGGTTGGTTGGTTGGCTGGTTGGTTGATTGGTTGGTTGGTTGGCTGGTTGGTTGGTTGGTTGGTTGGTTGGTTGATTAGTTCGTTAGTTGGTTGGCTGGTTAATTGGTTGGCTGGTTGGTTGGTTGGTTGATTACTTGGTTGGCTGGTTGGTTGGTTGGTTGGTTGGTTGGTTGATTACTTGGTTAGTTGGTTGGCTGGCTGGTTCGTTGGTTGGTTGATTAGTTGGTTAGTTGGTTGGCTGGTTGGTTGGTTGGTTGATTACTTGTTTAGTTGGTTGGCTGGTTGGTCGGTTGGTCGGTTAGTCAGTTGGTTGGTTGATAGTGAAGGTTGTTGATGTTGCTGCTTTTTTCGGAGTTCCACTTTCTTTCTTTTTGATCTGTATTTACGTTAGTCTGCCTTGAGCTTGGAGCTTGAAGTTTAGAATTTGTCAAGAGGGATTCGTAGCACTTGGACAATTCCATATGTGTTCCACCCAATTCTGCAATAATTATCTCGCAGACTCTCTGAGCCTGCGCAAAACTCACTGTGCTGGGAAGATCCTGAACTGAGGAGCGGAAGGTGGGTATGAAAAAAGACCTATAAAACACTAAGCTGGTACCACCAGGGCGATGGAAACACAACATGCAAACATATTGCTACGCAGTCTACGTACTCAGTTTTTGGTAGGCGTGCATGCTGGGTGTTTTCATATGTCCAGAAACCAACGAACATACACATGGCTCATAAGATCTTTAACGTGCATATTGTATGTATTACGTGCGTGTGCACACGCAAAGGCGATTTATACATAATATGTCCACACACATCATGGATGACCTGGGAGATGGGGAAAATTCTTCACAATTAACCCACCAGGCGTGAGGCATAAAGAGAGGCTGGAATTTTGACCTTCCATTTGGATAAGAGAGGCTGGAATTTTGACCTTCCATTTGGAAGGATGAAGTCTTATCCATTTCACTATCACCCCTGTTGAGAGCAGATTTATCTCTCTTGCAATGACCCCCCCCCCCCAAAAAAAAAAAAAAAAAATAATATATATATATATATATAATTATAAAGAAAAACAAAAACAAAAAAAATGCAACTTTCGTGTTTTTTTTTCTGAATTCACTATTTGGTCTGAAACAAAGAGAGACAGAGACAGAGACAGGCAGACAGACAGAGAGAGACAGAGACAGACAGAGAGAGAAAGAGAGAGAGAAAGACAGACAGACAGAGAGAACTTTGAGCGAGACAACGCAGTTTATTAAAAAAAAATACACACAAAAAATGGTGGGAATCGGAAGGAAAACAGTTTCTAGGTGATCCCATTACACTTGTGCTGGATTCGAGCAGTTTCGGAAATGTACAACCTCCAAAACAAACAAAATGAAAAAAAAACAAACAAACAAAAACGTTTTTTTTTTATAAAAAACGGACATATAAACAAAACAAAATCAAACAACACCCAGAATATTGAGCGTGACACCGTGATTTATTAAGAAACAACAAACAAAACAAAACAAAACAAACTACATGTAAACAAAACAAACAAACAACCAAACAAAAACAAAAAGCAAACAGGTCGGGGTGGTAAGGAGGAAGATAGGCCCTTGGTGATCCTCCTTGTATTATCTTGTAATGGATATGAGCATTTACGGAAATGTACAACTTTTTGAACCCCTTCACCTGCTTTTAATTTCTCTTCCAACAATGTACCTTTTTCCCTTTCTTTTTTTGTTTTTTTGACTTCTTTCATCTTTTTACTTGTACTATGTATTTTGAATGTCATGGAGAGAAACAGTTGACAGTGACCCATGAATTAGATGGCCTAAAATGGAGGAATGCCGTTTGACTTCAACGCCTCTTTCACGCTTGATTTTCCTTGGTTTTCCTTTTCCATAAAAAATAGTTTATTTACTTGAGAAATAAAAGCCACAGGATCAAGGCTGTCCAAGTCATTGGGCATCAGTTCAATCACATTGAGGCCTGCAAACGTCTGAAATGAGGCTCCTGGATATATCAGAGTGAAAGAGGTTTGTGAAAGAGAGAGAGAGACATTCAATAGCAGGAGATCTACAAAGAAGCAGGGCGATTTTGAATAAGAATATTGAAGACATGTGGGCAACGACAGGCACATGGACTTGTATAGAAACAGGCGTTGTCATGCGCACATGATACAGGCAGATAGACACATACATACATAAAGAGAGAGTGGAGGGGAGGAGGGTGGAAAGAGACAAATGGAGTGATAGAAAGATAAACAAAGAGAGAGACAGAGACACAGATAGAAAGAATGTGAGATCAAAGAGAGGTAGGGAGAGAGAGAGAGACAGAGACAGAGAGACAAATAGAGAGACAGACAGACATACAAACAAAGAGACAGAAAAAGAGAGAGAGAGACAGAGAGAAGAGAGAGACAGAGAAAGAGACAGAGAGAGAGAGAGAGAGGAAGAGGGAGACAGAAAGAGAGAAATGGAGAAAGGCAAAGAAAGAGAGGAGAGAGAGAGAGAGAGAGAGAGAGAGAGAGAGAAGAGAGAGAGAGAGAGAGACAGACAGACAGACAGACAGACAGACAGACAAACACAGGGTAGGAGTGGGGGACTACATGTGTTCATATGCATATGGTGCATTTTCCCATACACTTTGTACGCGTCACACCATTGCAGAAACAAAACTGGGCCATTGCAATCGAACGGAAAGCGCGAGGTGACAGACTACGTGAGAATAACATGGACTCTGAAATGAAAAGGGATGGCCAACGTTTTCCCCATGAGCCAGTGGGAGAAAATAATACCACAGGATCAAGGCTGCCCAAGCCATTGGCGCGTCAGTTTAATCACATGGGGGCCTGCAAACGTCTGAAATGAGGCCCCCAGGAGATATCAAAGTGAAAGAGGTTTGTGAGAAAAGGATTCAATATCAGGAAATGTGCAAAACAAAAAGCAAAAAAAGAAAAAGACAAACAAACAAAAACAAAAAACCCAAACAAAAAACAAAACAAACAAACAAGCAAAAGCAGGGTGAGTTTGAATAACAACGATGAAGTGAGGTGGACACACACAGACACACAGACTTGTATAACAAAAGGCGTGCTCATGCGCATGTGAGCACACGTACATACACAGGCAGGCACACACATACAGACAGAAAGATAGGGGGGAGGTATGGAGAAAGAGAGAGACAGACAAACAGAGAGAGAGAGACAGAGATAAACATAGACTGAAAGATCAAAGAGAGAGAGAGAGAGGGGGGGGTACAGAGCAAGAGAAAAAGAGAGGGAAAAGGACGAAGTAATAAAGAGGCATAGAGAAATATAGAAAAAAAAACTATATATGTATACAGAGAGAGAGAGAGAGAGAGAGAGAGAGAGAGAGAGAGAGAGAGGGGAGAGAGAGAGCCAGAGCCAAGCCAGAGCCACAACAGAGCCAGAGCCTGATACAGAGATAGAGACAGAGAGGAGAGACAGAGAGGCAAAGAAAGACAGAGGCAGACCCAGAGCCTGAGACAGAGATAGAAATAGAGAGGAAGGATAGAGAGGCAAAGAAAGACAGATACAGAGACAGAGACAGCCAGCCAGAGAAAGACAAACATAGATGGGTAGGGAAGAGGGAACTGCATGTATGCAGTAGGAACTGCATGAATGCACATGCATGTGGTGCATTTTCCCAGACACTTTGTACGCGTCACACCATTGCAGAAACAAAACTGGGCCATTGCAATCGAACGGAAAGCGCGAGGTGACAGACTACGTGAGAATAACATGGACTCTGTAATGAAAAGGGATGGCCACCGTTTTCCCCATGAGCCAGTGGGAGAAAATAATACCACAGGATCAAGGCTGCCCAAGCCATTGGCGCGTCAGTTTAATCACGTTGGGGCTTGCAAACGTCTGAAATGAGGTCCATGGGGATATCAAAGCGAAAGAGGTTTGTGTGTGAGAGAGAGAAAGGGGGTGGGGTGGGGGGGGATTATATATCAGGAAATCCTCAAAAAATGCAGATGGATTGAATAAGAACGATGACGAAACGTGGGCACAAACAGACACACAGACTTGTATAGCTACATGCACTTTCATATGCACAATAGCACAGGTATACACACAGGCAGACATACATACATATATACACAGGAAGAGAGGACGAGTGAAGGAGGGACAGAGAGAGCGAGAGAGACAGAGACACAGACAGAGAGACTGAGAGATCAAAGAGAGAAAAGAGATTGAGGAGAGAGAAACACAGAGAGAGAGAGTGAGACAGAGTGAGAGACAGATCATTGTTTGAGAGAGAGACAGACAAAGAAGACAGAGACAGACAGACCAGACAGACAGACAGACATACAGACAGAAAGAGTCAAACAGATATACAGATACAGACATAGAAAGACACAGAGAAATGGAGTGAGTGATTGAGAAAGAGAGAGAAAAGGAGAGACAGACAGACAGACAGACAGACATACAGACAGAGAGAGAGATGCAATGAAAAAGAAATGAAGCTGTATTGTCTAACGAATAAGACATTAAAACATTAGCAAACTTACATACCTGCCGGTTATAATCTACTTACACTGAAACTAGGGTCTACATGAAAATGAATAATTAATTAAACGAAATAGATGCCCAAGAGAGAGAGAGAGAGAGAGAGAGAGAGAGAGAGAGAGAGAGAAGAGAGGAGAGAGAGAGAGAGAGAGAGAGAGAGAGAGGAGAGTTATAATATCAAGCCTAACTAAATACGCCAAGACAACCCAATAGAAGGCTATGCAATGCAACGAATCACGATTCGTCACAGTACAAAACAATTACCAAAAAGACAGCATACCTTAGTTCTCCGAGGAGTGATGATCTTGCGAAGCGGGTGACAAATGCAGAAGTACCGATCAAAAGCAATGGCCACCATAATGAAAGCAGACAGAGGCACCTTGGAAGTGATGAGGAACTGGTAGAGCTTGCACAAGAAGTCGTACTTGATGTCGTAGCGAGTGTACTCCACGAACATGGTGAACGGGATGATGACCATGCAGGTGAAGAGGTCAATGAGAGCCAGGGCTAGGATAAACAGCTGGGCAGTGGTCTTGTCCCGAACGCGGCTGAAGACAAACAGCACCAGGCCGTTGCCCACCGAGCCGACCACCGTGAAAAGGGACAGCACCGTGAGCAGAGCGATCATCTCCCCTGTTACTGGGGACTCCGGGAGGAGTTCTTCTTCCATCATCTGGGCCGTCAGATTGTTGATCTCCTCTCGGATGCGTTCCAAGCCTGGTGGACAGAGAGAAACAAAGAAACGTTTGAGTTTGTGTCTCCCTCTTCCCCATCTCTCTTTCCAATCTCTCTCTCTCCTCACCATTCGCTCTCTCTCTCTCCCCCCCCCTCTCTCTCTATCTCTCCTGCTCTCTCTCTCTCTCTCTCTCCTCTCTCTGTGTCTCTGTCTCTCTCACTGTCTCACTTTCTCTGTCTCTCTCTGTGTTGCTGTCTGCTTCTTTGTCTCTGTTCATGTCTCTGTCTCTGTTTCTCCATGTCTCTCTCTCTCTTTGTCTCTCTTTGTCTCTCTCTCTCTCCCTTCCTCTCTGCCCCACCCCCCCCTCTCTCTCTCTCCCTCACTCTTTGTCCCACCCTCTCTCTCTTGCGAAACGCAGTAAAATAGTTAATGAGAACATAAATACACGAATAAAATAATCTTTAAATCAACTTCCCATCCAAAAATTGCACGTTAGACAGATTTATCTACCATTGGGGGGTACTGAGTCGAGAAGCTCTCTCATATATTTGTAACATTGTGAAGAAAAAAGACACACAGATAGGGCAGAGACAGAGAGAGAGACAGAGACAGAGAGACAGAGACAGACAGACAGACAGACAGGCAGAGAGAGAGAGAGAGAGAGAGAGAGAGAGAGAGAGAGAGAGAGAGAGAACTCTACATAAATACGTTATATAATACAGTGTGTGTATAAGATGTAATGCATACAATAAAGGAAAAAAAGTACAGACTGTTCACAAACTATTATATGTCATGCACGCGAGGATAATGCACGCGTGGGCTCGCAGGTGCAAATACCGTGCGAAACTTTCTTTTATTTAAGCTTGTAAATAAACAATTTAGCACGCACGGAAGCACACACTACTGCAGTACGCACGGACAGAGAAACTCAGAAAAAGTATGCCAGCAAGATCAGGAGGCTGTTTACAGGGGCTTTGGTCCCCTGAGTAATCCTGACGCGAGATGGAAATGGATATATATATATATATATATATATATATATATATATATATATATATATATATATATATATATATATATACATATATAAGGACATTCTGTTCATATTGACTTAGCGTATTGGTAAAGTTTGTAAGACGATGTTGGACTATCAATCAGATGGTCGGGGTTCAACTCTGCCTGCAGACCTTCCTTCCACCTGATGGGTTCATCATCACCATCATCATCCGCATCATCACCCGCATCCGCATCATCATCATCCGCATCATCACATCTCATCATCATCATCATCATTATTATCATGTGCCCTGCCGCACGGCGTTGACGATCGTGGCCTTCCCAACAAATTATTCCTTGTAGCTGCAAGTACATCTCCCACCCTCTCTGTCCTCAGACACTCTGAATGTCCGTCCAGTATTTTGTTCCTGGATTTCTCATTCTGGTGGCAGTTCTAATATCGATCTCTCAAGTCAGTAAGGACAAAATATTGGGACGGACTTGCAGACTGGCTGAGGACGGAATGGGTGGGAGATGTACTTGCAGCGACAAGGGATGGACTTGGACATGGAGGGCCATGATCGCCACCGCCATGCGGCAGGGCACATGATAATGATGATGAGGTCAATATGTTTGTAGACATGCTAGAGTCTGAACCTGTTTCGCGTCTATACGCACGCACGACATCTAGCATGCATGTTAAATGTCCCGTAAATCTCGTCGGTGTTCAATGGATTATGGAAGCATGAAAATACCCAGCATTCACACCCACCTAAGACAGAGTACGTAGACTGTGCAGCGACATACCACCTGTGCAGAGTGGAGAAACAGAGACGTGCGTGCGCGCGTGCACACAACATACACACACGCAAACATGCACGCACACACACTCATACGCACACACATATGCACACACACAGGCGCGCGCGCGTGTACACACAGACACACACGCATACACACAAACACACACATATATGCACATACACTAGCACGCGCACAAGCTTGTACAATACTTGTACTAAGAAAACCTCACACCTAACATGTCCTCTCAGAAGAGAACTGATCGTCAAATGGAACCTCTTCATACTGGATCAGTGAGCACTCATGAATGTGTTTTCTCTAACATCTGGACTGTGTGATCGAAGCATAGCGGTTCTCTCTCTCTCTCTCTCGCACACACACTCACTCTCTATTTGCTTGTCTGTCTGTCCTTCTGTCTCTCACTGTCTCTTTCCCCCTCTGTCTGTCTCTCGCTCTTTCTGTATCTCTCCCTCTGTCACTCTGTGTGTGTGTGTCTCTCTCTCTATCTATCCAACTATCCACTTTTCTTCTTCTTCTTCATTCTGTTTGTGTGTGTTTCTAGATCCTAGATTTGTACGCTTTCCAAATTCAATTTCAGTTTCAGTTTTTTTTTCTCAAATTGAAGACTCCTCGCTCGAAATCACCCCCATATGCATGACGTCACAGGTATCACGTGATAGACAAGAATCCAACGAAATTACGGCGTAAGCCGTAATCTGCTGAATAACTCTTAAGGTCTCCCATAGTATATAGATCCTTTTTCTGTCCTATATTAGTTTGTCATTGAAACAAACGTTGGACCCTGGTTTTATTTTTCAGATGGAAATATGTCCATGTGGAGAAAGTGTATGAAAAAATACGACTGCAGGATATGCACTTTTTCAGGCTTTTGGAGATACAATACACACACACAGGCCAACACGAAGAACCGCTCAGAGTGACAAAGTGGATGGCAGGAAGAGGTTATGGACTGGAAGGTAGTGGGTGTGAGTGCATGTGCATGCAGCACACGAAGCTCCCGAAAATAACACAGACACGGAAAAGCATCGTTCTTCTGATTATTATCATGTTCTTGAGTGACATCCGGTGGGTGTATTTTCATTATTTTTGGATACTCTCACTTTACACGTGCATCACAGCTATCGTATTTGCACAGAGAGAGAGGAGAGAGAGAGAGGAGAAGAGAGAGAGAGGCAGGGGGGACAGACAGTGATAGGCCAGACAGGCAGGAAAGAGAGAGGAGAAAGAGAGAGAAGCGAGAGAGAGAGAGACAGACAGAAGAGAGACAGATAGACAGAGAAAGAGACAGACATACAGGCAGACAAACAGAAAGACAGAGACAAGCAGAGACAAAGGAGACAGAAACAGAGGCAGAGACAGAGAGAGACACAAACAGAGGCACAGACAGAGAATGGGAATTAGTCAGAATCAGCAATTTATTAAATGCTACCAAATCACCATATAAAGGGTTGTGGACTATGTATAAAAGTTATCGTGACAAACAATAAACTAATTTATACAGCCGTTCTGTGAAAATAACACTTTTAACATTACGAAAACACAATTCGGGTCACAATCATTCTTCAATAACACATAGTTGTGTGTGTAGGGTAGTTGCAGAGTATAAATGTAGGCTTGGGCGCTCCTTTTTTGAGGAGTGTTCTGAGCTTACTGTTTTTGTACTTTGTATCTGCTTCTATGCTAGCTGAATGGGTAGCGCAATTCTCAAGACTTATGTCTTTTGATTACAATAGAAACACATAAACCGGTTGTAATCGTCACAAAGATGAAGATACTAACTTTGAGACAAGGCAACCTCTCTTGTTTTTAGAGCTTTATAGAAATGTGCAATTTTTTGGAAGACATGCATATCGTCATTCTGAAACTATTTTGATTGTGGTAGTACTTTGATTAAGTGGGCGTCTCCAAGGATGGACAATATAGAATACGCTGAATTTCATATTTAGTTACGCTTCACATAACTGATATGTCTTGCCTCTTTACCATGTATCACGTTTTTTACATGTATATCATTGATATGTTTATAATAAGTCGCAGACATACTATCTATCTATCTATCTATCTATCTATCTATCTAATTTAATCTATCTGTCTATCTATCCTCTATTATATATTATATATATGTATATTATTATATATGTATATGTATATTATGTATAAGATGTTATATATATCATATATATATATATATATATATATATCACGTGTGTATATAAGTTTATAAGATAATCATAGCTTTCTTTAGCCAATTATTCATGATTTGAACACTTTCTGAAACACTGATTTTCCCATACGTATGAAAACCCTCTAGTGTTTAATATATCACGGGCTTTTCATGGCCAATATAGTTTGCTTTCCTCTACTAGCTGGATTTCTTAGTTATGACAGCCTTATAAGGCAATCTTTCATTCCTTCATTTCTCTTAGCTTCAGTCAGAATAGAATCGGATAGAACAAGGGTGGGGAGGGAGGAAGAGATAGATAGAGAGAGAGAGAGTCAGACAGAGAGAGACAGAGACAGAGGGAAACAGAGACAGTGAGAGACACAGACAGAAAGAGAGACAGAGACTGTGACAGAGACACAGAGAGAGAGCGCAAACGTTACCTAGCGTATTCATGATTCTACCTAGGGACCATTTCAGCGGGTCAGGTCACAGCCATAAACATTTCGCACCACCATCATGATCTGTCACCAGAGGGGGAAATCACGATATGTCCTGTGGCAACTCGCGCGTAGAAAGCGCCCCTGCCAGGAATTTTAGCGATGCCTGTACCCAATCTGTTAGCGCTGTTACTGTGTTGATCGCCTACTCTCTTTGATGGTTGGATCGGTACTCACGTGGGCAATAAGTCAGACTTCCAGTCGGAAGGCCTGGAGTTCGATCCTTGCCTGGTGTGGTGTACATCCCGCCTAGTGGGCAAAGGGTGGAAGTGTTTCCCAATGGGTTATCTGGAGATATTTCCCAATTAGTTACCTAAAGATGTTTTCCAATGGGTTATCTGGAGATATTTCCCAATTAGTTACCTAAAGATGTTTCCCAATGGGTTACTAGTGGCGATGTTTCCCAATGGGTTACCAATAGAGATGTTTCCCAGTGGGTTACACATGGAGATATTTCCCAGTGGGTTACCTGGATATGTTTTGCCAAAGAAGAATGTGTCACATTGGGTTACTAGTGGAGATGTGTCCCAGGTTACACATGGAGATATTTCACAGTGGGTTACAGGAGCAAATGTTCCCCAGTGGGTTACCAGCCTCCCAAATTAATTGATATGCTTCTGACCTGTTAGTGCTTAAGGCCAGCTTGCTAGGCAATTTTTAGCGATTTTTCTTCATTTTGCTTTTAAGAAGATACGATAAAGTTTGCTAATTTCAATTCAACTTTTCTTCCTTCCAGATGTAGTTACATAGTGGAAACACTGATTTAGGCCTCTGTACTACCTCATACAGATGGTAACATTATCATTTTCTGTTTGTACATAGAGTAATTATTAACTGATTTAGATCTGAAAGAAATGCTGGATATATAGCATATGCTGTACAGTTTTGGAATATGATTTGATTTTCGGTCTAATGATAGTAGGAATTAGATTATTACACAAAAGTTGTTAACAAGTACATATTAGACTATCTTTTTTTTCAGAGCACAGGCTTGTGATTCTTTTTTTTTTCCGGCTGTGAATGCTAGAAATGTGATTTGGTTTTGGCATGTTGGTATGAAACTACTTCATATCTGTATTATTTACCATGAGCTTCTCTTTCTTTCTGTGGTTTCAGCATTTTTGAATAAATTCATTTTTTGCTTCCAAAGAAATCGAAATCAGTGAAATAATAACATACTTTAGGGCTAATACTTGGCTATAGATAACAATGCAGACACAGACCATCACAAAAACACAAATATGTTTTCAGAGAGTTCACAGCTTAAAGTTCGTTCGGAGGGGATTTATCGCACAATTCTATATGCGCTCCGCACAAATCTGCCAACTAGTATCTGAAAGACTCCCTGAGCCTGCACAAAACCCTAAGCGCTAACAGGGTCTTGGAATAATGATGAGGAGGAGGGACCCTGAAATACTAAGTTGACATCACCAGAATGATAGAAATGGGCAGTGAATAGACCAGGTTTTAATGTAAAAAGCTAAGACTGAACCCAGAACATGGAGAAGAGTGGCAGAATGGTCCAGACGTTCCCCTGCCAATAACCAAACTCCAGGTTCCAGGGTTCGTTTCCCGTTGACACTTCGACTTTTCTCTTCAGTTTGAACGGAAAATCGAAATCGAACTGAAATCTAGTCCTTCAGAAGGAGACCAAAAAAAAAAAAACAACAAAAAAAACGAGTCGGACCCGTGTGCCTTCTGGCCTGCGGACTTATAAGGTGCAACGGCAGTTAAAAATCGTGAAAAGCAGGACTGCTCTGGTATAAAGCATTGGACAGATAGAGCGATTTCCTCCGTCCGTCCACTTGAAGGCCAGTTATAGTTAGCTTTATTGCCTTTCTACACTCTTGGTAAAAAGAAAGAAAAAAAAATGCGTGGCCCTGCACAGCGGCGACTCGCTCTCAAAGAGAAGAGCAGTTCGAAGTTCACATCATAAAATCCACTCTAACAAAAGAAAGAAATATAATATGATGAATATGAATAATGAAATGATAGATCGTTCATGAATATGAATATAAACATATCAGATCTTGAATCCACGGCACTAGTACAAACCAAAAAGTAGTTTCAAAACGGTATGATACTGATACGCACGGAAAATGACTTTGCTTAGGGAAGAGGGGGAAGCAACAAACAAACGAAGAAACTAATAAAAAACAAAACAAAACAAAAACAAAGAACGAAAGAAACAAACAATGAAACAAACAAACAATGAAACAATCAAAGAAACACAGAAACGATCAAATAAACAAAGAAACAACAAAACAAAAACAATGAAACCCCTACTTCAACATAATTATCATCAAAAAAAAATATACTTGTTGCGTGCAGGTACACAGATCATCCCCTTTCTTTATTTTCTCCCACGTTTTTAAAAAAAAAAAACCATCTGTTTCATCTTCTTGCCTCAGTCAAATACAGGCAAATAGAAATAAGTTGATACTCACGGGTCTGCTATAAACCACACCTGTTGCCAGAGCTGTCAGTGAGAGAACGCTGTGGACAGTGTGCTCTTATCATTACATCTGCTACCAAAGCAATGATGGGTTATGTCACTCAGCGCCTACCCACTGCCTAGCCTTCGATATGCCCCACAAACACATTCAAACAAAAACATACGTAGGTACCAACGCACGTGAACACACGTCCACAGCACAGACATACCACACACACACACATATAGACGCACACACACACACACATATATGCGCGCGCGCGCACACACACACACACACACACATATGCACGCGCGCACACACACACATACATACAACACACACACATACACACACACCACATACAACACACACATACACTACACACACATACAACACACACACACACACATACACACACAACACACACACACACACACACACACAACACCACATACATACAACACACACACACACAACACACACACACACCCCATACAACACACACGACACACACAACACACACATACATACAACACACACACACACACAACACCACACACACACACACACACACACACACACACAACACACACACCACATACAACACACACACACACACACACACACACACACACACACACACACACAACACACACACACACACACACACACACATCACACACACACATCACCCACCCACTATGTAAACGCCTACACTTTACTTACATCCTGTCGTGGCAGGGCCACTGGTCTCTAACTGTGGATCGATAAATGGGATACAGAGTACACGTTATTTCTGCTGTCATTTGAAGGATAACAAATTTTTTGCAACAGCGTCATAGCATGGAGACACACTGTCCTTAAAAAGTATCTTCTGTTCGATTTTCATTGCTTGCTTGTTCTTGTTCTTGTTCTTGTTCTGTTCTTTGTTCTTGTTCTTCTTTTTCTTCTCTTTCTTCTTCTTCTTCTTTTCTTTTCTTTTCTTTTCTTTCTTCTTCTTCTTCTTCTTCTTCTTCTTCTTCTTCTTCTTCTTCTTCTTTTCTTCTTCTTCTTCTTCTTTCTTCTTCTTCTTCTTTCTTCTTCTTCTTCTTCTTCTTCTTCTTCTTCTTCTTCTTCTTCTTTCTTCTTCTTCTTCTTCTTCTTCTTTCTTCTTCTTCTTCTTCTTTCTTCTTCTTCTTCTTCTTCTTCTTCTTCTTCTTCTTCTTCTTCTTCTTCTTCTTCTTCTTCTTCTTCTCTTCTTCTTCTTCTTCTTCTTCTTCTTCTTCTTCTTCTTCCTTCTTCTTCTTCTTCTTCTTTTCTTCTTCTTCTTCCCTTCTTCTTCTTCTTTTCTTCTTTCTTCTTCTTCTTCTTCTTCTTCTTCTCTTCTTCTTCTTCTTCTTCTTCTTCTTCTTCTTCTTCTTCTTTCTTCTCTTCTCTTCTTCTTCTTCTTCTTCTCTTCTTTCTTCTTTTTCTCTTCTTTATGCACTATAACTGTTCGTGAAGGGTGGAGGTGTTTGTTGGGTGATGTCGTCGTGATTGTACTATGCATGAAGTGTGTGTGCGCGCACACACATGTGTGTGTGTATATATATGTATGTGTGTGCGTGCGTGCGTGTGTGTGTGTGTGTGTGTGTGTGTGTGTGTGTGTGTGTGTGTGTGTGTGTGTGTGTTGTGTGTGTGTGTGGTGTGTGTGAAGATGTGTTTGCGTGTGTGCGTGTATATGTGTGTGTACGTGTGTGTGTGTGTGTGTGTGTGTGTGTGTGTGTGTTCGTGTGTATGTATGTGTGTGTGTGTGTGTGTTCTCGTGTGTTGGTGTGTGTGTGTGTGTGTGTGTGTGTGTGTGTGTGTGTGTGTGTGTGTGTGTGTGTGTGTGTGTGTTGTGTGTGCGTGTTTAATGTTACACATTTTCTTTTTTTTCTCCTTTCTTTATATATATATATATATATATATATATATATATATATATATATATATATATATGTATATGTAGTATATATATATATATTTTTTTTTAATATGATGTATAGAGTTAGCATATGCATTTGATTTAGAACTAAACGTAATTCTTTACCGATTTGTTTACGATTTATTCATTTATCTGTTGTTTATTTATTTTCATTTATTTATTTATTTATTTGCTACTTTACTCAATATTTAATTACTTTTTTACTTACTTTCTTACTTACTAACTTTTGTCTTTCTTTGCTTAACTGTTTATTTATCTATTTTCTTTATTTATTTACTTATTTATCTGTGTCTTTTCCTATTTATGTATCTTTGTATTTGTGCATCATTTATGTATTTACTCATTCATATATCAATTTATATGTTTTGGTCGTCATTAACTTCTACGCAGTTTTATTGTCCACTCCGTTGCAACAGTTTCTTGATGGCAACAGTGACTCGGCTCCCCCGTCGCATCTCTGGGCTGCTCTACACTCCACCAAACCAAACTCGCTCAGCAGAACCCCCTGTGTCAGCAATTCCAGGGGGAAGCAGCAATATCAAGCCCCCATAATTCTGATTAAAACGCGCCGCAAAATCAGGAACCTTCCGTTCCCTGATCCATACTCAGCACCATCCACCCACCAGCTTCAGCTGCAGTAAAAGGCACCCCTCCCCCTCTCCCCTCTCCCCTCCCCCTCTCCCCCCTCCCCCCAAAAAACAAACAAACAATCAAACAAACAAAAACAAAAACAAAAAACAAAAACAGAAATATCACACACACACACACAACAAACACACAGACACACAGACACACACAACACACACACACACACACAGACAACACACACCACAAACACACGGACACTACACACACACACACACACACACACACACACACACACACACACACACACACACACACACACACACACACACACACTCAAATAAACAAATGACGAAAACAAAGAAAAGAACAAGGACAAAAAGGAAAATAAAACCAAGAACAAAAATAACAACAACAACAACAATGACAGTTTCAGTTTTAGTCTCTCAAGATGTCTCTCTGAGCTCTGAATGAATTCCATATGCACTAACGTCACAGATGCCATGTGATGGTATAGCAATGACATCAAAGAAACAAACAAACAAACAAACACAAACACACACAAAGAAACAAACAAACAAGCTAACTAACAACTATTTAACAATCAGCAAAACATCTGTAAAAGAATGTGAACAGACTAAACTCAAAACAAAATTCAACCGAAAAAAAGAAGCCTTTTTATATATGTCACGTCTTTTAAAGCACAGTTTTGCTATACTAATCTGGCTGGTCGAGATGCAACATGCCTCTTGCCATCTTCAGACACATCTAACTGAATTCTGATGATTGCTAGACATCGCCTGGCATGATCTCCGCTGGTACTTGAGTTGGGTTAAGTGGTCAGTGTTTGCTACGCACACCGAACCCACTCACTCTATCAGCGCATTTCTAGTATGCTCTCCCCTGCTTCGTTGTGATGATCGGCCTTGTTGTAGTTATATGTGCGTGTGTTCACTCTGAGAGAAGATTCAGTCGTCTTACAGATAATAAATGAATAAACGAACGAATAAGCAGACAAATAACTACATTAAAATAGATGATCTATCAATGGATAAATAAATGAAGAAATAGAGGAAGAAGATATTTGAATAAATGGATAAATAAACAGCAACAACAACGACAATAACAAAATGAATGCAAAGAATTAAAAGTAAAACATATCCAGTTTTGATCTTGTGGCTGGGACTGAACTTGAGGTTTCAGATGCTGAATACAAGGCTTAGCAATGGAGTTAGGGCAAGTAAAAACAGAGAGAGAGAGAGAAGAGAGAGAGAGAGAGAGAGAGAAAGAGAGAGAGAGAGAGAGAGAGAGAAAGAGAGAGAGAGAGAGAAGAAGAGAGAGAGAGAGAGAGAGAGCAGAGAGAGAGAGATAGAGAGAGAGAGAGAGAGAGAGAGAGAGAGCCTTGACGTACGTAAATTGAAACGAATAAAACTGTTGGTTACTATTGAATGACGGCTCAGATCTTGTTGGTCTGTGGACATACGAGCAGAATCGGATATTGGGAGCAACCCACAGATGTCCCACATTTGTGAACTTGTAGGTGAATTACAGGTCTCAATGGTTTTTTTTTTCTTTTCTTCTCAGAGTCAGCATGTCTCATGATCAATTCATCCTCAAAACCTGTGTATAACATCTTGCCCCCGAAAGCAAATCTGGTGAAATGGAGGAAATCAGATGGTTTTAAGTGCCTGCTCTGTAAGGGCAAACTAACAGTAGAACATGTCCTGAGCTCATGGGAAAGTAACGCTAGCTTTAATGAAAAAGACATGGAGACACAATCGAATGCTCTGAAGAGATTGGACATGCTATCAATAGTGCCAGAAAAAAATCAGAAGTTCCCACGATCTTCTACGCTGTACAGATAACGAGGTATGGTCTGAAAAATCCTTGAAAAAGAAAAAGAACAAATAAAAAAAAAAAAAAACATCAGAAAGTTCTACAACCTTCTATACAGCACAGATATCAAAATATGCTCCGGAAATTCCTTGACATCCGGGGCATGGAAATGGCGTCTACTGAATGGAGTGGATGACTAAAATACACAGATCTTTTAGGGGGTGGGAGGAAGCGGAAGTCATTAGCAAAAATGGCATGTTACCGAATAAAACACTCCACTCCCCTTGATCAAAACCAGTAATTCTATTTCTAACTGAACTATGTCGTATTAAGCAGAATGGAGGAAGTTCCATTTGTGCGAATTGAAAAGTATGTCAGTCTGGCCAGCAGCTTGAACAGAACTGGTTTCCAAGTCAGAGCTCTTGCCTTGATGGATTAAACGAGGGGATCGGTAGGTACGCATGTCTACGGCCTCATGAAACAGTCTTCGATTTCTGGTGAGTGTATTGCGTCTCGCAACAACACTAACTTGACTCAGTATCTATGTTTTGTTATCCAGGTTTATTTTCTCAGTGCTGCCATGTTATCCGTTACAAGCCGAGCGCGATTAATCGAATCGAACCGAATTAGAATCCCAATCAAGTTGGAATCTTACAATACAATAAGCAGAGGATTAGAATCCATAAGGCAATTGCAGAAGCAGCTGAAAAGATTTCCAGCTGGATGCGGCCGAGGAGGAACAGAAATAAATTTCATTTGGTTTAACATCCCTTTATATCCAGCAGGAGTCCTATAGCTAAGTGGTTAAGGCATCTGTCACAAAGGAACTTGACCTGGAGGCGCCCAGTCACATCGAAGGCACAGGCTGGAACAAAGTTTGAAGAAGAAAAAAAAAACACAAACAAACGACAGCAGAAAGGCATCCAGGAGTCAGAAGCTGGGTGCGGACCATCCCGCTTAGTATATAATGAGTTTAGGGTCAAAAGACTTGTTTGAGAAGTGTGTGGGGGTGGGTGGAGGGGCTTTCTCCTCTGAGGACCCTCTGTTGTCCAGCTCTCCTCAGTTTCTTACTACTCGGGGTGGTATTTATCTACTCTCCCACCAGATTATCTTCCTTAACATTGAACAGGCTCAGGTATCCGTCCATAGCTGGGTTAACTAGAGACTGCACATATACAGTTCCCCCCTCTAAACCACCATCGGATATTCCCACGATAGTCATGACCAGCCGAAAGAAAGAAAAACCAAACGACGTAAACAGGGGTTCTTATGGAGCATTTTCGGCAGGTAGGGAATGTCATGCTGCGCAGGTGACACCCGATCGTCATCAAGCTTTTGCGACCAGTTTCAAAAATATAAAAAATGCAACTTGGAATCTAAAAAGCCAAAAAAAAAAAAAAAAAAAGAAAAAAAAAAAAACGAGTGTGACTGCCCCGCGTTCAAGCAAACAGGAACCAGAAAAAAACACGGAAAAAGAATAAGAACGCGTATTTAATACAAGACAAGAGAGGCAAACATTTTCGGCCAAGTGACCTTTGTCAAGCGAAAGATAAAAAATCAGGAGAAGCAGGGAAGTTTCAGTCTTTTTCTCCTATTTTTTTTTTGTATGTGATGTTTCTTTGTTTTTCGTTATCTTACGCTTGACAACGGCCCAGTCTCTGTATTAAAATACACATCTTGCTTTGTTTTCGTGTTTTTTTTTTTTCTGGTTCCTGCAAAAATGAATATTAGAACGTGTCAACATAGATATGGAAAGGATTAACTTTTTCACATCGTAACGCTAGCCCGCTAGCGTTCTCGCGGAGAACCGCAGGCGCCGGAACACTAGGGGTATAGCGTTCAGCAAGCTCGCTCCTGACAACGTAACGCTAGGATTCTAGCGTCTTGCGTTAGAAAATTCCTACGTGAAGCCAGTTACGGTCTAAGGGAAAAAAAATATTATAATATCAAGTAACCATTTCTGAATACTGTGAGAGTGATTTCCCGAGTAAAAAGTCTATTTGAAGAATTTTTCGGGCGCGAGAACAACGTCACACGAACCGCGTGCTTCACTGAAACAAAGGCAAAATCGAACGCCCTGCTAATGCGCGATGTCGCTGTTCACTCAGGATTGTGGAATTTGTGTGTGTGTACTTTTCTGGTCTTCTGGTCAGATGATACAAGTCATGGAGAATTGGTATATCTTTTTTCTGTTTTGTTTACATCTGCTGAATGGATGAAATGCTTGTCTAAAATGCTCCTCAACCATGATATTTCATTGCACAAATAACTTCAAAGCATGTCTGAACAAACCTTATACTGTAGATATTCTAAAAGAAGATTAAATTACCTTTCTAACCATACCCTACATGTTGATGTTAGTCATTTGGGGCGCCTGTGAAAATTAATTCAAAGTGGCCTAAAAATGCACGTTTCCAAGGAAAGTAGTCAGCGGCAGCTGGCACGTCTGCAGGGAAGTAGGTCAAATAGCCAGCTGACGATGCCAAAGAGCTAACATCACTATTTTAAGACTAAGGGAGGTGAGATGGAAGGGAGCAGGCGTTATAACATCAGGCAAGCATGAAATTAGACATTCTGGTGGAGACAAACATGAAAGAGGGATTGACATCAAAATGGACAGTGACAAGAGTGGGGGATGTACGTGCAGCGACAAAAAGAATGATTCGTATGGAGGGTCATGATCGCCAACACCATGCGGCAGGGCATATGGTGAGGATGATTTTTTTTTTTTGGCCAGCAAGATTCGAACCTGTAAACAGTCGCCGTGTTACAGTTGTCAGCGCAACAGATTATTACCTGGAATGTTGTGGTTTTCAATTCCATCAGTCTCTTCAAAATTAGTATGATATATTTTTTCGTCCTTGCCAGATGAGAGTGATACGGGCTCATAGAAATAATGGGACCAAACGGTCGCATTTCATCCACTTCACTGATTCATTGTTAACTTTTTGACTCCCGCATTTGTCCACCAACATTCTGCATTGTAGACCATGCTTAACAAAGCAAATACTTTAACCTTTTGACTCCCTCACCCTATCCACCAGCTTCCTACAAGAAGCTGGTGGATAGATTGAGGGAGTCAAAGGTTAAGTTTTTGCTTCCCTCAAGAATCTGGGGATAGGTGGAGTCAAAGGGTTATGTTTTGCAGTTGGTGGATATGGTACGGAGTCAAAGGGTTAAGTGCGTTGCTCATCTCAAGCGTCTGTATACCCTCAAGCCTGGTTAACACCAGGTTACATTATGAGAGTAAGCATGGAGTACAGGTCTGTCACGAAGTCTCAGTATCACTGTATCACGAATATCGTCCCCATCGTCATCATTATCATAGCACTGTAAAAACATTGTATCAGGTTCAGTTTCAGTTTCAATTCTTCAAGATCACGTTTCCGCGTTTGGAATGAATTCCATATGCACTTTCGTCACAGGTACCATGTGATGGAGAAAATCCAGAATAATCACGGCACAAGCCTTAAGACTGCACATAAACCCAAAATCTGGCCAGGTCCTGATGTCCTACCTTGATAGTTTCATAACCCTGGGGTCGTAGGGGAGTGAGGTGACCGAGATCTCAACTTTTCCTGAGGCCAGCATCATAAAGGCGGCGCCCATCCCCTCTCCTTCGCTTCAAATTCATATTCATATTCACAATTTTTTTACAAAGACTTCAGAAAGGCAAGACGCAAATTGGCTTCAAGGGAGGACCTGGGAAATCAACCTACCTCTCCAATGTTTTATACCAAGGCAGCCGGGCAATGCCCTGCTCTACACGATTTTCAACTGCCGGGTCGTGGGATCTTTAGCGTGCGCACCCAGAAGGCACACGGGTCCGACTCGTTTTTCGTCCCCTTCGGAAGGACTAGACGTTCATTCGATTTTCCTGTCAAACTGAGGAGAAAAGTCGAGGCTCTGCGTGAATTAAGTTATTGGCAGGCGAACATCTAAACAATTCTGTCACTCTTCTTCCCAGAATATGTGGCTATTAATGTACTATAGAACATGAAGCAGAGAACATTGATAAAAAAAAAAGAGAGATTCGAACTCATGCAGAGATTTGGAACCAGTAGCTCTTTTTTTCTAGTTGAAGCAAGCCTGGTGGGGGCAGAATGTGTGCTATTGGGATGGAAGGCAGTTTGCATGCTACGTTTCAGTTGAAGGATTGCTTCCTGTTTCCATGATGTATGGGGCTTCCATAATGTTTCTCATTCAAGACTAATTTTCTATGGGCAGAATCTTGACAGCTTCCTGTATTCTTTGCTCTTTCGTTTCTTTGCACTGCGTCTCTATCTCTGTCTCTATCTCTGTCTCTGTCTCTGTCTCTCTCTCTTCTCTCTCTTCTCTCTCTCTCTCTCTGTCTGTCTGTATATCTTCTGTCTGTATGTCTGTTTCTCTCTCGCTCTCTCTTTTTCTCTCTCTTTTCTCTCTCTCTCTCTCTCTGTTCCCCCCTCTCTATTTCAATCTTTCTTTCTGGCAGCCTCTCTGTCTTTCTCTGTTTGCCTGTCGGTCTGTCTCTCTCTGTCTCTCTTTCCCTCTCCCTCCCTCTCTCTCTCTCTGTACCCGTTGTCTGTCTCTTCTTCTGTCTGTCTGTCTCTGTCTACGTCTGTTTGTCTGTCTGTCTGTCTGTGTCTTTCTCTCTCTCTGTCTATGTCTCTCTCCCCCCCCTTCCCCGTTGTCTGTCTGTCTCTTCTTCTCTCTCTCTTCGTCTGTCTGTCTCTTTGTGTCTTAGTCTGCCTGTTTCCTGCCCGCCTTCTTGCCTGCTTGTGTGTCTCTCTGTCTCTGTCTCTCTCTCTTCCTCTGTCTCCGTCGTCTGTCTGTCTGCCTTTCTCTTCTCTCTCTCTGTATCTCTGTCTCTCTCTCTCTGTCTCTCTATCTCTGTCTCTGTATCTGTCTCTCTCTCTCTCTCTCTTTGTCTCTCGCTTTCTCTGTCTGTCTCTCTCTGTTTCTCTCTCTGTCTCTCACTGTTTCTCTGTCTCTCTCTGCTGTCCCTCTCTCTTCTCTTTTTCCCTGTCTCTCTGTCTTTTTTCTGTTTCTCTGTCTCTGTCTCTCTGTCTCTCTCTGTCTCTGTCTCTTCTCTCTCCCCCCCCCCCCTCTCTCTCTCTCTTTCTCAGTCTCTCTCAGTCCCTTTCTCTCTCTGTCCGTATGAATAAATGGACGTGTCTAGCTAGAAAGATGGTCTGCTTTTCATGTTATTCCAGAAGGAATCAGCCTGGGTCCTGGCTCATAAATCGTCTCTTCACGAACATCGCTGATGCGTTTATAAATTACTTCAGCAGGAAAGCTTGGCTGTTCATGCGATCATATTATTTCGCTTTGTCGTCAAAACCTTCTGCTGATCAGAATGAACTTAGGCATTTTCACCAATTTTTATGCCAACTTCTGTATA
>JAPXFY010000015.1:60481178-60483678 GCA_030674185.1 Monoplex corrugatus | reverse complement strand
GAGAGGCAAACAGAGACAGACAGAGAAAGATGGAGAGAAAGAGAGAGAGCAAGAGAGAGAGAGAGACAGAGAGAGACAGAGACAAAGACAGACACAGAGACAGTGACAAAGACAGAGACAGAGATAGAGACACAGAGAGTGAGACACACACATAGAGGGAGACAGAGAGAGAGGGGGAACAGAGAGAGTGAGAGAGACAGAGACACAGAGAGAGACGGATAGAGACAGACAGAGCGATAATGTTATCATCATCTTCCAAGGACGGTGGAGCACGAAAAAAACAAAAAAACAACAACAACAAAACAAACATAAACATAATTATAAGCAGAATGATGCCACATGATGCCACTTTCACGCGATGGCCAAACTTCTTTGAAAATGCGTCTGATCTTCTTTCACCAGCCCTGTGGACGTGAGCTCCAAAGCTCTCCTCTACATAAATACTTGTCGATAAGTTTCTCAAAGTTCAAAGAAGAATTTTGTATGTTAAATAAACATGATTGTACGCGAAACATGATAGAAATATTGAGATAAGTTTCGCAAACTTCATGGAAGTAACATTTATGTTGAACAAGCACGATTTAAAGCAAAATAGTGATAGAGATGTAGATATGAGTTTCTCAAAATTCATGGGAGTAATTTTTAGGTTCACTGAAAGGGAAAAATCAAACAAACAAACAAAAAACCTTATTCAAAATATTATGTAAATGAGCATCAGCCATTCAAAACACTAAACACAAAGAAATGGAGCATGAGATCAACCCTTTGACTCTCTCATCATGTCCATCGGTTTCCTGTATTGTGAGCCATAATAGATAAGCAAATACTTAACCCTTTCACTCCCTCAACCCTTCCACCAGCTTCCTGCAGGAAAGGCGATGGAGTGAAACGGTTAAGTGTTTGCAGCTGGCAGATAGGGCACAGGAATGAAAGGATTAACTCTATTGTGACTGCACTTACCACAGCTGAGCTCTCCTGCTGACCTAGGGCTGCCACAGTGAAATCACTGAGAAACAGGTGAAAGTGAATTTATCCATCAATTTTAGACAAAGAAACCGGCAAAAGCTGAAGCGTTCAACGGAATTCCTTCCACAAGGGAAGCAACTGCCAACTACTAAATCATTAGCATAACAAAAGTAGAGGAGTTATACACCCTAGACCGTCTGTTACTATGATCGAAGTAGCCCGTCCTTAATGAGAGCTCAGGTGTTACTTTGATTGAAGTAGCCGTGGTCAAAGAGTTAAAGATGGCATGTCGTTGCAGATAATCCTCGTATTGAAAACACTCTATCCCGGTGGAGAAAGGTACTAGATTTTGTTATGATATTTTGATATCAAAGTATCATAAACCAAAATACTGTTCAAACTGGAATGAAGAAAATGATTGAACAATTGTCTGTGATATCGTCTTATGCGATATGCACAAAATTAAGGATTTGGGTGCTACTATCATTGATTGAAAGAGTGATTTTCAAATTTCATGTTTCAAATTTCACACTATTTCTGTGTGTACGTCTGTCTGTGTGTCTGTTTGTCTGTCTGCCCCTATTTTCCTCTGTCTATCTGTCCCCATCTCTGTCTTTGTCTAAATATATGTCTCTTTCTCAGTCTCATTCTTATTTTTCTTTGTTCTCGCTCTCCCTCCCTCTCTCACTCATTCTCTCTCTCATTCTCTCTCTCTCTCTCTCTCTCTCTCTCTCTCTCTCTCTCTCTCTCCCCTCTCTCTCTAGGTATCTCTCTCTGTTTCTGTCTGTCTGTCTGTCTGCCTGTCTGTCTGTCTGTCTGTGTTTCTTTCTCTCTCTTTCTCTCTTTCTCTCTCTCTCCCTCTCTCCCTCTCTGTCTCTGTATCTGTCTCTCTTGGTCTCATTCTCTCTCCCTCCTCTTGGTCTCTGTGTTTCTCAGTCTCCCTGTTTGTCTGTCTGTCTGTCTGTCTGTATGTCTCTCTCTCTCTTGCTTTCTTCCTCTCTTTCTTTCTTTCTTTCTTTCTTTTTTTCTCTTTCTCTTTCCCACTCTTTCCGATATAGAGATTGATGTATCCAGCTAAAACGCAACCAACGTTTTACGTTTTCCCAGAAACGAGGCCACAGTGGTCCTGGCTCATAAATCGTCCCTTCTCAAACGATGCTGAGGCGTTTATAAATGACTTTAGGTCAGAAGCCCCGCGCTTCATTTGATCGTATTACTTTTACCTTGTCGCTCACACTCACGGTTGTATCAGGGTGAACTTGTTAATTGAGTACCACATTTCTGTCATCTTTTGTAAGTGGAGATTAGTTTTACATCATTATTTGTTTTGTTTTTCTTCTTCTTCTTCAGTTCTTGTTTCCAATCAACGGATTGCCATCGTCAGCTCACACTATCATTTTTTATTTTTTTTATTTTTCTCACTCTAGTTAGGAAATCTGATGTTTACAATCTGCTGTCAGGGATGTAGGTAGTTTTGATTTGTATTTATGTACTAGCGCAGGGTAAAGATCCCAAGGTTCAAACGAGATGAATC
>JAPXFY010000015.1:60466178-60468678 GCA_030674185.1 Monoplex corrugatus | reverse complement strand
CTCTTTCTCTCTCTCTCTCTCTCTCTCTACACACACACACACATCTCTCTCTCTGTGTGTCCCGATCTCTCTCTCCTTCCTCTCTGCCTGTCTCTGTCTGTCTGTCTGTCGTCTGTCTGTCTGTCACACACACACACACACAAAAACACACACAAACACCTGTCTCTCTGTCTCTGTCTTTCCCTCTGTCTCTCTCATTATCTCTCTCTCAGTCTCTGTCTGTCTATCTTTCTATCTGTCTATCTGTCTACCTGTCCTTCTGTCTGTCTGTCTCTCACTCACTCTCTCTCTCTCTGTCTGTCTGTCTGTCTCTTTATTTCTCTCTCTCTCACTCGCTCTCTCACTCATTCTCGCTCTCTGTCTCTGTCTCTGTATCTCTGTCTCTGTCTCTCTTCTTCTCTCTTTAGTCTCGCTCTGTACGTCTGTCTATCTTTCTTTCTGTCTGTCTGTCTGCCTCTCTCTCTCTCTCTTCCTTCTCTCTTTCTCTCTCTTCGACTCTCTCTCCCCCCCCTCCACACACACTGTCTCTGTCCATGTTTCTGTCTCTGTCTGTCTCTGAGAGAGGGAGAGAGAGAGAGAGAGGGTGGAGGTAGGGAGGGAAGGAGGAGAAAAAGGTACGCACAAATGCACGTGCGCAACTCGTCACAATCATTAATTGAAGAATTAGAAATGCGTTTTCTGCAGAATGTAGTCTCGAAATTACAGAGAGAGAGAGAGAGAGAGAGAGAGAGAGAGAGAGAGAGAGAGAGAGAGAGAGAGAGAGAGAGATGAGAGAGAGCGAGATAGAGAAAGAGAGCGAGAGAGAGAAAGAGAGCGAGAGACATAGACAGAGAGAGAGAAAGAGAGAGAGAGAAACAGAGAGAGCCAGGCAGTCAAGCAGACAGATAGGCATCCACACAGACAGACAGACAGACAGACAGACAGAGACATTAGCAGCGATTTTTGTAAATGTCGTAGACACATAATCGGATACAGCGCAACGAAACATCCTTGCTTTTGATGCTATCGAGTACACGGGAACCTCTGGTGGGCGACAGCGGTGTGGGCTAATTTCTTTGTTTCTTTCAACAAGAACGACATTTTCTATGCATACACACATAAACATAGCATACACACAGACAGAGAGACAGACAGACAACACACACACACACACACACACACACACACACACACACACACACACACACACACACACACACACACACACACATACACACACACACACACACACACACACACACACACACACACACCACGCACGCACACACACACACACACACGCACACGCACATGCACACACACACATTAAGTTTTGAACATTGTGTACGATTCCACTGATATATGGATAGACATTAGATGAAATTGAACACGCACACACACACGCACACACTACACAGACACACACACCACACACACACACACACACACACACACACACACACACACACACACACACACACAACAACACACACACACACACACATGCGCGCGCACACACACACACACACAACACACACACACACACACACACAACACACACACACGCACGTACGCACGCACGCACGCACGCACAAATACACACATCCTTACCTACTATCACTACTACGACTCCTACTGCTGCTGCTGCTGCTGCTTCCCCTCATCCTACTACTACTACTCCTACTCCTACTACTGTTGCTACTGCTACTACTACTATTACACTACACTACTACTACTACTACTACTACTACTACTACTACCACTACACACACATACACTCCTCAGTTCTTAGGCGACTTTTGCGATTTTTCCCCGTGGTCTGCAAAAGAGTATGATGCAAAATCTCCACATTAATCCCTTTAGTTCCCATGGATTATTCCAAGCTCCAACAGCAGTACATTTTGTTTGATCGCACTATGCCAATATCTCATTTCTTTTTATATTACGTAAATGTATATTAAAACATATATCTTGTCCTCTTCCATTTTTCTCTTGTTGAGAAACTTCTTTGAAAGATTGCCATGCCGCTAGGAACTTTTCGCATCTTAAAAGCAAAGAAAAATAAAGTAAAAAGTTTAAATCTCAGAACAAAACTGTCTCGTGTGGTGATATTATCCTAGAAAATGTTGAATTGTATTGTTTTGCTCCTTACAGCATCTATGAGCACTGTCACTGACATTTTTAAAAAACAATATATGATATGGTATTATGGCAAAAAAAAAAACAACAAAAACCCCAACAAAAAACCCATAAGACAAGTTCATTGCAGCGTAACTACTATATCCAGTGTCCAGTTTTCAGTTTCTGTCTCTAAGGTACGCTGCTGCCTGTATATGAAATCCAAAACAAGTACGATCGCCCGGTTCAAGCAAAGAGGAACCAGTAAAAACAAACAAAACAGAACAAAACAACCCCCCCCCCCCTTACAAAAGTAGAATCAGAACGCGTATTTAATTTAACAAGGCAAGGCTTGTCTGGTTGTATTAAATACACGTTCTGATTCTTTGTGCCTGGTTAAATT
>JAPXFY010000015.1:60443678-60458678 GCA_030674185.1 Monoplex corrugatus | reverse complement strand
GATAATAATAGCGATGGTGAGGAATGATGAGGGATGATGATGATGATGATGATGATGATGGTGGCGGTGGTGGTGGTGGTGGTTGTGGAGATTATGATGGTGATGATGACGATGGTGATGATGATGATTATGGTGATGATTTATAATAATACCGATGATGAGAAATTATCATAATGGCATTTACACTTAACAAAAAAATGGAAGTGTACTTTTTTTTTAGTTTTCTCAGAAGTTTTCTAATCATATACAGTAATCAAAAGCAGCAATAGCGAAGGCAGAATAAGTATTGTTTGTAGGTTTGCGTCTTTATTTGTTCGTTTTGTGTGTGATAGATGTTGTGTATAAATGCCGCTTTCCCCAGTTGTAAGATAATTGTGCTCTTGAACGATGAGACCAGCAGTAAGTCAAACGACACTTCACTTTTTTCCTATTGCTTTTCCCAGATTATGTCGTGGAGACAAAGAGAATGGTACATACATAGGTACAAGCCTCTGTGGCGGAGAGACGAGGCTGTTGGTCTGAAGCTTAAGTCGCCCTGGCGTAGTGGTTAACGCAACGGACTACCGACTGGAAGGTTGTGGGTTCGAATCCCCATCAGTCCCTTCAAAAATGTATCGTTGTGGGATTTTTCGGTTCTAACCGGCTCCTACCAGAGTTGGGCGTGATATGGGCTCACTGGGAAAGACTGGAACCACACAGTCCAGTCTCATCCACTTCACGGATGCGTCATTGAGGGTGTTGCTCAAATTTTCTGACCAGCACCGCAGGTGTCTCTATCTCTGGAGCCTAGTTGACGCCAGGATATATTTTGGTAGTAAGCGTAGAGTACAGCCTTGGTCACGAAGTCTCAATCCTGGATGGAACTCCATATCATCATGATTGTCATCCTCATCGACATCATTATGATCGCACTGTAAAAACTGTGCCAGCTTCTGTGGTCACTAAGACGGCGTAGAAAATGGGACAGGGAAAAAAAGGGTGAGCACAAAGGTAATCTCCCTGATTGCGATGATCCTAAAAAAAAATTAAGAAAGAAACAGGGGGACAGCCTTGCGTATGTATAGTTCTAGATGTCGAAAGTGTATGCCAGTCATGACTACCCAGAACTGCCATGGTCTTCCTCAGACTCTACAATATGCCACGCACAACTATCCAGAACTGCGATTGTTTTTCCTGAGACTCTACTGTATGCCACTCACATCTATCCAGAACTGCCATGGCCTTCTTCAGGCTCTACTGTATGCCACTCACAACTATCCAGAACTGCGATTGGTCTTCCTCAGACTCTACTGTATGCCACTCACAACTATCCAGAACTGCCATGGTCTTCCTCAGACTCTACTGTATGCTACTCACAACTATCCAGAACTGCCATGGTCTTCCTCAGACTCTACTGTATGCCACTCACAACTATCCAGAACTGCGATTGGTCTTCCTCAGGCTCTGCAGTATGCCACTCTCAACTATCCAGAACTGCCATGGTCTTCCTCAGACTCTACTGTATGCCACTCACAACTATCCAGAACTGCGATTGGTCTTCCTCAGAGCCTACTGCATGCCACTCACAACTATCCAGAACTGCCATGGTCTTCCTCAGGCTCTACAGTATGCCACTCTCAACTATCCAGAACTGCGATTGGTCTTCATCAGACTCTAATGTCCAAGCACCTGGTGTTGTAAGCTTGAAGGGAAGTCTGGTTGATAGGGATGCTGCTCAGATGGCCAGACCACTTCGTTTGCTGATGTGTGTTGTCATGCATCTCTTCGTTTCTGATTACGTCTGATTTCTTCTTACTTGCTGCCCTTTCGAGACATTTCACAATTGAAAAAAGAATAACAACAACATGAAATCTATCTCCCCCCCCCTCTCTCTCTCTGTCTGTCCCAGTTTCTCTGTCTCTGTCTGTCTCTGTCTGTCTGTATGAGTTTCTCTCTCTCTCTCGCTCTCTCTCTCCCTCTCTCTCTTTCTCTTTAAACATACATGGAAACAAGAGAGAGTGAGAGGGGGAGAAAGAAAGAGACAGAGAGAGACAGAGAGAGAGGGGAGAGAGAGAGAGAAGAGAGACAGAGAGACAGAGACAGAGAAACAGAGAGAGGAAAAAGAGAGACACAGAGATAGAGATGGAAAGAGAGAAAGTGGAGAGGTGAACTATAACGTAAAAAAGAAAGGTGCAGACACACACACACCACACACACACACACACACACACACACACACACACACACACACACACACACACACACACAGACACACCCACACACACACACACACACACACACACACACACACACACACACACACACACAGAAAGAGAGAGAAAACTCAGACAGACAGACAGACAGACATACAGAGACATAAAAAAAGAGAGAGAGAGAGAAAGAGAGAGAGAGAGAACAAAGAGAAAAAAAACAGAGAGAAAGGAAACAAAATAAACCACAAACAAAAACCAAACAAGAAAAACAACAGCAAGTAAAGACGCAAAAATAATAGCAAATGTGATTTAAAGTTTCTCTTAGAATTTTGGAAAAGAAAAGGACAGGGCTAATGGTTCGCATTTTTCTTGTTCGATCAGAATAAAAAAAATCAATAAATAAAAGAAAAAAAATCATAAAACATGCATAGAAAATGCATCAAGTTTAATCGTTTAAGACAGTAGCACGCACAGCATATGACAGATAGCACAGACACTACACCACAACACACCACTACACATCACACACATAGCACATCAGTACACACGACACAACAAAACACACCACAAACACAACACTCCAACACACACACACACACACACACACACACACACACACACACACAGACACACACACAGCACACACTACCACACAGACCACACACACACCACACACTACGAGCCACAACACACACAGACCACACACCAGAGGACCATACACACACGATACAACAACAGGGACTACGCACACACGACATCACACGCACACCAATCAGACACGCACAACATGTTCACTCCCCATTTCAGCTCACACCACACACACCCACCCATCACCACGCACACACACCCCACTTCAGTTTTCTCTTTCAGGAAAACACACACTCACACACACACATCACCACCACCACATCACACATCACCGCACACACTACCACACATCATCAGGCGACACGTCATTTAATGCATGCTTTGCAAACTAAATGATTACAACTCACTAAGACACTTAACATGACATTATTTCTGTCATTCGTTGACATCATACACAGAACACACCACGTAACCATCTACCCTCATTTCTCTCTTATCTCCACCCACCCACTACCTCTCTCTCTCTCTCCTCTCCTACACTCTCCCCACTCTACTCTCAACAAACATTCACCACACATCACTCACCACATCCACACTACACCCACATCACCTCAACCACTCCTCAGCTACCACGTCCTTTACTGCTGTTGCTCTTATTTCATTTCTTTGTACAGTCTGCTTACTTCTTCTTCTGTCATTCATTTTTACATTTCTGATCTTTGTTATCATCAAGCTGACCTACCCTGTCTCTTACCTTCATCTCTGTTTGCTTGTTGTTTCATGCTGTTCCTTCTCTTTCCTCTCTTCCTCTCCAACTTCTCTTCTCTTCTTCTACTATCTCCTACTCCTGCTCCATCTACCTTCTTTGTCTTTCTTCTCTGTTTTTCTTATCTGCTCCTTACCCTTCTTCCTCTTCTTTCTATGTCTCTGTCTGTCTGTTGCTTCTATATGCTGACTCTTACCCCTGCCTATTTCTTCTTCATTTCTCTCTCTTTCTCTCACTCCTTCCCTGTCTCATTTCTCCTCCATGTGCTTGTCTGTTTTTGCTTTTTTCTCTGTTTCTGTAAAATATTATCACCCTACCATCTCACTCATCTACTCACTCACTGCCTCACTCAATGCACTTCCCGTTCGTCTCGTTCTCGTCTTTTTAATGCTACTTACCCTACATTTCTCTTGTTTTCTTTTGTCTGTTTTTTTTTAATACTGCTACCTTACCCCTGACATTTACCCTTCTTCTACTGTTTTCTGTCTGTTGTTTTTCTATATGCTGTCTTACCCCGTACCATTTACCTTCATTTCTTCTGTCTGTTTTTCATCTCACCCGTCTGACCTGTCACCCTTACCCTTTCCCTTCTTTCTTTTTCTTTCTGTCTGTTGTTTCTATAATCTGACTTACCCCTGACCATATTCCCTTCTTACGTTTTCTGTCTGTCTGTTCTATATGCTGCTCTCCCTGAACCATTACCCTTCTATCTGTTTTCTTTGTCTGTTGTTTTCTATATGCTGTACCTTACCCCTTACCATTTACCCTTCTTACTGTTTTCTGTCTGTCTGTTGTTTCTATATGCTGACCTTACCCCTGACCATTTACCCTTCTTACTGTTTTCTGCTGTCTGTTGTTTCTATTGCTGACTTACCCCTGACCATTTCCCTTCTTATATTTCTTTCTGTTGTTTCTATATGCTGACTTACCCTGCCATTTACCCTTCTTACTGTTCTGTCGTTGTTTCTATATGCTGACCTTACCCCTTGACCATTTACCCTTCTTACATTTTCTTTCTGTCTGTTGTTTCTATATGCTGACCTTACCCCTGGACCATTTACCCTTCTTACTGTTTTCTGTCTGTCTGTTGTTTCTATATGCTGACCTTACCCCTGACCATTTACCCTTCTTACTGTTTTCTGTCTGTTGTTTTCTATATGCTGACCTTACCCCGTGACCATTTACCCTTCTTACTGTTTTCTGTCTGTCTGTTGTTTCTATATGCTGACCTTACCCCGTGACCATTTACCCTTCTTACTGTTTTCTGTCTGTTGTTTCTATATGCTGTCTTACCCCGTGACCATTTACCCTTCTTACTGTTTTCTGTCTGTCAGTTGTTTCTATATGCTGACCCTACCCCGTGACCATTTACCCTTCTTACTGTTTTCTGTCTGTTGTTCTATATGCCTGTCTTACCCCGTGACCATTTACCCTTCTTACTGTTTTCTGTCTGTTGTTTTCTATATGCTGACCTTACCCCGTGACCATTTACCCTTCTTACTGTTTTCTGTCTGTCTGTTGTTTCTATATGCTGACCTTACCCCGTGACCATTTACCCTTCTTACTGTTTTCTGTCTGTCTGTTGTTTCTATATGCTGGTCTTAACCCGTGACCATTTACCCTTCTTACTGTTTTCTGTCTGTCTGTTGTTTCTATATGCTGACCTTACCCCGTGACCATTTACCTTCTTACTGTTTTCTGTCTGTTGTTTCTATATGCTGGTCTTACCCCTTGACCATTTACCCTTCTTACTGTTTTTCTGTCTGTTGTTTCTATATGCTGGTCTTACCCTTGACCATTTACCCTTCTTACTGTTTTCTGTCTGTTGTTTCTATATGCTGACCTTACCCCGTGACCATTTACCCTTCTTACTGTTTTCTGTCTGTCTGTTGTTTATATATGCTGACCTTACCCCTGACCATTTACCCTTCTTACTGTTTTCTGTCTGTCTGTTGCTTTCTATATGCTGGTCTTACCCCTGACCATTTACCCTTCTTACTGTTTTCTGTCTGTTGTTTCTATATGCCTGTCTTACCCCCTGACCATTTACACTTCTTACTGTTTTCTGTCTGTCTGTTGTTTCTATATGCTGACCTTACCCCCTGACCATTTACCTTCTTACTGTTTTCTGTCTGTCTGTTGCTTCTATATGCTGACCTTACCCCTGACCATTTACCCTTCTTACTGTTTTCTGTCTGTCTGTTGTTTCTATATGCTGACCTTACCCCCTGGCCATTTACCCTTCTTACTGTTTTCTGTCTGTTGTTTCTATATGCTGTCTTACCCCGTGACCATTTACACTTCTTACTGTTTTCTGTCTGTCTGTTGTTTCTATATGCTGGTCTTACCCCGTGACCATTTACCCTTCTTACTGTTTTCTGTCTGTCTGTTGTTTCTATATGCTGGTCTTACCCCGTGACCATTTACCCTTCTTACTGTTTTCTGTCTGTTGTTTCTATATGCTGACCTTACCCCGTGACCATTTACCCTTCTTATTGTTTTCTGTCTGTTGTTTCTATATGCTGGTCTTACCCCGTGACCATTTACCCTTCTTACTGTTTTCTGTCTGTTGTTTCTATATGCTGGTCTTACCCCGTGACCATTTACCCTTCTTACTGTTTTCTGTCTGTTGTTTCTATATGCTGGTCTTACCCCGTGACCATTTACCCTTCTTACTGTTTTCTGTCTGTCTGTTGTTTTCTATATGCTGACCTTACCCTGACCATTTACACTTCTTATTGTTTTCTGTCTGTCTGTTGTTTCTATATGCTGACCTTACCCCTGACCATTTACCCTTCTTACTGTTTTCTGTCTGTCTGTTGTTTCTATATGCTGACCTTACCCCTGACCATTTACCCTTCTTACTGTTTTCTGTCTGTTGTTTCTATATGCTGACCTTACCCCTGACCATTTACCCTTCTTACTGTTTTCTGTCTGTTGTTTCTATATGCTGACCTTACCCCTGACCATTTACCCTTCTTACTGTTTTCTGTCTGTCTGTTGTTTCTATATGCTGACCTTACCCCTGACCATTTACCCTTCTTACTGTTTTCTGTCTGTTGTTTCTATATGTGACCTTACCCCCTGACCATTTACCCTTCTTACTGTTTTCTTCTGTCTGTTGTTTCTATATGCTGACCTTACCCCCTGACCATTTACCCTTCTTACTGTTTTCTTCTGTTGTTTCTATATGCTGACCTTACCCCTGACCATTTACCCTTCTTACTGTTTTCTGTCTGTCTGTTGTTTCTATATGCTGACCTTACCCCTTGACCATTTACCCTTCTTACTGTTTTCTGTCTGTCTGTTGTTTCTATATGCTGACCTTACCCCGTGACCATTTACCCTTCTTATTGTTTTCTGTCTGTCTGTTGTTTCTATATGCTGACCTTACCCCGTGACCATTTACCCTTCTTACTGTTTTCTGTCTGTCTGTTGTTTCTATATGCTGGTCTTACCCCGTGACCATTTACCCTTCTACTGTTCCCCCCCCCCCCCCCCCCCCCCCCCCCCCCCCCCCCCCCCCCCCCCCCCCCCCCCCCCCCCCCCCCCCCCCCCCCCCCCCCCCCCCCCCCCCCCCCCCCCCCCCCCCCCCCCCCCCCCCCCCCCCCCCCCCCCCCCCCCCCCCCCCCCCCCCCCCCCCCCCCCCCCCCCCCCCCCCCCCCCCCCCCCCCCCCCCCCCCCCCCCCCCCCCCCCCCCCCCCCTGTCTGTCATGTTTCTATATGCTGACCCTACCCGTGACCATTTACCCTTCTTACTGTTTTCTGTCTGTTGTTTCTATATGCCTGTCTTACCCGTGACCATTTACCCTTCTTACTGTTTTCTGTCTGTTGTTTCTATATGCTGACCTTACCCGTGACCATTTACCCTTCTTACTGTTTTCTGTCTGTCTGTTGTTCTATATGCTGACCTTACCCCGTGACCATTTACCCTTCTTACTGTTTTCTGTCTGTCTGTTGTTTCTATATGCTGTCTTAACCCGTGACCATTTACCCTTCTTACTGTTTTCTGTCTGTCTGTTGTTTCTATATGCTGACCTTACCCCGTGACCATTTACCCTTCTTATGTTTTCTGTCTGTTGTTTCTATATGCTGTCTTACCCCTGACCATTTACCCTTCTTACTGTTTTCTGTCTGTTGTTTCTATATGCTGGTCTTACCCCTGACCATTTACCCTTCTTACTGTTTTCTGTCTGTTGTTTCTATATGCTGACCTTACCCCGTGACCATTTACCCTTCTTACTGTTTTCTGTCTGTTGTTTATATATGCTGACCTTACCCCTGACCATTTACCCTTTTATGTTTTCTGTCTGTTGTTTCTATATGCTGGTCTTACCCCTGACCATTTACCCTTCTTACTGTTTTCTGTCTGTGTTTCTATATGCCTGTCTTACCCCTGACCATTTACACTTCTTACTGTTTTCTGTCTGTTTGTTTCTATATGCTGACCTTACCCCTGACCATTTACCCTTCTTACTGTTTTCTGTCTGTCTGTTGCTTCTATATGCTGACCTTACCCCTGACCATTTACCCTTCTTACTGTTTTCTGTCTGTCGTTGTTTCTATATGCTGACCTTACCCCTGGCCATTTACCCTTCTTACTGTTTCTGTCTGTTGTTTCTATATGCTGTCTTACCCCGTGACCATTTACCTTCTTACTGTTTTCTTGTCTGTTGTTTCTATATGCTGGTCTTACCCCGTGACCATTTACCCTTCTTACTGTTTTCTGTCTGTCTGTTGTTTCTATATGCTGGCTTACCCCTGACCATTTACCCTTCTTACTGTTTTCTGTCTGTTGTTTCTATATGCTGACCTTACCCCTGACCATTTACCCTTCTTATGTTTTCTGTCTGTTGTTTCTATATGCTGCTTACCCGTGACCATTTACCCTCTTATGTTTTCTGTCTGTTGTTTCTATATGCTGGTCTTACCCTACCATTTACCCTTCTTATGTTTTCTGTCTGTTGTTTCTATTGCTGGTCTTACCCCGTGACCATTTACCCTTCTTACTGTTTTCTGTCTGTCTGTTGTTTCTATATGCTGACCTTACCCCTGACCATTTACACTTCTTATGTTTTCTGTCTGTCTGTTGTTTCTATATGCTGACCTTACCCCTGACCATTACCCTTCTTACTGTTTCTGTCTGTCTGTTGTTTCTATATGCTGACCTTACCCCTGACCATTTACCCTTCTTACTGTTTTCTGTCTGTTGTTTCTATATGCTGACTTACCCCTGACCATTTACCCTTCTTACTGTTTTCTGTCTGTTGTTTCTATATGCTGACCTTACCCCTGACCATTTACCCTTCTTACTGTTTTCTGTCTGTCGTTGTTTCTATATGCTGACCTACCCCTGACCATTTACCCTTCTTACTGTTTTCTGTCTGTTGTTTCTATATGATGACTTACCCCTGACCATTTACCCTTCTTACTGTTTTCTGTCTGTTGTTTCTATATGCTGACCTTACCCCCTGACCATTTACCCTTCTTACTGTTTTCTTTCTGTTGTTTCTATATGCTGACCTTACCCCTGACCATTTACCCTTCTTACTGTTTTCTGTCTGTCTGTTGTTTCTATATGCTGACCTTACCCCCTGACCATTTACCCTTCTTACTGTTTTCTGTCTGTTGTTTTTCTATATGCTGACCTTACCCCGTGACCATTTACCCTTCTTACTGTTTTCTGTCTGTTGTTTCTATATGCTGACCTTACCCCGTGACCATTTACCCTTCTTACTGTTTTCTGTCTGTCTGTTGTTTCTATATGCTGTCTTACCCCGTGACCATTTACCCTTCTTACTGTTTTCTGTCTGTTGTTGTTTCTATATGCTGGTCTTACCCCGTGACCATTTACCCTTCTTACTGTTTTCTGTCTGTCTGTTGTTTCTATATGCTGACCTTACCCCGTGACCATTTACCCTTCTTACTGTTTTCTGTCTGTTGTTTCTATATGCTGGTCTTACCCCTGACCATTTACCCTTCTTACTGTTTTCTGTCTGTTGTTTCTATATGCTGGTCTTACCCCGTGACCATTTACCCTTCTTACTGTTTTCTGTCTGTTGTTTCTATATGCTGGTCTTACCCCGTGACCATTTACCCTTCTTACTGTTTTCTGTCTGTTGTTTTCTATATGCTGACCTTACCCCTGACCATTTACACTTCTTATTGTTTTCTGTCTGTCTGTTGTTTCTATATGCTGACCTTACCCCTGACCATTTACCCTTCTTACTGTTTTCTGTCTGTCTGTTGTTTCTATATGCTGACCTTACCCCTGACCATTTACCCTTCTTACTGTTTTCTGTCTGTTTGTTTCTATATGCTGACCTTACCCCTGACCATTTACCCTTCTTACTGTTTTCTGTCTGTTGTTTCTATATGCTGACCTTACCCCTGACCATTTACCCTTCTTACTGTTTTCTGTCTGTCTGTTGTTCTATATGCTGACCTTACCCCTGACCATTTACCCTTCTTACTGTTTTCTTGTCTGTTGTTTCTATATGATGACCTTACCCCCTGACCATTTACCCTTCTGTACTGTTTTCTTGTCTGTTAGTTTTCTTTTCTATTGCTGACCTTACCCCCTGACCATTTACCCTTCTTACTGTTTTCTTTCTGTTGTTTCTATATGCTGACCTTACCCCTGACCATTTACCCTTCTTACTGTTTTCTGTCTGTCTGTTGTTTCTATATGCTGACCTTACCCTGACCATTTACCCTTCTTACTGTTTTCTGTCTGTTGTTTCTATATGCTGACCTTACCCCCTGACCATTTACCCTTCTTACTGTTTTCTGTCTGTCTGTTGTTTCTATATGCTGACCTTACCCCCTGACCATTTACCCTTCTTACTGTTTTCTGTCTGTCTGTTGTTTCTATATGCTGACCTTACCCCTGACCATTTATCCTTCTTACTGTTTTCTGTCTGTCTGTTGTTTCTATATGCTGACCTTACCCCCTGGCCATTTATCCTTCTTACTGTTTTCTGTCTGTCTGTTGTTTCTATATGCTGGTCTTACCCCCTGACCATTTACCCTTCTTACTGTTTTCTGTCTGTTGTTTCTATATGCTGACCTTACCCCTGACCATTTACCCTTCTTACTGTTTTCTGTCTGTCTGTTGTTTCTATATGCTGACCTTACCCCCTGACCATTTACCCTTCTTCTAGTTTCTTTCTGTTTGTTGCTTCTATATGCTGACCTTACCCCCTGACCATTTACCCTTCTTACTGTTTTCTGTCTGTCTGTTGTTTCTATATGCTGACCTTACCCCTGACCATTTACCCTTTTTCTATTTTCTTTCTGTTTGTTGCTTCTATATGCTTCCCTTACCCCTTACCCATTACCCTATTTCTACTTTCTGTCTGTGTGTTGCTTCTGTATGCTTCCCTTACCCCTTACCCATTACCCTATTTCTACTTTCTGTCTGTTTGTTGCTTCTGTATGCTGGCCTGACCCCTTACCCATTTCCCCTTTTCTATTTCTTTCTATGATCGAATAAAAACACGAAAACACCATTTTTTTCTTTAGCTTTCGTAGCTTTCGGAGCTCTGATGCTCCTTCTTCAGCAGGCATGTTTATTTGCTACAGATGTCAATAGCTGGGGTCACGGCATTCGTACACTCTAGAAACAGTACGCACAAAAAGTAACAGGATTTTCTAATGGTCACGACACACTGTGTTAAAGTTTCAGTTTTTTTTCCAGAGTAATCAGTCCACACCGTACTGCTGTTCTCTACCAAGAACGATAACAGTTCAGATTCAAAGCTGACTATACGTACTCAAAGGTCGAGAAGCACAGAGTCAGCTGCCTGTTTCTTTGTTTGTTGCTTCTATATGCTGGTCTTACCCCTCACCCATTACCCCTCTTTTTATTTCTGTCTGTCTGTTCAACCATATCTGCTTTTACCTATTGTCTCTCTTCTCCCTGAGGCAAGATTTTCCCAACCAGTGTAACAGTCGGTTATTTTTTATTCATTTATTTTTTGTGTAGCATTGTGTTGCCCACGCTATTCCGCAGGTACCACCCCTGCTACTGGTAAATAGATGGGAAACGGGAGCCGATGATGTGACTTTTTTATCGTACTTTGTGCAAGTTAAGGTAAGAAACAGTAATGTACTGCCTGGAGGACTGACACGTGTGTACGTGTGTGTGTGTGGGGTGTGTGTGTGTGTGTGTGTGTGTGTGGTGTGTGTGTGTGTGTGTGTGTGTGTGTTTGTTGTGTTGTGTTGTGTGTGTGTTGTGTGTGTGTTTGTGTGTGTGTTTGAAGTGTGTGTGTGTTGTGTGGTGTGTGTGTTGTGTGTGTGTGTGTGTGTGTTGTGTGTGTGTTTGTGTGTTGTGTGTGTGTGTGTGTGTGTGTTTGTGTGTGTTGTGTGTTGTGTGTGTGTTGTGTGTGTTGTGTGTGTTGTTTGTGTGTGTGTGTGTGTGTGTGTGGTGTGTGTGTGTGTTGTGAAGTGTGTGTGTATGACCATTTTGCACACCGAAATGCATGAAAAAAAGGGGGAAAAACAGAGACAGAGAAAGAGAAAGCGACACATACAGGCAAACTGATGGACAGACAGATAAACAGACTGACACACAGACATACCCTGCCACTCAAGAGTTAGTAAAAGACAGAGCCCTTAGGCTGTAGTACAAAAGTGGTGAGTAGTGTGAAGAACGGGAGGGGAGGGTTCGCTAGGGCTATAAGACCATTTTGCAGACTTAGTTATGAGACACCATTTTGCAGATTTAGTTGTATGACCATTTTGCAGACTTAATTATCATATTATTTTGCAATCTTGGCTTTGGAAGCATTTTGCTATCGTGGCTATAAGATCATTTTGCAATCTTGGCTACAAGACCATTTTTCAATCTCGGTTATGGAACCAATTTGCAATCTTGCCTATGGAACCATTTTGCAGTCTTGGCTATTAAGACCATTTTGCAATCTTGGCTGCAAGACCATATTGCAATTTCTGCTATGGAACCATTTTGCAATCTTGGCTATATTATCATCTTGCAATCTTGGCTATATTATCATCTTGCAATCTTGGCTATATTATCATCTTGCAATCTTGGCTATATTATCATCTTGCAATCTTGGCTATATTATCATCTTGCAATCTTGGCTGGAAAATCATTTTGCGATCGTGGCTGTGCATGTGTATCAAAATGTCTCAGTTCTTCCGTGTAATACACGTCATGACATTTTCCGTTGTACTCACTAGATCCACAATTTCACAACTAAGAGGTGTCGTCATCATCATCGTCGTCATCATCATCATCATCATCATCATCATCATCATCATCATCATCATCATCATCATCATCATCATCATCATCATCATCATCATCATCATCATCATCATCAAGTGCCCTGCCGCGTCTATCTATCCCTTGTTGCCGCAAGCACATCTTCCACCCTCTCCGTCCCCAGCCCACCTGCAAGTCCGTCCAATATTTTCTCCCTGGGTCTACCTGGTGCTCTCTTTCCCTCCAGCTTTCCCGTTGTGACCAGGTGCTCTAATTCCCCTTTCCTCATAAAATGGCCTTTGAATGTTGCTTCTTTTTTCCTAATCTTCCTTATGAATGATCTTCTTGTGTCTGCGTCCATCCAGACTGTCTCCTTTGTTTTCTTTGTTGTCCATGGGACTGTCAACATTCTTCTTAGAAACCACATCTCGGTTGCCACTAAGAGGTGTGTAATAATATATTCCGAGAAAATCTATAACAGTTTACAACCATCATCATTTCCCCATTAAAACATCATCTCTCGCTGGCAGCTAAATGCCGGCTACCCTTTCCTAATACAACAATACTACTTTCTCCGTTAAAACAATTTACATAGTATTATCAGCCAAAAATGAAGCGGAATATTCAGTGTCAACATAGCAACATGTGCTATTCATTGTCTTGGGTAATTGACATTTATATATTTAGCCAAAATGAGCGAATGTTCGTGTCACAATGAGCACCGCCCTGTCTGCTATTTTCTATTGTTTTCATGATAAAGTTTTAATAGGTCAAGAAAATAAAAGAAGACAATATCAACAACTAAAAGGGGGAGAGAGAGAAAGAGAGAGAGAGACAGACAGACAGACAGAGAGAAAGAGAGAAAGAGAAAGAGACAGAGAGAGAGAGACAGAGACAGAGACAGAGACAGAGACATAGACATAGACAGAGAAACAGAGACAGAGAGAGAGAGGGGGGAGAGATGGAGAGATAGAGATATAGACAGAGAGAGAGAGAGAGACAGAGAGAGATAGAGAGAGCGACAGAGACAGAAAATGAGACTGACAGACACAGAGACAGGAAGAGAGAGACAGAGAGAGAGAGAGAGAGAGAGAGAGAGAGAGAGAGATTAGGAGCGAAAGAGAGAGAGGAGAGAGAGTAGAGAGAGTGTGGAGTGAGAGAGAGAGAGAGAAAGAGAGAGAGAGAGACAGACAAACAGACAGATACAGACAGACAGAGAGGGATAGAAACAGAGAGAGAAACAGAGACAGGTATAAAAAGAGTTAAAATGTAGACAGACAGACAGACAGAGGGGCAGGCAGACAGAAAAAGGGAGAGTATTGGGAGCGTAACGCAATATACAAACTAAAAAAAAACAAACAAACAAACAAAACAAACAAAAACAAAACAAACAAGACACAAACAAACAAACAAAACACAAACAAACAAAACAAAAGCTGTTGCCGTATGATATATAACCGCCATATGTGCTGCCAGCCAACTCCTTGTTAATGACGTTTATAAAGGTCTAGAGACAGCTGGACGCATCATTCAAAACTAAATAAATTATTTACACTGCATATTGCCGTGTTTGATTTGCTCGTTTATCTGGCTGCCAAATGTGGGCGAGAGAATTCATCGTATCTCCTCTTCAAAAACAAACAAAAACAAACAACAACAAACAAACAAACAAACAAAAAACAAACAAACAAACAAACAGTAAACAAACAACACAAACAACACAAACAACAAAACAAACAAACAAACGTAACAAACAAACAAAACAAGAACAAAGCTAAACAAAAAGACAAACAAACAACAAACAGACAAAAACAACAAAATCAAAACAAACAACAAACAACAAAACAAAACAACAGACAGAACATATCAAGAACAAATAAACAAGCAATCAACAAACAAAAAATGGCAAATCACTTCCATCGCAATAAAACACATGGAATTCATGAAATCCAATACTGTTACTTTTTTCTATTTATTTGTTGATATTTTTTCAAGCCTTCCTAAATTTCCCAGATGCCTATATATACGTACATGCTGTTTTGCTCACGCTATTCAGGCAGTATGCTTCTGCACACTTTTGCATGATACCTTCTCGGTGGACGTGCTCGCTGGGCGTTGTCATGATTCCATTATCCACCAAACAGGGACAGGGCTGAAAGTATCTTTAACGTGCTCGACTGATGCTCTGCGTGCGTGTACACACACACACACACACACACACACAC
>JAPXFY010000015.1:60428678-60431178 GCA_030674185.1 Monoplex corrugatus | reverse complement strand
CCTTGTTACTTTACATTCTGTCATTTCTTCCTATCATTTTCTGCCTTGCTGGTCCATTCACCTGTATGTTTTCGATAAAGTCTTACGTACTTTTTGTTAGGATTGATAATTGGGTACATGCATTAAGTACATTTTTGGCTCTAAGGAGGTTGAGATATGCGGAAGCAAGTTCAGGTAATTTATACCCGTTTTTATATATGTTTTAGTGTCCTTAGGTATGCTTAAACTTGTATTCAGGTGTGTTTTTGTAAACCCCCTGTGCGATAAACTGGATGGAGTGGTCAACGCTGGTAGCATATCCATTAGATTATGTGCGCGAATGCGTTGATATGCGTACTTACTTTTCTTTTCTTTTTTTGTTTGTTTTTCCTTCCCTTTTGACGTTTATGTATGTTTTGAAGCATTATAATTTATATATGACTCTACGCAGTCTGCTGGGCTTTAAACAACAATAACAACAATAAAACAATAACTTTTGCGCTCTTACATCTTAAACATTCGATAACGGGTTAACACACAGTGCCTACCATCAACCAGGTACAAGAGAAGGGTCGCACGTGAGCAAAAACCAGGAACGCCACTGGGCGTCTGTAGCTATAATAACACCGTTAATTAACAGGAAAAAAGCCAGCAGGAGATACCACCACTCACGAAATCTTAGCTGTCCCCAGAAGCTTGTCTCGCTGATTACTTCCTATCACAAGGACGACCAGGGCAAAGAGTACAGTACTATAGTACCTACGGAAAGTGCAGTCACTCCTTCTTAGTGCCAACTAAGCAAAGTGGCCCTCTCTCGCCAGCTGCAGCAGGCGGCCGCACCCTTTCCAGTGCGTAAAGACTAGGGTGTTGCCTGTGTGTGAAGCACACAGCTGGGCAGAAGACGGATGCAATAGAGGTGTTGTATAATTAAGAGGTCAGCGAATTTTCTACACCGTAGGTACTATACTCTTTGACAAGGGTGCCAGAGAGCGGGGAGGGGCCCTAACCCCTCCTATCGCCAAGCTTAGTGAAACAATGATGCACTCTAGCACCGACACTTTTTCCACTCTCCCTGCTGCAACGCCAGTGCCGGACAACGCACCTGATCAGATATTGTTACACAATAACGGAAAACTCAGCCTGTGGAATCTCCGAGCTAAGATCGAAATGTCCAAAGTCATCTTCAAAGAGTTTCTTGTCAGCAGATGACACAGAGTGGCGGCACACTATCACGAGTACATTCAATGAACACATGGTCGACTATCGTGGCCGGTTTTAGTTTGTTTCACTTTTTCAAGATAGCGTCGCCGCGCTCGGAACGAATTCCATATGCACTAATGTCACAGGTGCCGTGTGTATGGTGATCATGGAACAAGCCTTAAGCCTGCACATAAACCCACGAGCTGGCCAGGTCCTGAGGTCCTACCTAGACTATAATATAAAATAGTGGCCAGCTTGGAGCTGAGCCCACAACCCCTGAGTTATGAGCGTAACGCTCTAATTTTTAATTTCTCAAGATGTCTCCGTGTTCGGAATGAATTCCATATGCACTAACGTCACAGGTGCCATGTGATGGAGAAAATTCACAATGATCACGGCACACGCCTTAAGCCTACACATAAACCCATGAGCTGGCCAGGTCCTGAGGTCCTACCTAGATAGTTCCATAATCCTGGGGTCGTAGGGGAGCGAGGTGGCAGAGACCTCGACTTTTCCTGGGGCCTGCACCACGAGGGCAGCGTCCATCCCCTCTCCTTCGCTTCAAATTCATATTCATTTTATTTTTTTAACAAAACTTCAGAAAGGCAAGAACACAAATTGGTCTTCAAGGGGATGGACCTGGAAAGCAACCTATCTCTCCAATGTTTTATACCAAGGCAGCCCGGCAATGCCCAGCTCTTCACGATTTTCGACTGCACAGCCAGAATGCACACGGGTCCGATTCGTTTTTCCGTCCTCTTCCGAAGGATTAGAGTTTCGTTCGATTTTTCGGTCACACTAAAGGAGAAAAGTTGAGACCTCTACGATGAGCGAACCCTGGATCCTCGAGTTTAGTTAGTAATGCTCTAACAACTGAGCTAATATGGGCCACTATCGTGGTCGATAAAGTCCAGCCTAGCACTCTATTTGTGTACCCTCATGTGGGATCTCAGGCCAAAAGTCTGATGCACACAGGCGGCGCCGCATACTGAACACTCAGTGGAACGCTCTGCACAATTGGTTCTGGCCTTTATTGCTGCACGCTTTTCCACTTGGCTGCTTCGTCTTTCATTTTCATAAGCTTCTGTTCCCTTCGAATAGCTTGCCTCCATTCAGACCTGTTTGTGGTTATGATATTCAATGAATAACTGACAAGTTTTTGCTGTGTCCTTCAAACTCTTCGGCATCATTAATGTCGGCAAAGACAAAAGCTATAGTTCATCTCAGGCTTATGACACTCTCAACATCTGTAACTGCCATCAGTTACCAGGAGATCACGACTGTTGACGATAAATGTCACTTGTCTGGTACTGTCAGCAGC
>JAPXFY010000015.1:60383678-60391178 GCA_030674185.1 Monoplex corrugatus | reverse complement strand
TGTCTGTCTGTCTGTCTGTCTGTCTCTCTCTCTTTCTAAACATGAGTTAAATTCTATGGCTGCTCCAGAATGGACCGTATGCATGAGACACGTAAAAGGAAGCATGTGACACAAAATGGCCCCATTGTGCAGAGTCGGATCGGCACATCAATCGAAGCGTGTACAAACAGAGACTTCTTCTGCACCGTCGTCAAATGCCATTGACACACGTCCTGTGGCTCTCTTTGTTTAACTATTGTTCACTTTTTTCCCCCACTACTTTGCTTGCTAGCTTTATTGACCCTTTCCATAGTATTGTTTAAACATTGATCGCTTCCCATGCATGAACAATGTCACCTCCTCCGGCTATATATCTTGCTGAAACTCTCAATGCAATCGACCGTCGACTTGGCTTCACGGCGTTGTCACACACCAACATTTCAAAGCTAGATGGAATACAAAAACGAAACAATGGGAGCGCTCCTCGGAACGACAAAAACAATACCCACGGAGACAATGTGATGCATACTTGACTACTCAGAACGATAGAAATAATACCCATGGAGACAATGTAATACATGCTTGACCACTCGCAATGATAAAAATAATACCCATGGAGAAAATGTAATCCAAGTTTGACCACTCAGAACGACAAAAAACAGTACCCATGGAGACGATGTAATACATACTTTACCACTTGGAACAACAAACATGATACCCATGGAGACAATAGAATACATAACTGACCACTCAGAACGATAAAAATAATACCCATGGAGACATTGTAATACATAGTTGGCCACTCAGAAGGGAGACAATTATGCCCATGGAAACAGTGTAATTCATTATTGACCACTCGGAAGGACAAAAATATTACCCATGGAGACAATGTAACACATACTTGATCATTCAGAACGATACGGATAATACATGTGGAGATAATGTAACACATAACTGACCATTCAGAACGATAAAAATGATACCCATGGAGATATTGTAATACATAGTTGACCACTCAGAACGACAAAAAATAGTACCCATGGAGACGATGTAATACATAAATGACCACTCGGAGTGACACAAAATAATACTTATAGACACAATGTAATACATACTTGACCACTTAGAACAACAAAAATAATACCCATGGAGACAATAGAATACATACCTGACCACTAAGAACGACAAAAATAATACCCATGGAGACAATAGAACACATACCTGACCATTTGGTACAACAAAAATAATACCCATGGAGACAATAGAACACATACCTGACCACTTGGAACAACAAAAATAATACCCATGGAGACAATAGAACACATACCTGACCACTAAGAACGACAAAAATAATACCCATGGAGACAATAGAATACATACCTGACCACTAAGAACGACAAAAATAATACCCATGGAGACAATAGAACACATACCTGACCACTAAGAACGACAAAACTAATACCCATGGAGACAATAGAACACATACCTGACCACTAAGAACGACAAAACTAATACCCATGGAGACAATAGAACACATACCTGACCACTAAGAACGACAAAACTAATACCCATGGAGACAATAGAACACATACCTGACCACTAAGAACGACAAAACTAATACCCATGGAGACAATAGAACACATACCTGACCACTAAGAACGACAAAACTAATACCCATGGAGACAATAGAACACATACCTGACCACTAAGAACGACAAAACTAATACCCATGGAGACAATAGAATACATACCTGACCACTAAGAACGACAAAACTAATACCCATGGAGACAATGTAATACATGCTTCGCCACTAAGAACAACAAAAATGATACTCATGGAGACAATGTAATACATGCTTCGCCACTCAGAACAACAAAAATGATACCCATGGAGACAATGTAATACATGCTTCGCCACTCAGAACAACAAAAATAATGCCCATGGAGACAATGTAATACATGCTTCGCCACTCAGAACGACAAAAATAATGCCCATGGAGACAATGTATACATGCTTCGCCACTCAGAACAACAAAAATGATACCCATGGAGACAATTTAATCCATACTTGACCACACAAAACGACACAAAAAAATATCCATGGAGACAATGTAATACATACTTGACCACTCGGAACGACAAAAAAATAAAATAATAACATAAAATAATACTATCTGTGGTACATACTTGACTGCTCATAACAGAAAAGAAAATAATGCCCATGGAGACAATGTGATACATACTTGACCTCTCGGAACGATACAAATAATACCCATGGAGACGATGTAATACATAACTGACCACTCAGAACAACAAAAATAATACCCATGGAGACATTGTAATACATAGTTGGCCACTCAGAAGGGAGACAATTATGCCCATGGAAACAGTGTAATACATTCTTGATCACTCAGAACGATAAAGATGATACCCATGGAGACAATGCAATGCATACTTAACCACTCAGAACGACAAGAATAATACTCATGGAGATAGTGTGATACATACATGACCACTAGGAACGACAAAACATCACACCCATGAGACAATGTAATACATTCTTGACCACTCTTCACTACAGCCAAGACATAAGAGACAATAAATGATGATTGCTAATGATTACAATATGCATAATTTATTCAGAACAGGCTGATTTCTAATGATTACAACATGCATAATATATTCAGAACAGGCTGATTTCAAATGATTACAACATGCATAATATATTCAGAACAGGCTGATTTCAAATGATTACAACTTGCAGAATTTATTCAGAACGCAGAGACCTTATCGTGAGAAACTGTAAGTAAAACTGAACTGAAACAGCATGCCAGGAGATGACGAAGTAGATTTAATATGTATGCCAGTGGATTCAGTATGTATGCCCGTGGAATCAACATGTTTGCCAGCAGAGTTGATATATATGCCAATGAAGTCAATATGTGTGCTAGTGGAGTCAACATGACTGTATGCCAGTAGAATCAACAGGTATGCCAATGAAGTCAATACATATGCCAGTGAAATCAACCTATATCCCAGTTGAGTCTACATGTATGCCAGTGGAATCAATGTGTGTGCCAGAGAGTCAACATGCATGCCATTGAGTCAATATGAATGCCAGTGGAATCAATGTATGTGCCAGTGGAATCATCATGTATGCCAGTGGAGTCAATATGTATGCCAGTGGAGTCAATATGTATACCAGTGGAGTCAATATGTATACCAGTGGAGTCAATATGTATGCCAGTGGAATCGATATGTATGCCAGTGGAGTCGACACGTATGCCAGTGTAGTCAACGTGAATGCCAATGGGATCAATGTGTGTGTGTCAGAGAGTCAATGTTTATGCCAGCGGAGTCAAAATGTATGCCAGTGGAGTCAGTATGTATGCCAGTGGATTCAATATGCATGCCAGTGGAGGCAACATGTATGCCAACGCAGTCGATATGTATGTCAGGGGAGTCAACATGCATGCCAGTTGAGTAAGTATGTATGCCAGTGGAATCAATATGTATGCCAATGGAGTCAATATTACCCAATATGTATGCCAGTGGAGTCAGCATGCATGCCAGTGGAATTAATGTGTGTACGAGAGAGTCAATATGTATGCCAGTGAAGTCACTATGTATGCCATTGAAGTAAATATGTATGCCAGTGAAATAAACATGTATGCCAGTATAGCCACATGTGTGCCAGTGGAATCGATATGTTTGCCAGCGGAGTTAATGTGTATGCCAGCAGAGTCACTATGTATGCCAGTGGAATCAATATGTATGCCAGTGGAGTCGAGATGTATGCCAGTGGAATCAATATGTATGCCAGTGAAGTCCTTTTGTATGCCAGTGGGATCAGATACCTCAGCCACCCCACCCCCTCCCCCTTCTTCTCAAACAATAAAAGACTAATGGGGTGGCAGTTCACCATGTAACCACATCAACCAACGTCTGTAAAACAATGCTTGAATGTTACCATAGTCCCGAAGCGCTTTAAGGCATTTGAAGATTGACATTAATGTGCGTGTCTGAGAAAACAGCCCCGGTGTCGTCTTGTTCTCGGGGTAATGCCAGACTGAGATTGTTTAAAACACGATGACTTCCATCGCGTGACATTTTGGTTCAGTCTGTTTGAAAATAAGTAATTTTGTTATAGACAGAAAGCCTGCCTTGGGTATGTTCCCAAACAAAATTAATACTTCTATGTTTTCTTTTTCCTCAATTCTGTTCAGTTCATTATTTTTTGGGACATTTCTAAAAATGTCAAAACGTTTCTAGGTCATGACTTGTTAATTACTCGGTCATTAATTAATTAATTAATTCATTCATTCATTCGTTCGTTCGTTCATCTGTTCGTTCGTTCGTTCGTTCGTTCATTAATTAATTCATTCATTCGTTCTTTCGTTCGCTTATTCAGTCCTTCCTTCCTCCCGTCCTTCCTACCTTCCTTCCTACCTTCCTTCCTTCCTTCCTTCCTTTCTTCCTTCCTTCTTTCCTTCTTTCCTTCCTTCCATCATTCATTTGATATTTTCATGTCATTTCTCACTTTCATTTTTTCTTTCTTTTCCTGCTTTCCTTAAATTTTCTATGTATGGCAACATCACAGTCTGTCCGTGGCAAATTGTTTGCTTTCTATTTCATGTGTCTTTTTGTTTTGTTTTCATATTTAGTTTTTCTCGTCTATATTACTTTGTCTATGTCTGTATTTTCACTCTTTTTTTATGTGAAGCCCAACAGATATATTATGAAAATCAAAACATAGAGTGTAAACCAAGCAATAACTGGAAGCGTATAGCACAAACAATCCTTCATATTGTAGTGTGGTGGGATCCGCTCAGGCTGGATAGATAGCTGTGTTTAATATAGAACCAACCCGATGTATAGTGTTCAATCCGAGCCTGCAACATCTCACAGTGATCTGTTCACTACCTGTCTTAATGCTCCAGTCATTCTGCTTGCGTCAGTTTAGTGAATTTTAGGCTTGTTCTTTTTTCCACTCATGATGATGGTGATGGACGATGATGATGCCGATGCTGTTGCTGCTGCTGCTGCTGCTGATGATGATGATGATGATGAGAATGAGGGATGACAATGAGGGATGACAATGATGGCGACGACGACAACCACGACGACGACGACGACACGACGACGATAATAATGATGATGGTGATGGTGATTATGATGATGATGATGATGATGATGATGATGATGATGATGGATGGTGGAGGATGATGGCGGATGATGGAGGACGACGACGACGATGATGATGTTGATGATGATGACGACGATGATGTGGTGATGATGTGATGATGGATGGTGATGACAGGTTTTTATGATGATGGATGATGATGACGACGGCGATGATGATGATGACGACAACAACGACAACTATGACGACGACGATGACGACGACGACGACGACGAAGACGATGATGATGATGATGACGATGATGATGATGATGATGATGATGGCAATATGACACCGAGGATACTATCCGATTATTGTGATTATTACTACCACCACCTCCACCATCACAACCATCATCACTACTACAACAATAACAACATGTACTACAACCGCTATCAATATTCTACCTTTGCTGCTGCTGCTTTCACTATCGCCGTGCTGATGCTAGCAAAGATAAATTTCAGAATTTGTATGGCGTCGCTAAATCCAAACTCAATATTGACAATCCACCCCATCCGCTGTCAGGAACAGCCGAGGCAGATGTGTATATTCAATTCTACACACACACACACACACAAAACACACACACACACACACAACACACACACACACACACACACACACACACACACACACACACACACACACACATGCACACACACACACTCTCTCTCTCTTTCTCTCTCTGTATGTCTGTCTGTCTGTCTGTCTGTCTGTCTCTCCTCTCTCTGTGAAACACCAACGCTTACACGCATGCACACACACACACACACACACACACACACACACACACACACACACACACACACACACACACACACACACACACACACACACACAAACACACACACACATACCCCACACACACACACATACCCCACACACACACACACGCGCGCACAGACACACACACACACACGCGCGCGCGCCATCCATACAAACGAGATACAAAAGGCTTGAAGAAAGGGTTTCAAAAAGAACTCATATATTATTTACAGAATGTAGATGCTGTAAGCCATCTTACAGACTTGCTTGAAGAAGGCAGGTAAAATAAAAGAAAATAAAAGGAAAGAACAGAAGAGAAAAGAAAAGAAAAATGAAGAATACAATGAAATGAAATAAAATAAAATTAAATTGATTAAAATAAAACGAAATAAAATGAAATGAAATAAAACAAAATATAATAAAATAAAGTGAAATAAAATACATGAAATAAAATAAAACAGAATGAAATGGAATAAAATCGAATAAAATAAAACAAAACAAAATAAACACGATGAACCGAAATGAAATAAAACAAAACAAAATAAAAAAGAATGAAATAAAATAAAATGACATGAAATAATGAAATGTCATGAAATAAAATAAAATAAATTAATTTAAACTCGATATGAAAATATAACGAAATGAAATAAACATAAATGTATAAAACAGAATACAATGTAATGAAATAGAATAAACAAACATTTAATAAGACCAGATAAAATAAGGCGAACAGAATAAAATAATCGAAGCAAAGAAATATAACAAAACAAAAGAAAGCTGCCTTACAAAATAAGTACGACGTTGTAAATGCATCAGCCCTACAAGTGTGGACCGTCTATGCACCAGTAGAATCAGATGGCAAAACAAGTACAAGACAAATAAGAAGCCCACAGGGAAAGATCGGTAGAGGTGACAGCTGAACGCATTACCACTTCAAATGCCATCTGTCCTTGATGACTGGGGACGCGTGCACTCACAGAGAGACTCATCATCACGTGGCCTGCCGCATGGCGTTGGCGATCATGGCCCTCCATACTAATCCATCCCTTGTCGCTGCAAGTATTTCTCCCACCCTATCTGTCTTCATCCACTGCGCAAGTCCGTCCAATATATTTTTTTTTTTCTCCCTGGGTCTACCTGGTGCTCTTTTTTTCCCCCTCCAGTTTTCCTGTTGCTCTATTTTTTCTTGGTTCGTAAAATGTCTTGTAAATGTTGCTTGTCTTGTTTTTAATCTTCTTCATTAATGTTCTTTATGTGTCTGCTTCCTTCAACACTGTCTCGTTCGTTTTTTATGGTGGAGACTAAGGCAGAAGGAAAAATGGACATGTCTGGTGAGGCAGATACAAGAATATAGTCATGTCAGAGAACCATATTATATCGCTCCTATGAATAACTTGCATCTGTATACATGTCAGCGTCCATCTCCATCGCCGTGGACGACGGTGGGAGTACCACTCTTTCTCAGGAAGGATCGCCAGGAGACACGGTCTCTCATTCTGTGTATGGAGTCATGAAGCCCCTTTTTGCAGGCGTCAGCGATATTGTCTATGAAGGATTTTGCTGGCCTACCTTGT
>JAPXFY010000015.1:60373678-60376178 GCA_030674185.1 Monoplex corrugatus | reverse complement strand
GAGAAACGAGACAGAGACAGACAGACAGAGAGAGAGAGAGCAAAAACAAGGAAACAGAAGACACACATGGAACTAATGAATGGGGATGCAGACAAGCACATGTGCTCTCGAAATGTTCTCAAGATTCGATACCCCTTTGGCCATGTGTTTTTTTTGGTTTTTTTTTTCGCTGTGAAAAATGCAAGGAAGAAATTTATAATTCTCTTCTCTAATGCTTGTTTATTATCATCCAAACATAATAACATGAAGAAAGTCTGATCTGAGCAAATTTATGTTTGGCAGGATAAAAATTTGTTTGTTTGTTTGTTTCGTTGTTTTGCTGATTGATTGTTTGTTTGAATTAATCGTTTGTTTGTTTACTTGTTTGTTTGTTTGTCTGTTTGCTTGTTTGTTTGTTTGTTTGCGTCGTTTGTTTTTGTCTGGGTTTTGTTTTTTGTTATTGGTGGTGGTGATGTTATCTTAGTCTATCTCCTATTTCTTCTGTCTCTATCTGTTCTCTGTCTCTATTTCTGTCTCTGTCTCTGTCTCTGTCTCTGTCTCTTGTTTCTGTTTCTGTTTCTGTCTCTGTCTCTCTCTTTCTCTCTCTCTTTTCTCTCTCTCTTTCTCTCTCTTCTCTCATCTCTCTCTCTCTCTCTCTGTCTGTCTGTACACGCACTGTCTGTCTTTTCTGCCGATCAGTGTGTGTGTGTGTGTGTGTGTGTGTGTGTGTGTGTGTGTGTTGTGTGTGTGTGTGTGTGTGTGTGTGTGTGTGTGTGTGTGTCTGTGTCTGTGTCTGTGTCTGTGTCTATGTCTGTGTGGGTTGGTGAGTGTGTGTATGTGCGTGTGTCTGTCTGTATGTCTGTCTGTCTGTCTGTTTGTCTGTCTGTGAGTGTCTGTCTGTCTGTCTTTACGTCTGTCTGTTCGTGTGTAGTAAAAAAAGGAGTCACGATACTAAAAGAATAATAAAAAAAATCATTGAAAGCAGACATGAAATGAAACCAAAATAATATCTGAAGTGTACATCCACACTGCTAAAAGAGCAAAATTAAGAAAACACCACAAAAAAAACGAACACATGCAGGCATCCGCAGTAACGGTTCACGGGGTAAAGACTATATACCCTTTGGAGGCTGGCTGGGTATTGGTCAGGAGGGATCCATCTCACTGGGACGAATCCATATGCGCTCTACCCAAACCTGCCAGCGGTTATCTGGCAGACTCCTGAGCCCGTGCAGCGCACAATGCGATGGCATGAACTTTAAACTGGGAAGGGAAGAGGAGGAGGAGGAGCAGAAGAACCTATGTAACAACTAAGCTAACACCACCAAAATGATGGAAGCCATTACACTGCATACTGTGAGATGGGGCAGCCAACGCCTCGGTTTTTATGTTGCAGGCGGGACTGAATTCCACATAATGGTAATGATACTACTACTACTACTCTACTACTACTACTACTACTACTACTACTACTACTACTACTACTACTACTACTACTACTACTACTACTACTACTACTACTACTACTATACTACTACTACTATAATAATAATAGTAATAATAATAATATAATAAATAAATAATAATAATAATAATAATATAATAATAATAATAATAATAATAATAATAATGTAATAATAATAATAATAATAATAAAATAAATAAATACTAATACTAATGCTAATACTAATGCTAATAATAATAATAATAATAATAATAATAATAATAATAATAATAATAATAATAATGATAATAATATGATAATAATTAATAATAATAATATAATAATAATAATAATAATAATAATAATAATAATAATAATAATAATAACGTATGATATGATCATGATCATGACAATGATGGGATAACGACAATAATAATAACAATATTTAATAATGTACTATATATACTACTACTACCACCACTATTACAACAAAAAAATATCTATACTACTATCTGCTGTGCTGCTAACTACTAGAAATACTACTGCTGCTTGCTATGGCTACTACTACTATTACTACTACTACTGCTACTACTATTACTACATACAAACTACTAACTACTACTACTACTTACTTGCTGCTGCTGCTGCTAGCTACTACTACTACTACTGCTGCTACTATACTATTTCTTCTAGTGATGATATATTAATAAGTACTAGTGATGATGATGATATTATAGTGATGATGATGATGATGATGATGATGATGGTGGTTTGGTGGTGGTGGTGGTGGTGATAGTGGTGATGTGTGGTGGTGGTGTGTGATGATGATGGATGATGATGATGATGATGATGATGATGATGATGATGATGAAGATGGTGGTGGTGATGATGGTGGTGACGGTGGTGATGGTGGTGGTGTGATGGATGATGATGATGATGATGATGATGATGAGATGGTGGTGGTGTGATGATGTGACGTGAGATGATGATGATGATGATGATGATGATGATGATGAGATGATGATGATGATGTGATGATGATGATGATGATGATGATGATAAGCCAAAACTTGATTC
>JAPXFY010000015.1:60363678-60366178 GCA_030674185.1 Monoplex corrugatus | reverse complement strand
TCTTCTTCTCTTCTTTTCTTCTTTTCTTTCTTCTTCTTCTTCTTTCTTCTTCTTCTTCTTCTTCTTATCTTCTCTTCTCTTCTCTTCTTCTCTTTTCTTCTTCTTCTTCTTTCTTCTTCTTCTTCTTCTTCTTCTTCTTCTTCTTCTCTTCCTCATTTTATCTTCATCTATCTTTATCATTCACGCTTCGTTCTGAATTACGTGTCATTCGCTCGCGGTCCATTTTTAATACTATTCATCTTATATGCACTGTAAGCGACGATGTTAATGCTATATGTCCAGTATGTATGATTATTGATTATTATCATATTATATGTTATTATTATATGTTATTATTAATATTAATGAAGTTATTAGTTGAATGATTATGATTATTATAACATGATTATGATTATGATATATTCAATATATCATGTATCTATTATATTAAGGTTATGGAATGAAGAAGAGTATTCCATTGACATCAGTTATTGAGTTAGAAAATATGATTACAGTCATAAAGAACATAAGACGGAGCGACATCAAAAAGACAGTAGTTAGATTTTGATCATGACCAGTATATATGTGAAGAGATTGAAGCAGAAGACGAGAGGAGAGAATGGAGGGGTGAGGGTGAGAAGAAGAGATGGACAGAAAGAAGACAGACAGACAGACAGATGACGAAGCAGAAAAGCATTGTGTGGGGTGGTTGGTGTTGGTGTGCTATGTGTGAGGTGCTCAGTGTGCATGTTGTTGAAAGTGTGTGATGTGGATGTGTGGTGTAGGAGGTGGTGTTGATGAGTGTGTGTGTGGGGTGGGTGCGGATGTAGGACGTGTGGCAGCGACTGAGTGGGTGTATATAGTTTGTGTGTGTCGTGTGTGTGTGTGTGTGTGTGTGTGATGTGTGTGTGTGTGTGTGTGTGGTGTGTGCTATGTGTGGTGTGTGTGTGTGTGTGTGTGTGTGTGTGTGTGTGTGTGTGTGTGTGTGTGTGTGTGTGTGTGTATCCGTGTAGTGTGTGTCTGTCTGTGTGTGTCGCTGTGTTTGTGCGTGTGTATGTTATGTGTGTGTGTGTGTGTGTGTGTGTGTGTGTGTGTGTATGTGTGTGTATGTGTGTGTATGTGTGTGTGTATGTATGTGTGTGTTTGTATGTGTGTTTGTGTTGTGTGTCTGTGTCTGTGTCTGTGTGTGTGTGTCTCAGTACAACATTTGTGTTAACCTAAAAATAATAATAAAAAAATGGAAACGTCTAATGCAACATATTTTTGCTGTTTTATGTGTAAATGATGCTTTCTTTTATATTTTCTTTCGGTTGCTGTTGTTGTTGTTGTTGTTGTTGTTGTTGCAATATATGTTTTCAGTGGACAAACAATCAATTGACATAAAAACTAATCTGAATTCAGGACACAGAAGTTGAACAGCTTCCTCATCAAAACAAAACTCGACTAGGAAGGTAAGCTTCCATTTTCGAATATCAAAATAGATCTCTTATCAAAACCAAGGCTTCTTTGTGTTGTTTCCTTTTGAAAACAAAATTAAAAACAATAAATCATTGCACGTGGAAAAAATATGCAACACGAAAATCTCATTCGTCTTACGAGACGATGCAAGATTAGCCAATGAAAATGTAACAAGGAGAAACGGAGATTTCAAGAGGGAAAGAAAGAGAAAAAAAAACAACAACAGAAGAATGAATTAAAGAAAGAAAGAAGGAAAGAGAAAAGGGAAAGCGGAAGGAAAAGGAGGATGAAAGAACGACAAAAGAATAAACAAAACGAAAAAAAATGACAGAGAAAAAAAAAGAGAAATGTGAAGAGAGGAGATGAAATTTGGAAAGAGAGAAAGTCAGAGGAAAAATAAAAAGATACAACAAATAAAAAAACACAACAAAGACGCAATGAAAAGAGAGAATAGAAGGAAATAATCAAAGCAAAAAGTACCAATCAGGAACAAGACACAACAGAAAACAGAAAGAAAAAAAGAAAGAAAGAAAGGAAGGAAGGAAGGAAGGAAGGAAGGAAAGAAGGAAGGTAGATTGATAGATAGACAGACAAATATACATACATACAGATAGATAGATAGATAGATAGATAGATAGATAGATAGATAGATAGAAAGATAGATAGACATATAGATGGACAGATAGATAGACAGACAGATACATGATAGATAGATGGGACAGATAGATATAGAGATAGACAGATTGATAAATAGATAGATAGATAGATAGATAGATAGATAGATAGATAGATAAATAGATAGATAGATAGATAAATAGATAGATGGACAGATAGATATATGGACAGATAGATAGATAGACATATAGACAGAAAGGCAGACAGGAAAAAAAAAAGAAAGTAAGAAGAAAAAATGAAAAAATACAAAAAAGAAGAACAAGAAGAAAAAACAAATGCAAAGCAAAAAAAAGAAAGCAAGAAAGGAAGAAAGATAAAAAAGAACAAACACAAAGAAACAGAAGGAAAGAAAGAAGGAAAGAAAAAAACAAAAGAAGAACAAACAAAA
>JAPXFY010000015.1:60331178-60333678 GCA_030674185.1 Monoplex corrugatus | reverse complement strand
GAGCGGTGGGGGGTAAGAAGAGCACGCAGACACCAGAGAGCAGGGTCAGCGCCTTCGGACGACACCATCTTCACGTGCAGCAACTGCAACAGGACCTGCCGTTCGAGGATCGGGCTCTACAGCCACAGCCGACGCTGCAGTTCCACCGCAGAATGACTTCCAAGGTGCAATCTCCATTGTCTCCCGAGACAGACGGATGCCAATACAAATACGTGCTTCTTGAGCCAGCTAGCAGAGTTGCTTTCATAACACCGTGGGCAGTCTACATGTACTCTTGTTGGGGAATTTAACACCGATGTGGATTTTACCCCATATTAACACTAATATTAATTTGGTTGAAAAGCTTAAGTAGAAGTGTTTTACACAGAAGACTGTTGTTCACTGTATAAACTTTTTGTTGCTTTTTGTTTTTGCTTTTGTTTTGGAGAACTATCGCACTTGGGCAGTAACTTTGAGCTCACCATTTTTGGGGGGTTGGGGTTGGGGTCTCGGGTTGGATCTTATTTTCGACGCCACCAATGGTCACGGAAGCATGGACAATTCTTATAATGTGATGATGATGATAGCGGTGATGGGGATGATATTCACGATTTAATTCTTGAATGCAAATAATAATAATAATAATATATTTTATTTATATAGCGCAAAATCTTGATAAAATCAAATCTAAGCGCTGAGCGTATACATGCATACATACCTACATACATATGAGCGTATACATGCATACATACATGCATACATACTTACATACATAAATCTAAGCTGAGCATATACATGCATACATACATACATACATAAATCTAAGCGTATACATACATACATACATACATACATACATACATAACGTACGCACATGCATACATAATAATTAATATATTTATATAGCGCAAATCTCGACAAAATCAAATCCAAGCGCCGAAAAGACACACACGCACACACGCACGCACGCACACACACGCACGCACACACACACACACACACCACACACACACACACACACACACACACACACACACACACATGCATGGCCACAAATGGGGAGAAAAGAATAAAAGCAATAAAAGCAAGAATAAAACCAATGGAAAACCACAGAGAGCACATCATATACAATTATATATTAAAACAAAGTGATTCCCCTCCGAGCGGAGACAGGCTGCAGAGGGGGGTTGAGTGAGGTTAGGATTTTATGCAGAGGAGAAAAGGTGAGTTTTGAGAGCGGACTTGAAGGAGGCAAAAGTAGGTTGCTGACGGACTGAGAGAGGAAGTTTGTTCCAGGAGAGTGGACCAGAAACAGAGAAGGCTCGTGGACCATAGGTATTGAGCTTAGTGCGTGGAAAGCGAAAAGTCAGAGGATCGGAGGCAGAGCGAGGGTACGTGAGGGAACATAGATCTCAAGTAGGCTTGACAGGTAATCGGGGGCTGCGTTATTGAGGCTTTTGTAGCACATGGTGTCTAGTTTGTACTGTATGCGCTTTGATACAGGGAGCCAGTGAAGTTGTGCCAGGAGAGGAGATATGTGGTCAGCTTTTTTCTTTTTGAGTACAAGGCGTACACATTGTTTGAATGCGCTGTAGGATGTGAATGGTGGAGGCAGGAAGACCAGACAGGAGTGAATTGCAATAGTCAATGCGAGACATTATGAAGGAGAGAACGAGTTTTGCCGTTGTTTCAACAGAGAGATACTTCCTGATCAGGCTTATACGATGGAGATGATAGTAGCAAGATCTGGCAGTTTGAGAAACAAAGTGTTCATGGACAGGGTAGAGTCAATGCAGACACCAAGGTTTTTAGCTGAATCAGAAATTGGGACTGATGTGTTACATAATGGGAGAGAAAGAGGAGGCAGCTGGGAAAGTTTCTGACGGATGCCAATGAGGATAGCTTCTGTCTTGTCGTCATTAAGCTGAAGTCTATTGTGTGTCATCCAGTTCTTAATGTCCGAGTAACACTCAGTGGTGCGAGTCAACAGGCGCTGTGTATTATCAGGTGAGTCACTGTCTTGAAGTTGGGTGTCATCAGCATAGAAGTGGTGTTTTATAGAGTGGGAGTTGATGATGGTGGACAGGGGGGAGGTATAAAGAGTGAAAAGAACAGGGCCAAGGACAGATCCTTGTGGAACACCACAGGTCAGGTAATGCAGGTTGAGAGTAAGTGCCATTGATGAGAACAGTTTGTTTTCTGTTTGATAAATACGAAGTGAAAAAGGAGAGAGCAATGTCAGAGATGCCAAAAGTATGATGAAGTCTAGAAAGGAGAATACCATGGTCAATGGTATCGAAGGCTGCAGACAGATCAAGGAGTGTGAGGAGAGAGACTTTGCCAGTATCAGTTGCAAGGAGGAGATTGTTGAGAATGTGTAGTAGGGCAGTTTCAGTGCTATGGCACTGGCGGTAGGGCTGACTGGAAAGGATTGAGGAGATTGTTGGCAGACAGGTGAGAGTTCAGCTGGTTGAGGACGACCTTTTCAAGGAGTTTTGACAAGAAAGAGAGATTAGAGATA
>JAPXFY010000015.1:60321178-60326178 GCA_030674185.1 Monoplex corrugatus | reverse complement strand
TTGAATTGATTAATAATATTTTTTCAAGAAAAAAATTCTGTGGGGAATAGATTATAGTCTACAGAAATCAATTTGAGAAAAAGTCAAAACACCCCAGACAGACCCTCAGTCACCTTTTCAGCTCCTAGTGCTGTTCGACTGACTGCGAGTTAAGACTGATTTCGTGGTGGGAGGTCAATATGTATTCACACAAAGGGCCCTTGTGGTTTGGATATGAACATGTTTTCACACACATTGACCAGGGAGACTGAAAATGTCTCCACGGTTTTCCCATTAAGCTTAAAGGTACGCAAGTAAATATTGAACCCAGATTGTTTCCAGACATGAAAAATGAAAATCAAATAAAAAAAAACACAAAAAACAACAGAATGTTCATGGGAGAACAACAACAAAAAAAAAAGAAAAGACAACAAACAAAAGAAACACAAACAAACAAACAAACAAAAAACACACACAAAACAAAGAAAAAACAAAAAACCGAACAAGACACATAAAAAAGAAATAACAACCGAAAAACAAAAAATAAATGGTGAAACCAAACAAACGAAACAAAACAAAAACACAACAAATCAAAACAAACCGTAATGTGTTCCTGTCAGATCTGTGTTATGGCAGTGCTCAGGTGTGCAATTTCGGATCCTCTAAACTGGATTCTCTAATGGCCTTTATACGACCACGTGTCAGCCATTAGACATGGGCCATAACTCTTGAGAACTTTTTTCTTCCCACTTCAGGCGAAGAAAGAGCGCTTGTACAGCCTAGCCCATTTTGTGCAGTGTTTTGGTTTGGTTTCGTTTGGACCGCTTTTCTTTTATTTTCTATGGTCAGCAGAGAACCGTTTCATGTGGAGGCATTTGATTAAGTGTATATTGATTTCGATCGAAAACAATAACATAAATTGTGAGGATGAAGAGCAACATTTGGACAGTAAAACATGATGTAAACCCAGTGTTCTGACCACGTTCTCTAATTTCTCTTTCCTCTATATGTTTTAATACATGTTGCTTGTTTTTTTCCCCCTAATCTTCTTTGTTAATGGTCTTTTTGTGTCTGCCTTCTTCAACGCTGTCTCGTTTGTTTTCTTTGCTGTCCATGAAACTCACAACATTCTTCTTAGAAACCACATTTCACTTGCCTCAATTTTGTTCTGATGTTGTGTGTTGACTATCCACGCCTCACAACCATATAATAGTATCGGTCCTTTATGACACTCAACAATTCTCTTCCTGATATTAATTGATAGGCATTTGTTGGACAGAATGCTTTTCATCTTCTCGAATGTTGTTTTGGCTTGGCCAACTCTGCTGGCTATTTCTGATGTGCATCTGGCAACTGATGAGATGATGTCCCCAGATAGTTAAACTTATTAACCTGTCTTCAAGTCGTGCCATTTGCTGTTATTTTGCATGGGGGGAGTTCTTGTCTTTTTTTTTTTTTTTTTTTTTACTGATTATCATGACTTCTGTCTTCATGCTATTTGGCTCCGACCCTTTATTTTTGCTTTCTGTTTCTGTTATATTCACAACGCTTTGTAGATTTTTTTTCCAGTTTCTGCAATTAGCACGTTCTCATCTGCGTAACGGTTACTGTTTATCAGTTTTCCTCCAACCTTTATCCCAGGGCATTCTTTTAGGTTTCTCATGAGGGTTTCGCTATAAACTGAAAACAAATCTGGTGGCAGAACACAACCCTGCCTGATCCCTCATTCAATATTTTGGAAAGTGCCTATATGGTTTCCTACTCTCATTCCTGCTGTTTGTTTGCAACACATATTTCTGATGATTCTTAGATATTTTCCATCAATATTGAGTCCTTTCTCGTTGGTTGGTCAATTTTTTTCATTATTTGAGAGTGATGATGTTAAAATAAAATGTGCTTGAGAGTGACGAGGTTAAATCAAAATATGTTTGACAGCGATGAGGTTAAACTGAAATCTGTTTGACAGCAATGAGGTTAACTGAAATCCGTTTGACACCAATGAGGTTAAACCAAAATAGGTTTGACACCAATGAGGTTAAACCAAAATAGGTTTGACGACAATGAGGTTAAACCAAAATATGTTTGACAGCAATGAGGTTAAACCAAAATATGTTTGACGGCAATGAGTTAACCGATATCTGTTTGACGGCAATGAGGTTAACCAAAATCTGTTTGACAGCAATGGGGTTAACTGAAATCTGTTTGACAGCAATGAGGTTAAACCAAAATATGCTTGACAGCAATGAGGTTAAATTGAAATAAATCTGACAGGGAAACCAGCTTTAATATGAACAAATAGGAACTCATGGCTGTCTTCCGCAACTGGTTTCAATGATCTGTCAGAACGTCATGAGTTATTCAACCATATCGAAATGCATACCAATTTTACCACTAAACTACTGCTTTTTTCCCCATATTTTTCTTTTAATTCTTTGCAGAGTGTGTGTGTGTGTGTGTGTGTGTGTGTGTGTAATTTATATGTGTGTGTGTGTGTGTGTTGTGTGTGTGTGTGTGTGTGTATGTGTGTGTGTATGTGTGTGTGTCTGTGTGTGTGTGCCTGTCTTTGTGTGTGTGTGTCTTTGTGTGTCTGTGTGTGTGTCTTTGTGTGTGTGTCTTTGCATATGTGTGTCTGTCAGTGTCTGTGTCTGCCTTTGTGTCTGTGTCTACCTTTGTGCCTGCCTTTGTGTCTGTGTCTTTGTGTTAGTGTGTCTGTGTCTGTGTGTGACTGTGACTGTTTGTGTGTGTGTGTGTGTGTGTGTGTGTGTTGTGTGTGTGTCTGTGTGTTTGTGTGTGTGTGTGTTGTCTGTGTGTCTGCCTTTGTGTCTGTGTCTTAGTGTCTGTGTCTGTCTGTGTGTGTCTGTATGCATCAAGAAAAAAAAAAAGCCTCATCAGACATGGTTTTCCCAGACACTGGATACATCATTTCTTTTCTTTTTTTTTTTCTTTTCCATTTTACCTCAGGGGGCAAGTTGATGACAGAAACAGTGAAATAATGATGCACATTGAGTACAGAGCAGTCAGACGTGATCATTCCTTCCCATCCGCTTGTCCAGACACTCAGAAGAAGGTAAGAGACCTCGCCTCGCATGTAACTATGATGAGAAGTGTTGTCTCAATAACGTCATGCTTGTCTTGCTTTGGTCATCGTGTTGGTCTGCTGTTGTTACGTCTGGGGTCTGTGGGTGTTTCTGTCTGCGGTCTTTGACTCTTTGATACTGTCACTGTTTGGCTCTGTGTGTGTGTGTGTGGTTGTAGTGGGGGGTGTATGTTGTGTGTGTGTGTGTGTGTGTGTGTGTGTGTGTGTGTGTGAGTGTGTGTGTGTGTGTGTGTGTGTGTGTGTGTGTGTGTGTTAGTGTTGTGTGTGTGTGTTGTGTGTTGTGTGTGTGTGTGTGTGTGTGTGTGTGTGTGCTGTGTGTTTGTGTGTGTTGCGTGTGTGTGTGTGTGTTGTGTGTGTGTGTGTGTGTGTGTGTGTGTGTGTGTGTGTGTGTGTGTGTGTGTGTGCGTGTGTGCGTGTGATCCGCGAATGTGTGTGTGCATCGCGAATGTGTTGTGTGTGTTGTGTATGATGTGTGTTGTGTTGTGTTGTGTGTGTGTTGTGTTGTGTGTGTGTGTGTGTGTGTGTGTGTGTTGTGTGTGTGTGTGTGTGGTGTGTGTGTGTGTGTGTGTGTGTGTGTGTGTGTGTGTGTGTGTTGTTGTGTGTGTGTGTGTGTGTGTGTGGTGTGTGTGTTGTGCGTGCGTGTGTATATATGTGTATATATGTGTATGTGTGTGTGTGAATTTGTTCGTGTGTGTGTGTGAATGTGTGTGTGTGTGTTGTGTGCGTGTGTGTGTATATGTGTGTGTGTTTTGTGTGTTTGTGTGTTTTATGTGGTTTTGTGTATGTGTCTGTGTGTGTATGTCCTAGTGTTTGTGTCTGTCTGTCTGTCTGTCTGTGTACGTATACATCACAAAAGACAAATGCCACATCAGACATAGTTTTCCCAGACGCAGGAAACCTTCTATCTATGATTTTTGTTCCATTTTGCCTGAGGGGGTAACCTTCTTTCCAATCTGTTAGTCCAGACACTCAGAAGAAGGTAAGAGACCTCGCCTCGTATGTAACTATGATGAAGAAGTGTTGTCTCTATAACGTCATGCTTGTCTCTGCTTTGGTCCTCGTGTGCGTCTGCTGGTTGTATACGTCTGTGGTCTTGTGGTGTATTCTGTCTGCGGTCTTTGACTCTTTGATACTGTCATGTTTGGCTTGTGTGTGGTTGTGTTGTGTGTGTGTGGTGTGTGTGTGTGTGTGTGTGTGTGTTTGTGTTGTGTGTGTGTGTGTTGTGTGTGTGTGGTGTGTGTGTGATGTGTTGTGAGTTTGTGTGCGTTTGTTTAAATTATAGTATTTATGTGTGTGTGTGTGTTGTGTGTGTGTGTGTGTGTGTGTGTGTGTGTGTGTGTGTGTGTGTGTGTGTGTGTGTGTTGTGATGAGGGTGTGTGTTAGATTGTGTGTGTGTGTGTTATGTGTGTGTGTTGTGTGTGTGTGTGTGTGTGTGTGTGTGTGTGTGTGTGTGTGTGTGTGTGTGTGTGTGTGTGTGTTGTGTGTGTGTGTGTGTGTGTGTGTGTGTGTGTTGTGTGTGTGTGTGTTGTGTGTGTGTGTGTGTTGTGTGTGTGTGTGTGTTTGTGTTTTGTGTTGTGGGTGTTTGTGTGTGTGTTAGTGTGTGTTAGTGGTGTTTAGTGTGTGTGTGTGTGCGTGGTGTGTGTGTATGTGTGTGTGTGTGGTGGTGTGTGTGTGTGTTGTAGTGTGGTGTGTGTGGTGTGTGTGTGTGGTTGTTTTATTTCTCTGTCTGTCTGTCTCTGTCTGACTGTCTGTCTGTCTGTCTCTCTTCTCTCTTCTCTCTCTCTCTCTCTCTCCCTCTCTCTCTCCCTCTCTCTCTCTCTCTCTCTCTCTCTCTCCCTCTCTATTTCTTTTGTTGTCTCTGTCCTTTCCATCTGTCTGTGTGTCCCCCCCTCTCTCCCCCTCTCTCTCTGTCCTTGCTTCCTTT
>JAPXFY010000015.1:60291178-60298678 GCA_030674185.1 Monoplex corrugatus | reverse complement strand
TTCGACAATTTCGTGTGGAAATTGTCTTCCTTGGGCCGCCCATTGCAAATCGGCAAATCCCCAAACACGTGCCAAAAGGAAACTGCAATGTTGTCTGAGCTCTTATCCATTCAGTTACGGCAACGAATTGGAGAAAAGAGTAAGAGAAAATAGGTTATTTCTCCTTTCAAAAATTGACTCAAAAACGTTCCTGGCCCTTCAATAATGACGTGTAGTATATGTCGAACAGCGTTTACACCAGAATTAATCTGTGGAACTGAAGAGGATTCCCCTTATAGCAAGAAGCCTGCATACCTTGTTGTTGCTGCCTGGACAATCAGCACTTTTGAGTCGCATAAAGGTACTAAGGCACGTTTCAAAAGTGCTAGGTAGTTGAGTGAGGTTTCATTGTTCACCTAGTGGCAATGGTGGCTAGGTATTTGCTAGGTAAGGCTAGGTAGTATCCAAAGAATCTGCCAGCGAGGTGAACATGTTCGTGCAAGTCGCCTTTGTGTTTGACAACTCCATCTTTTGTTGTGAAATAACGCCGTACATCGGATAAAATCCACTTTCGCCTCAAGTCCCGTCTCACAGCACACTTTTCTTCTCGCCCTTGCCACTAGTTGTCTCGCCACTTGGGCCTGAGCATGTTAGCGTGTAAGACATTGGCCTCTGTTTCTTGCTTGGTCACGCATTGCAACTTGACTTTGGCTTCTGCAGACAGACCTTCAGTTTCTGTTGCTTGTGACCAGGGTATTGAGTCGAATTCTGGGACAAGTTACAATAAAAAAAGTGAAGGCTGCAAGTCATAATCTATCTCTTTGCATTTTGTGTTCAGCCAAGCTTCCTTAGCTTCACTGCACCTATACCTGATTTCTTTGTCTTCCTGTTTATCTCCTCGTTTCTCTTTGCCTTCCTCCTCTCCTCCATCAAGCTCAAAATTTCATTAGTCATCCAGCTCTTTTTTGCTTTTCTATCTGTCTTAGAGATTTCTTCACAGGCTTCGTTTATCGAATTTCTCGACTGTATCCATTGTTCCTCACTGTCACCAACGTCTTCCAGAGCACTGAATTTGTTTTGAACATGTACATTAAATTTTGTACGTATCATTTAATATGTCTTTAAGAGCCAAGGTTTAGTTTGATGTTGCTTTTGGTCTATGTAAGGAATATGTATTGGAAACAAACAATAGCAATAAGAATAAATGACACAAGCTCTTTCCAAAATAACAGAGGGATTAGGCGGCGGGTGGGGGGGGTTGTTCTGTCACCAAAGTTTTCACTTCACAGCGAAACACCATGCGAAACCGAAAAAAATGCCCTGGATAAAGGTTGGAGGAAATATGATAAAACAATCGTTACGCAAATGACAGTTTTGATTGCAGAAAATGAAAAAGATCTACAAAATCTTATGAATATAATGGAAATAAAAAGCAAAATAAAGGACTAGAACTAAAAACCAAGAAGACTGAAGTCATGGTAATCTGTAGAAAAACAAAAATCCCATCTGTAAAGTAAAAGCAAATAACACAACATTGAGACAAGTTAAATATAAATGTCTGGGAAATCATCTCACTAAACGGTAGATATTCAATAGAATATCCAGCAGACTTGGCCAAGCTAAAACAGCATTCAAGAAAATGAAAAGCGTTCTTACCAACAAAGGCTATCAATTAACTTCATGAAGAGTTCTTCAGTGTTATATAGAACCGATACTGTTGTATGGATGCGGAGCGTAGACAGCAACACTCGGGTTCAGAAGATTGAGGCAGCTGAAATGTGGTTTCTGAGAAAGAATGTTTAGAGTTCCATGAACAGCAAAGAAAACAAACGAGACAGTCTTGAAAGAGGCAATCACAAAACGAACATTATAAAGATTAGTTAACAGCACAGCGCGCGCGCACAACACACCACACAACACACACACACACACACACACACACACACACACACACCACACACACACACACACACACACATACATACAATATATATATATATAATATATAAAAAACACACACATGTATATATATATAACATATAATGATAAATAATATATAAATATATATATATATATATATACTACATAATGACATTTTAGGCAAGAGAAATTAGAGCACCATCAAACAGAAGCTGGAGGAAAAATGAGCACATTGGTGGACTGATTTGCGGAATGGATGAAAAAAGGGTGGGGGCTGTACATGCAGCGACAAAAGATAGATTCATATGGAGGGCCATGATCACCAGCGCCATCAGCAGGGCACATGATGATGATGAGGAGGAGGTTGAGGATGAATCATGATGCTTTGGAGTTCCTTGTAGGTGTTCACCAGACCCGAGAAATAGACACAGTGCAACACCCTAACAGACACGTCCGTGAAGCGGATGAGACTCGATTTTGTGATCCCAGGCTTCCCCATGAGCCCAAAACACGCTCAGCTCCGGGTAGGGGGCGGTTAGAACCGAAGTATCCCACCATGATTTTTGAAGGGACTAATGGAGATTCAAACCACAATTTTCCTGTCGGTAGTCAGTTGCGCTAACCACTACATTACGGCGACTGGTTCTTTCTGGCGCTTTCGTTTTGGTGCCCATGAAAGACAGTCGGGGTACGTGATCCTACTGTCCTCGAATGATATGACCAATCCGACCGTTAGCCTTTTCGTGATGTCCATATTCTTTTGACTGCATTGAAGTAGTGATAATTAATTGGAGATGGTGTTGTTCCAGAAGATTCGTATGATTTTTCTGGAGGTTATTATGGATGCTTGACAACTTGATATGGTCGCTTTCCGTTATCCTCTACCATTCTAAGTCGTAAAGAAGACTGGACAGAACATAGTATTTGTACACTCTCATGCTAGTGTTGGTGCTGTATTATGGGGACCTTTACGCTTGTCCAGCATTCTTAATTAAGTCTCTACAGCCTTGCGAGACAGCTCTTGATGTTACTGTCTGCTCCTCTATCGTGTCTCCACCTGTGGGGATTCTTGGGGCTCCTTCAGTATGAATTGTATACCCACCTTCTGGAAATTCTGTGCTAGAAATTGCCTATTTTCTGTCACTCTTTGTTTCTGCTTTGCTGTTTTGCTTTGTCATTTCTTCCTTTCATTTTCTGCCTTGCTGGTCCATTCACCTGTATGTGGTTGGTAAAGTCTTCCGTACTTTTTCTTAGGAATGATAAGTGGGTACATGTATTAAGGGCTTTTTTGGCTTTAGGGAGGTGAAATAAGCGGAAGCAATTTTAGGTAACTTATGCCCGTTTTTATATATGTTTTGATATTCTTAGGTATGTTTAAATCTGTATTCAGGTTTGGTTTTTTAAATCCCCTGTGCGATAAATTGGAAGGAGTTATCAACTCTGGGGGTATGTCCTTAGATTACGTGTGTGAATGCATTGAAATGTGCACTTAATTTTTTTTGGTTTTTTCCTTGTTGAAGTTTTGTATGTTTTGAACCAGTTATAGCGCTGATACGGCTCTAAGCTGTCGGCTGGGCTTTAAACAACAATACGAATAACAACGAGGATCTTTACATTTTTTCCAACATTCTTCAGATGTCTTCAGCCCTGCGAGTCAGGTCTTGATGTTACTGTCTGCCCTTCTATCGTGTCGCCCTTAGATGAAGGTGCTAAATATTCCCCTACAGTGTCTTCTGTCTCAAGTCCTACTTCACACCTTTTCAAACACGTACATAGCCAGTACATGTAGAATCGCTAGATGTCTATACAGTCCCTGATATGCACAAAAGACATAACAGACAAGGCCGACCTGATTCTGTTACATGCAAAAATCTATATTCATGAATGTAAATGTAAAATAAATGTTTGAGGAAAAAGACCAACACACAATGGTAATACAGTTATCTTTTGGTTATTTACAGATGACTCTGAAGAAAAGTCATGAGCAACTATCTCAGCTGGACATCATTTTACACATCCCTAACATGGACGGTGCCACTGAGGTCCCAAGGCCATCTGCTTCCCAGAAAAAAGAAAGAAAAATCATTCCTGCCATGTCAGGGTAGCTGGCGAGTCAAACAGCTACACTTCCAACGGTCCAGAATTTAGTCGACGAGGGTGAGTGTACGGTGTGTGTGTGTGTGTGTGTGTGTGTGTTGTGTGTGTGTGTGTATGTGTGTGTGTGTGTGTGTGTGTGTGTGTGTGTGTGTGTGTGGAGGGGGAAGGGGAGGGGATGCGAGCACATAAGCGTGCATGCGTTTAAGTTGCTGACCGTGAGTGTCATACAACAAAACGCGAAATAATTACGTAAAAAAACAAAAGTGCCAGACATCCTGGAAATCATCAACAAACTGAAATGGAACTGGGCAGGACATCTCACCCGGAGAATGGACAATCATTGGACAAAAACAAAAAAAAACACGTTCTGGATGCCAAGAGACGGCACTCCCAATAGAGAAAGACAGAAAACTGGATGGAGAGACGACCTAGATGGATTTGACAAGAACTGGAGAGGAAAAGCGCTGGAACGAAGTGAATGGAAGCCGCTGGGAAAGGCCTACGCACAACAACGAACTTTCGATGGCTGAAAGGAAGGAAACAAAGTGATATGTGTACTTGATTTTCCTTTCCAGGTTCTCTTTATGTCCATGGTTATCGATGTGTTGGAACGTGTTTAGTTTGAAATAGTTTTAATGCTGACAAGGCACAGAGTAGTCGGTCTTTCTTTAATCATTACTACTACTTCTGCTGTTGCTGCTGATGTTGCTACTGCTACTACTACTACTACCACTACTACTGCTACTACTACAATAAGAATGATGCTCATGATTATTATACTATTATTATTATTATTTATACTGTTATTAGCATTATCATTATCACTATTATTAAATTATTATTAGTATTAGTATCATTATATCATCACCATTATTATTAATAATACAACGATGATGATAACGATGATAACAGGAATCGTGTGAGCATTAATAACTTCACGATAACAATGATTATAAGCTAAATTTTGTATATGCATATGGCCAATATATTTTTTTATTATTTTCCCTGCGGTCTTTTTTTCAATCTATCTGGCTGCCTGTCCATCAAGCCATTTACATATATGTGTATCTGTCTATATCCATTTAACTGTTTAAATTATCAATTCATTGAGACTGCCCATGTGATGATATCAGGGGCTCTTTCAGTACAAATAGTATCCCCGCCTTCTGGAAATTCTGTGCTAGAAATGTCCTCTTTTCTGTCACTTTTGTTTCTTCCTCACCCCTTTGCTCTCTGTCGTCTATCATTTTCTGCCTAGCTGGTCCATTCAACTGTATGTCTTCAATAAAATCTTACCTACCTTCTCTTAGGATTGATAATCTGATAATGTACTACGTGCATTTTTGGCTCTAAGGAAATGAGATATGCGAAAGCAATTTCAGGTAATTCAGGCCTGTTTTTAGTGTTTTTATTTGTTTAATTTTATATTCAGGTATTTTTTAAATCCCCTGTGCGATAAATTGGACGGAGTGGCCAACACCAGGAGCATTTCTTTAGATTATGTGCGCAAATGCATTGATATGTGTACTTACCTTTCTTTTCTCTTTTTTCCTGTTGAAGTACTGTGTGTGTATTGAAGTGGTTCTAGCCTTGATATGGCTCTACGCAGTCGACTGGGCTTTAAACAAAAGTAACACTAACAATTCATTGACACCTACTGATTTCTCTATTTACTGATGTATTCATTTTTAGTCTGTGCACGTATAATATGGATTCCATTTGTTCCAGTGTGTCTGCAAAAGCGTTACGCTACGTACTGCACCCGAAAAGAGGAGTATCAGCAGCAGCAACAACAGCAGCAGCAGCAGTGAAAAAGTGCAAGAAATGAACAAGAAAAAGTAAGTCTTCTTTGGAATATGTTATAGACAACAGGAAAAAAGAAAAACTCAACACACAAAAAAAGAAATACATACAAATAAAAACAAATCAAAACAAAACAAAAACAAAATACACATATCAAAGGCATACAGAATAGGAAGAAGAACGATAACTAGAAGAAACGAAGAAGAAAGATAAGAAGAAGAAGAGGAAACGAAGAAGAACGATCAGAAGAGGAAACGGAGAAAATGCAAGCAACATGAACAAAACAGAAAGAATAAGGACAACAAAAACGTAAGAGGAGACAAAAAAAATGTCAATACGAACAACAGCAGGAACGACAAGGACAACCAAAAACAATGGGGAAAAAACAAACATCCGTCACCAGAAAGTCAAAAAAGCAAAACCAATTAAACAACAGCCGCAAAGAAAACAGAAAACAAAAACCCAGAACAGAGAAAACATGACAAAACGGAAACAAAGGTATGAAAGAAAAAGAAGAGAATCAAAACAACACACAATGCACGGCAAGTCCACAACTATGCTTGCTACACAATCAAGAACAAGAGCATCATCATGGATACATAAAAATGGAAACAAAACCAATAACGGAAAGAATACCAGAAGAAACGAAGAGCAAAAAGAACAAGAAGCAATGCGACAAGAAGCAATACGAGAAGCAGCAGAAAAAGAACATTTGTGATGACAACAACAGCAAAACTTTAACCAGCAAATCGCCAAAGAAAGCACAAAGAACAGTGACAATGGAAAAAAAAATCAAGAACAATAAACACGTCGAAAAGACTTGTGACACAAACATGATCAAGAATAAAAAAAACAATGGAACGAGTATAACTAGGGACAAAATCAAAAACAACGGAAAAGCCATTAAAGAAGGCAAGCAACAGAACAAAACAGACAAGAAAAATGAGGAAAAAGTGAACTGGGAAAAAAGTGATAAACAAAAACAAAAGGAAAGAGAAAATTTGAGCAATAACGACAAAAACAACAAATACGGCAAGAAGTTAAAGAAACAAACAAAAGAAAAAACCAAAGCAAACAAAAGCAAAACAAAGTCAACAAGAACAAGATGAAGAACAAGTACAGGAAGAACAGAGTGTAGAAAAGGAAAACGTACACCAGCATGTCTACAGTAACAATACCAACACGTGGCAGAACCAGAACACCAATGGCACCCAGGAAGACAACATACACAACTTTTTAGAAATAACAAACATAAGACCAAAAACAAAAACACGAGAAAAATAAAAAAATAACTAAACATTATTTTTTAAAAGCAGGAAGAAGAAGAAAACCAAAACCAAGAACAAAAAAAAACAAAATTATTCTGAAGAAAAACATGTACTGAAAGAGCAAGATAGAAAAGGCAAAAGTGACAACACCAAAAACATGAAAATAATATCAACAAATAGCCAAAAACCAACAGCAAGATAACACGAGTTACAAAATCTAAGAGGAGCAAAAACAAGAAGACGTAAACAAAGGCAGAACAGCAGAATTAAAATACATTACAGCTACAGCAACACGAAAGACAAACCCTCAAAACAAAAAAGAAATCATACGCCAATACAAATAAACAAAATCACAAAGGACGAAAAAAAGAGAAATAAACAAAGCAAGAACAGTACACAAAATATGGCAAATCCATTACTATTATCATTATTG
>JAPXFY010000015.1:60253678-60276178 GCA_030674185.1 Monoplex corrugatus | reverse complement strand
GTCTCTGTCTCTCGCTCTCTCTGTGTCTCTGTCTGTCTGTCTGTATCTCTCTAACAAACTCTGATCTTCAGACTCTTGTAACTCCTGTCTAAAAGCGCTGGACGTGAATAAAGGTTAACAGGAAAATGGGGGGGGGGGGGGGGGGCTGTATGACACTGATCCGTTTTGGATGCGAGAAACCCCGTACTCCATTCCGGGATGAATTACCCCCCCCCCCCACACCTTTACAGTATATCTTGATTGGTGGTCTGGGCTAGTCTTTACGATAGGATGACAAACCGATGTCCTTGTGTGCAGCATGCACCTAGCACATTTGAACTTGCAGGGATTACAGAATTCTTTGGGCAAAATTCTGTGAAAAAAAATCATGTTCATAGGGGAAAATAAACTCAGTGACGCCGCACCATGGCGACATTTTTTTCCAAAATGAGCAACCCATTGTCACGTGGGAAAAATGGTTATGTAGTGAGTGGATAACTACATATGTTGAACAGCGTTTACACCAGAATTAATCTGTGGAACTGAAGAGGATTCCCCTTATAGCAAGAAGCCTGCATACCTTGTTGTTGCTGCCTGGACAATCAGCACTTTTGAGTTGCATAAAGGTACTAAGGCACGTTTCATACGTGCTAGGCAGGCGAGGTTTTCGGGAGGTACGCTACTAGAAGTGTTTGTGTTCACCTAGCAGCAATTGTAAGGCTAGATAGCATCCAGAGAATCTCGCTGTCGAGGTAAACATAGTGGTCATGCAAGTCGCCTTTGTGTTTGACGACTCCATCTTTTGTTGTGAAATAACGCCGTACATCGGATAAAATCTACTTTCGCCTCAAGTCCCGTCTCACAGCACACTTTTTCTTCTCGCCCTCGCCACTAGTTGTCTCGCCACTTGGGCCTGAGCATGTTAGCGTGTAAGACATTGGCCTCTGTTTCTTGCCTGGTCACGCATTGCAACTTGACTTTCGTCTTTGGCTTCCTGCAGACAGACCTTCAGTTTCTGCTGCTTGTGACCAGGGTATTGAGTCGAATTCTGGGACAAGCTACAATAAAAAAAGTGAAGGCTGCAAGTCATAATCTATCTCTTTGCATTTTGTGTTCAGCCAAGCTTCCTTAGCTTCACTGCACCTATACCTGATTTCTTTATCTTCCTGTATATCTCCTCGTTTCTCTTTGCCCTCCTCCTTTTCCTCCATCAAGCTCAAAATTTCATTAGTCATCCAGCTCTTTTTTGCTTTTCTATCTGCCTGAGATTTCTTCACAGGCTTCATTTATCGAATTTCTCAACTTTGTCCATTGTTCCTCACTGTCACCAACGTCTTCCAGAGAACTGAATTTGTTTTGAACATGTACATTAAATTTTGTACGTATCATTTAATCTGTCTTTAAGAGTCCAAGGTTTAGTTTGATGTTGCTTTTGGTCTATGTAAGGAATATGTATTGGAAACAAACAATAGCAATGAGAATAGATGATGACACAAGCTCTTTCCAAAATAACAACAGAGGGATTAGGCGGGCGAGGTGAGTGGGGTGGGTTGTTCTGTCACCAAATTTGTTTTTCACTTCACAGCAAAACCACCATGAGAAACCGAGAAGAATGCCCTGGATAAAGGTAGGAGGAAATATAAAACAATCGTTACGCAAATGACACTGTTCTGATTAGAGAAAATGAAAAAGATCTACAAAATATTATGAATATGATGGAAATAGAAAGCATAAATAAAGGACTAGAACTAAAAAAACAAGAAGACTGAAGTCATGGTAATCTGTAGAAAAACAAAAACTCCCATCTGTAAAGTAACAGCAAATAACTCAACATAATCATTGAGACAAGTTAAGTATAGATGTCTGGGAAATCATCACACTAAACGGTAGATATTCAATAGTAATATCCAGCAGACTTGGCCAAGCTAAAACAGCATTCAAGAAAATGAAAAGCGTTCTTACAAACAAAGGGCTACCAATTAACTTCATGAAGAGAGTCCTTCAGTGTTATATAGAACCGATACTGTTGTATGGATGCGGAGCGTAGACAGGCAACACTCGGGTTCAGAAGATTGAGGCAGCTGAAATGTGGTTTCTGAGAAAAATGTTTAGAGTTCCACGAACAGCAAAGAAAACAAACGAGACAGTCTTGAAAGAGGCAGTCACAAAACGAATATTATAAAGATTAGTTAACGCGCGCGCGCGCGCGCACACACACACACACACACACACACACACACACACACACACACACACACACACACACATACATACATACATACATACATACATATATATATATATATATATAAAATACACACACACATGTATATATATATACATATATATGTATAAATACATATATATATATATATATATATATATATATATATATATACATACATACATAATGACATTTTATGGGGCAAGAGAAATTAGAGCACCTAGTCAAAACAGGAAAGCTGGAGGGAAAAATGAGCACCATTGGTGGACTGATTTGCGGAATGGATGAAAAAAGGGTGGGGGCTGTACATGCAGCGACAAAAGATAGATTCATATGGAGGGCCATGATCACCAGCGCCATTCAGCAGGGCACATGATGATGATGAGGAGGAGGTTGAGGATGAATCATGATGCTTTGGAGTTCCTTGTAGGTGTTCACCAGACCCGAGAAATAGACACAGTGCAACACCCTAACAGACACGTCCGTGAAGCGGATGAGACTCGATTTTGTGATCCCAGGCTTCCCCATGAGCCCAAAACACGCTCAGCTCCGGGTAGGGGGCGGTTAGAACCGAAGTATCCCACCATGATTTTTGAAGGGACTAATGGAGATTCAAACCCACAATTTTCCTGTCGGTAGTCAGTTGCGCTAACCACTACATTACGGCGACTGGTTCTTTCTGGCGCTTTCGTTTTGGTGCCCATGAAAGACAGTCGGGGTACGTGATCCTACTGTCCTCGAATGATATGACCAATCCGACCGTTAGCCTTTTCGTGATGTCCATATTCTTTTGACTGCATTGAAGTAGTGATAATTAATTGGAGATGGTGTTGTTCCAGAAGATTCGTATGATTTTTCTGGAGGTTATTATGGATGCTTGACAACTTGATATGGTCGCTTTCCGTTATCCTCTACCATTCTAAGTCGTAAAGAAGACTGGACAGAACATAGTATTTGTACACTCTCATGCTAGTGTTGGTGCTGTATTATGGGGACCTTTACGCTTGTCCAGCATTCTTAAATTAAGGTCTCTACAGCCTTGCGAGACAGCTCTTGATGTTACTGTCTGCTCCTCTATCGTGTCTCCACCTGTGGGGATTCTTGGGGCTCCTTCAGTATGAATTGTATACCCACCTTCTGGAAATTCTGTGCTAGAAATTGCCTATTTTCTGTCACTCTTTGTTTCTGCTTTGCTGTTTTGCTTTGTCATTTCTTCCTTTCATTTTCTGCCTTGCTGGTCCATTCACCTGTATGTGGTTGGTAAAGTCTTCCGTACTTTTTCTTAGGAATGATAAGTGGGTACATGTATTAAGGGCTTTTTTGGCTTTAGGGAGGTGAAATAAGCGGAAGCAATTTTAGGTAACTTATGCCCGTTTTTTATATGTTTTGATATTTTTAGGTATGTTTAAATCTGTATTCAGGTTTGGTTTTTTAAATCCCCTGTGCGATAAATTGGAAGGAGTTATCAACTCTGGGTGTATGTCCTTAGATTACGTGTGTGAATGCATTGAAATGTGCACTTAATTTTTTTTTGGTTTTTTCCTTGTTGAAGTTTTGTATGTTTTGAACCAGTTATAGCGCTGATACGGCTCTAAGCTGTCGGCTGGGCTTTAAACAACAATACGAATAACAACGAGGATCTTTACATTTTTTCCAACATTCTTCAGATGTCTTCAGCCCTGCGAGTCAGGTCTTGATGTTACTGTCTGCCCTTCTATCGTGTCGCCCTTAGATGAAGGTGCTAAATATTCCCCTACAGTGTCTTCTATCTCAAGTCCTACTTCACACCTTTTCAAACACGTACATAGCCAGTACATGTAGAATCGCTAGATGTCTATACAGTCCCTGCATATGCACAAAAGACATAACAGACAAGGCCGACCTGATTCTGTTACATGCAAAAATCTATATTCATGAATGTAATTGTAAAATAAATGTTTGAGGAAAAAGACCAACACACAATGGTAATAGTTATCTTTTGGTTATTTACAGATGACTCTGAAGAAAAGTCATGAGCAACTATCTCAGCTGGACATCATTTTACACATCCCCAACATGGACGGTGCTACTGAGGTCCCACAGCCCATCTGCTTCTCAGAAAAGAAAAAAAAATCATCCCTGCCATGTCAGGGTAGCTGGCGAGCCAAACAGCTACACTTCCAACGGTCCAGAATTTAGTCGACGAGGGTGAGTGTACAGTGTGTGTGTGTGTGTGTGTGTGTGTGTGTGTGTGTGTGTGTGTGTGTGTGTGTGTGTGTGTGTGTGTGTGTGTGTGGAGGGGGAAGGGGAGGGGATGCGAGCACATAAGCGTGCATGCGTTTAAGTTGCTGACCGTGAGTGTCATACAACAAAACGCGAAATAATTACGTAAAAAAACAAAAGTGCCAGACATCCTGGAAATCATCAACAAACTGAAATGGAACTGGGCAGGACATCTCACCCGGAGAATGGGCAATCGTTGGACAAAAACAAAAAAAACACGTTCTTGGATACCAAGAGACGGCACTCGCAATAGAGGAAGACAGAAAACTGGATGGAGAGACGACCTAGATGGATTTGACAAGAACTGGAGAGGAAAAGTGCTGGAACGAAGTGAATGGAAGCAGCTGGGAAAGGCCTACGCACAACAACGAACTTCCGATGGCTGAAAGGAAGGGGAAAAAGTGATATGTGTACTTGATTTTCCTTTCCAGATTCTCTTTTTGTCCATGATTATCGATGTGTTGGAACATGTTTGGTTTGAAGTAGTTTTAACGCTGACAAGGCACAGAGTAGTCGGTTTAGCTTTTAAACACTACTACTACTACTAGTACTGCTGCTGCTGCTATTACTGCTGCTGCTACTGCTACTACTACTACTGCTACTTCTACTACTGCTACTTCTACAATAAGAATGATGATGCTCATGATGATGATTATTATTATTATTACCATTTTTATTATAATTATCATCATTATTATCTCTATCATTACATTATAGTATTATTATGTTATCAACATTATAACAGTGATAATAACGATGGTAATAGGAATCGTGAGAGCATTAATAACTTCACGATAACAACAACAATGATAATCTAAATATTTATATACATATGGCAATTTTTTTCCCTGAGGTCTTTTTTTTAATCTATCTGGCTACTTGTCTATCAAGCCATTTACATATCTGTGCATCTATCCATCTATAATACATATCCATTTAATTGTTTAAATTCTCAATTTGTTGAGACTGCCCATGTGAAGGATGCCAGTCGCTCTTTCAGTACAAATGTTATCCCCGCCTTCTGGAAATTCTGTGCTAGAAATTTCCTATTTTCTGTCACTCTCTTTGTTTCTTCCTCCCCCCTTTGCTTTCTGTCATCTTTTTCTATCATTTTCTGCCTTGCTGGTCCATTCACCTGTATGTCTTCAATAAAGTCTTACCTACCTTCTCTTAGGATTGATAATCTGATAATGTTCTACGTGCATTTTTGGCTCTAAGGAAATGAGATATGCGAAAGCAATTTCAGGTAATTCAGGCCTGTTTTTAATGTTTGTATTAGTTTAATTTTATATTCAGGTATTTTTTTAAATCCCCTGTGCGATACATTGGACGGAGTGGCCAACACCAGGAGCATTTCTTTAGATTATGTGCGCAAATGCATTGATATGTGTACTTAACTGTCTTTTCTCTTTTTTCCTGTTGAAGTACTGTATGTGTATTGAAATGGTTCTAGCCTTGATATGGCTCTACGCAGTCGACTGGGCTTTAAACAAAAGTAGCACTAACAATTCATTGACACTTGATTTCTCTATTTACTGATGTATTCATTTTTAGTCTGTGCACGTATAATTTGGATTCCATTTGTTCCAGTGTGTCTACAAATGCGTTACGCTACGTACTGCACCTGAAAAGAGGAGCATCAGCAACAACAGCAGCAGCAACAGCAGCAACAGCAGCAACAGCAGCAACAGCAGCCACAGCAGCATTGAAAACGGAGCAAGAAAAAAACAAGAAAAAGTGAGTCTTCTTTAGAATGTTATAGACAACAGGGAAAAAACTCAAAAACACGAAAAAGAATACATACAAATAAAAACAAAAACAAAAACAAAACATAACACAAAATGCACATATCAAAGGCATACAGAATAGGAAGAAAAACGATAACAAGAAGAAAGGAAACGAAAAAGACAAGAAGAAGAAAGGAAACGAAAAAGAAAGACAAGAAGAAGAAGAGGAAACGAAAAAGACAGATCAGAAGAGGAAACGGAGAAAATGCAAAGCAACATGAACAAAACAGAAAGAATAAGGACAACAAAAACGTAAGAGGAGACAAAAAAAATGTCAATATTAACAACAGCAGGAACGATAAGGACAACCAAAAACAATGGGGAAAAAACAAACATCCGTCACCAGAAAGTCAAAAAAGCAAAACCAATTAAACAACAGCCGCAACGAAAACAGAAAACAAAAACCCAGAGCAAAGAAAACATGACAAAGAAAACATGACAAAGAAAACATGACAAAGAAAACATGACAAAACGGAAATATGAAAGGTATGAAAAAAAAAAAGAATAGAAACAACACACAATGCACGGCAAATCCACAATTATGCTTGTTACGCAATCAATAACAAGAGCATCAACATCGATACATAGAAATGGAAACAAAAACAATAACGGAAAGAATACCAGAAGAAACGAAGAGCAAAAAGAACAAGAAGCAATGTGACAAGCAATAGAAAAAGAAAATCTGTGATGACAACAACAGCAAAACTTTAACCAGCAAATCGCCAAAGAAAGCACAAAGAACAGTGAAAATAAAAAAAAAATCAAGAATAAACACGTCGAAAAGACTTGTGACACAAACAGGATCAAGAATAAAAAAACAATGGAACGAGTATAACTAGGGGACCAAATCAAAAACAACGGAAAAGCCATTAAAGAAGGCAAGCAACAGAACAAAACAGACAAGAAAAATGAGGAAAAAGTGAACTGGGAAAAAAGTGATAAACAAAAACAAAGGAAAGAGAAAATTTGAGCAATGACGACAAAAACAACCAATACGGCAAGAAGTTAAAGAAACAAACAAAAGAAAAAACCAAAGCAAACAAAAGTAAAAAAAAACAGTCAAGAACAAGAGGAAGAACAAGTACAGGAAGAACAGAGTGTAGAAAAGGAAAACGTACACCAGTATGTCTACAGTAACAATACCAACACGTGGCAGAACCAGAACACCAATGGCACCCAGGAAGACAACATACACAACTTTTCGGAAAGAACAAACATAAGACAAAAACAAAAACACGAGAAAAAAGAAAAAAACAGTAAACATTTTTTTTTTTAAAGCAGCAAGAAGAAGAAAACCAAAACCAAGAACAAAAAGAACAAAAAATATTCTGAAGAAAAACATGTACAGAAAGAGCAAGATAGAAAAGGCAAAAGTGACAACACCAAAAACATGAAAATAATATCAACAAATAGCCAAAAAACAACAGCAAGACGACACGAATTACAAAATCTAAGAGGAGCAAAAACAAGAAGACGTAAACAAAGGCAGAACAGCAGAATTAAAATACAACATTACAGCTACAGCAACACGAAAGACAAACCCTCAAAACAAAAAATATCATACGCCAATACAGAAATAAAAAAAAAATCCCAAAGGACGAAAAAAAAAAGAAACAAAGCAAGAACAGTACACAAAATATGGCAAATTCATTACTATTATCATTATTGTACAATCAATAACAACTGTATCAACATGAAAAATGATACGAAATCAAAATCAATAACAGCAAGAAAATCTAGAGAAATAGAAGAGTAAATGGAACAAGAAGCAGAACAAGAAGAAGCAGAAAAAGAACATGTATGACAACAACAAGGGTAAAGATATCAACAAGTCATCACTGAAATCACAAAGACAAGTGGAAGGAGACAAAATCAAGATCAAAAATTAAGTCAAAGACAAAACAACAAGAAGACCGAAATAAAAATGGAAAAAAAGATTAAACATAATTAGAGCACGAAATCAAAAGCAACAACAAAAAACACCTGAAACCATATGAAGAAAACGAGCAAAAAAAAACAAAAACAAAGAAAACAAAACAAAAAAAGAAAAAAAACAAAAAACAAACAAAAATACAAAAGGGAAATGGAAGAAAGAAAAAAAGACAAAACAGAAACAAGAAAAGTGTGAAAAAGAATAGAAAACGAAACAATGCACAATACACGGCAAGTCCACAGCTATGCTTGTTACGGAATCAATAACATAGCATCAAAATGGATACATAGAAATGAAAACAAAAACAATAACGGAAAGAATGCCACAAGAAATGAAGAGCAAAAAGAACAAAAAGCGATGCGACAAAAAGCAATACGACAAGCAACAGAAAAAGAACATCTGTGATGACAACAACGGCACAAATTGCACTACCAAATTGCCAGAAAAAGCACAAAGAATAGTGAAAATAGAAAAAAAATCAAGAACAATAAACACGTCGAAAAAACTAATCACACAAACAGGATCAAGAATGAAAATAATGGAATAAGTATCACCAAGGGACAAAATCAAAGACAACGGAAAAAGAAAAACGGCTGAAACCTCAAAGAGGGCAAGCAACAAAACAAACAGAAAACAAAAATGGGAAAAAGTGAAATGGGAACAAAACTGACAGACAAAAACAAAAGAAAAAAGGAAAGAGAAAATGTGAGCAATAATGACAAAAACGAACAAACAAACAAAAACCGGCAAGAAGATAAACCAACAAAAGAAAGAAAAACAAAACAAAAACAAAGTCAACGAGAACAAGAGGAAGAAAAAGTACAGGAAGAACCAAGTGTAGAAAAGCAAAATCTGCACCAGCAAGTCTACAGTGACAATATCAACACATAGCAGAACCAGAACACCAAAGGCACCTGGGAGGAGAACAAACACAACTTTTCAGAAAGAACAAACGTATGACAGAAAAAACACGAGAAAAAAGAACAAGAACAGTAAGAATTTAAAAAAAAAGCAGCAGCAAGAATAAGAAAACCAAAACCAAAAAAACCGAAAACTTTTTTTCTGAAGAAAAACATGTACAGAAAGAGCAAGATGGAAACGGCAAAAGTGACAACAGCAAAAACATGAAAATATTATGAACAAGTAGCCAAAAAACACAACAGCAAGATAACACAAATTACAAAATCTAAGAGGACCAAAAGCAAGAAAACGTAAACAAACGCAGAAACAGCAGAATTAAAATACGACATTACAGCTGCAGCAACACAAAAGACAACTCCTCAAAACAAAACAAAACAAATCCAACGCCAATACAGAAATGAAAAAAAAAATCACAAAGGACGAAAAAAAAGAGAAAGAAGTAAAGCAAGAACATTACACAAAATATGGCAAATCCATAACTGTTATTATTATACATAATCAATACAACATTATCAACATGAAAAAGCATATGAAATCAAAATCAATAACAAGAAAATTGAGAGAAACAGAAGAGTACAAGGGACAAGAAGCAGAACAAGAAGAAGCAGAAAAAGAACATATATGATAACAACAAGGCAACGATATCAAGTCATCACTGAAATAACGAAGAGAAGTGGAAGGAGAAAAAATCAAGAACAAAAAGTAAATCGACGACAAATAGCAACAAGACCAGAAACAATAATGGAAAAAAATACTAAACATAACTAGTGCACAAAATCAAAGCACAACAAAAAATACCTGAAACCATATGAAGAAAACGATAAATAAACAGAAGAAAACAAAGCAAAAAAAGAAGAAAAAGAAAAACAAAAAGGGAAACGGAGGAAAGAAAAAAAATACAATTACAAAACAGTAACAAGAAAGGTATGAAAAACGAATAGAAAAACAAAACAAATACACAATGTACGGCAAATCCACAACTATTCTAGTTACGCAATCAAATAACAAGAACATCAACATGAATACATAGAAATGGAAACAAAAACAATAACGGAAAGAATACCAGAAGAAACAAGAGCAAAATGAACAACAAGCAATGCGACAAGAAGCAATATGACAAGCAGCAGAAAACAAACATCTGTGATGACAACAACGGCAAAAATTTCACCAGCAAATCGCCAAGAAATGCACAAAGAACAGTGACAACAAACTAGCAACAAAGACCAGAAATAATAATGGAACAAATACTTAACATAACTAGTGCACGAAATCTAAAGCAACAACAACAACAAAACCATCCTGAAACCATATGGAGAAAACGAGCAAAAAATAAAACTGAAGAAAAAAAAGCAAAACAAACAAAACAAAACAAACAAACAAAAAAGAAAAGAGAAAAGAAAAAGAAATATACAAAAAAAGAAAAAAAAGCGAAATGTAAGAAAGAAAACGAAGAAAACAAAGCCGAGAGAGAGAGAGAGAGGAGAGAGAGAGAGAGAGAGAGAGAGAGAGAGAGAGAGAGAGAGAGAGAGAGAGAGAGAGAGAACAACAAAGATACGAAAACAAAACAAAAGAGAAATGGAAGAAACAAAACATGACAAAACAGAAACAAGAAAGGTATGAAAAAACAGAAAACAAAAATGCACAATACATGGCAAGTCCACAACTATGCTTGTTACGCAATCAAGACAAGAGCATCAACATGGATACATAGAAATGGAAACAAAAACAATAACGGAAAGAATACCAAAAGAAAAGAAGAACAAAAGGTACAAGAAGCAATGCGACAAGAAGCAATACAACAAGCAACAGGAAAAAGAACATCTGTGATGACAACAACGGCAAACATGTCACTACCAAATCAACAGAAAAGGCGCAAAGAACAGTGAAAATGGAAGAAAATCAAGAACAATAAACCTGTCGAAAAGACTAGTGACACAAACAGGATCAAGAATGAAAAACAATGGAACGAATATAACCAATGGACAAAATCAAAAACAATGGAACAAGAAAAACAGCTAAAACCACATAAAGAAGGCAACAGAACAAAGCAGACAAAAATGCCAAAAAAAGTGAAATGGGAAAAAAAGTGACAAACTAAAACAAAAGGAAAAATAACAGCAATAATGACAAAAACAACAAAAATGTCAAGAAGTTACAGAATCAAACAAAAGAAAAAGTCAACAAGAACAAGCGGAGGAACAAGTACAGGAAGAACCAAGTGTAGAAAAGCAAAACGTACACTAGCAAGTATATACTCCTAATCATAATTTAAGGGCCACTTCTTCCTTCCTCTCTAATTTTAAGTTGAAATAATTTACAATGTTTAGAATTGATTCTATGTTTTATTTCATCATTTCCACACCTGTTTTGGAAAAAGAAATTAGCACAATGACCCATTAGTGAACAGCACATGCATTTAAAGGAACATCCCCCCCTTTTCAAAAAAAACAGAAAGTGTCAGATTTGGCCAATCTGTTTTCAATATCGCGTGTGTCCGCCCCGAACCTGGATGCATGCTTCACAGCGCCGATGCATCGACCCCACAAGGGTACGGAGTGTGTCCTGAGGGATGGCCGCCCACTCGATCTGCAGGATGTCGACCAGCCTGGCCAGGGTGCCCGGTGGGGGTGTGGTTGTCCCTGATGCGCCTCCCGAGCACATCCCAGAGGTGTTCAATTGGGTTCAGGTCAGGTGAGCACGCTGGCCAGGCCATACGGACGACTTCATGCTGCTCCAGGAAGTCGGTCACAAGGCGTGCTCGATGCGCAGGTGCATTGTCGTCCTGGAAGATGGCGCCTTGACCAAGGTCCACAAGCGCAGGCAGTGCCACGGCCGCCAGAACCTCGTCCCGGTACCGGACCCCGTTCAGGATGCCGTCAATGGGGAGCAGGGGGGTCCGGGTACCACTGCTCATGCCACCCCACACCATCACCGACCCGCCGCTGTACCGGTTATGCTCTTGGACAGTGGCGTCAGCGAACCTCTCCCCTTGACGTCGCCACACCCGAGCCCGGCCATCGTTAAAGGTCAGGGTGAACCTGGACTCATCCGAAAACAAGACCCGGGCCCACTGTTGCCTTGTCCAGGTCACGTGCTCCCTGGCCCAGTCATGCGGCGCACTCTGTTGACCGGTGACAGCACGGTCGGACGGCCGTCTCCGTGACCTCAAGTTGCCTCATGTAGCCGTTCTCACCGTGCGCAGCTGATGTTAGCACCTGTTGCGTCCCTCAGCTGACCCCTCAAGGTCACCGCAGTGGATGCCCTTTCCCTCAGGACGGAGAGGGCAAGGTAGCGGTCTTGCTGTCTTGTCGTTACTCTGGTCGAACCCGTGTGACGCCTTTCCTGGACTGCTCCAGTCTCATTGAAGCGCTCTAGCAGTCTCTGGATTGTGGAATGCGACACTTCAAGTCGTCTAGCAACTTCCCGCTGCGCTAGGCCTTCATCAAGCAGAGCGAGGGCTCTCCCCCGCTGCTCATCCGTCATCCGTCGTCTTGCAAGCATGGTTAAAACGAACCAAGAACGGGTCCTTTTTATCCTCGTCTGCGGGCAACTTTGGCTGGAGTAGTGTTCAAAAAGGGCTTGCCTTGCACGTGCAAAGCGAATTTTGTCGCTACCTTGCCTGCGTCGTCAGAGAGACCGTGCTGAAGATTCGACAATTTCGTGTGGAAATTGTCTTCCTTGGGCCGCCCATTGCAAATCGGCAAATCCCCAAACACGTGCCAAAAGGAAACTGCAATGTTGTCTGAGCTCTTATCCATTCAGTTACGGCAACGAATTGGAGAAAAGAGTAAGAGAAAATAGGTTATTTCTCCTTTCAAAAATTGACTCAAAAACGTTCCTGGCCCTTCAATAATGACGTGTAGTATATACAGTAACAATACCAACACATGGCAGAACCAGAACACCAAAGGCACCTAAGAACAGAGCAAGCTGAACTTTTTAGAAAGAACAAACATAAGACAGAAAAACACGAGAAAAAAGAACAAGAGCAGTTAGAATTAAAAAAGCAGCAAGAACAAGAAAACCAAAACCAAAAACCAAAAGCAACAAAATTATTCTGAAGAAAAACAAGAAATGAACGAGCAAGATAGAAACTGCAAAAGCGACAACATCAAAAACATGAAAATAATATCAATAAATGGCCGAAAAACAACAGCAAGATAACACAAATTACAAACTCTAAGAAGAGCAAAAGCAAGAAGTAAACAAAGGCAGAGCAGCAGAATTAAAATACTACATTACAGCTACAGCAACACGAAAGACAAATCCTCAAATCAATACAAAAAAAAATCACGCCAATACAGAAATAAAAAATATCACAAATGACAACAAAAATTTTTAAAAAAGAGAAGAAAAAAAAAAAGTAAAGCAAGAACATTACACAAAATATGGCTAATCCATAACTATTATTATTATTGCATAATCAATAACAACAGTATCAACATGAAAAAGGATATGAAACCAAAATCAATAACAGCAAGAAAATTGAGAGAAAAAGTGTAGTGAAAGGGACAAGAAGAAGAACAAGAAGAAGCAGAAAAAACATCTATGATAACAATAACGGCAAATATATCAAGTCATCACTGAAATCACGAAGAATAGTTGAACGAGACAAAAAAAAAACAAGAACAAAAAGTAAATCAAAAACAAAATAGCAACAAGACCAGAAATAAGAATGAAAAAAGACTAAACATAACTAGTGCACGAAATTAAAAGCATCAACAAAAAACACCTGTAACCGTATGAAGAAAACGAGCAAAAATTAAAACAAAAGAAAACAAAGTACAAAAAAAGAAAAAAGAAAACCAACCAAACAAAAATACAAAAACAAAAAAGAGAAACGGAAGAAAGAAAACATAAAAATAACAAAAACAAGAAAGTATAAAATAAAATAGAAAACAAAACAGACAATACACAGCAAGTCCACAACTATGCTTGTTACACCATCAAAAACAACAGCATCAACACGGATACATAGAAATGGAAACAAAAACAATAACGGAAAGAATACCAGAAGAAATGAAGAGCAAAAAGAACAAGAAGCAATGCGACAAGAAGCAATACGACAAGCAATAGAAAAAGAACATCTGTGATGACAATATCGGCCAAAATGTCACCAGCAAATCGCCAAGAAAAGCACAAAGAACGGTGAAAATGAAAAAAAAAAATCAAGAACAATAAACACGTAGAAAACACCATGACACGATCGGGATCAAGAATGAAATCCAATGGAACAACTATAACCAGGGAACAAAATCAAAAACAGAAAAAGATAAACGGCTAAAACCAATTAAAGAAGGCAGGCAACAAAACATAATAGAAAAGACAAATGGGAAAAAAGTGAAATGGAAAAAAAAGTGACAAACAAAACAAAAGAAAAAAAAAGGAAAGAGAAACCTTTAGCAACAATGACGAAAACAACGAAAAACGGCAAGAAGTTAAAGAAACAAACACACAAACAAAAAACGGTCAACAAGAACAAGAGGAAAAACGAGTACAGGAAGAACCAAGTGTAGAAAATCAAACTCTACACCAGCAAGTCTATAGTAACAATATCAATTTATGGCAGAATCAGAACACCAAAGGCACCTAGGAAAAGAACAAACAAAACTTTTCAGAAAGAACAAACATAAGACAGAAAAACACGACAAAAAAGAACGAGAGCAGTAAGGATTAAAGAAAAAACAAGAACAAGAAAACCAAAACCAAAACCAAAAAACAAAGCGATCCCGAAGGAAAACAATTACTGAAAGAGCAAGTCAGAAACGGCAAAAGCAACAACACCAGTAACATAGAGATACTATCAATAAATAGTGAATAACGAAACGAAAAACAAAAACCAAAATGAACTGGAAGTCAAACAAGCACACAGAAACAGCAACAACAAAGTCAACAAGTACCCGAAGAAACAAGGACAGAAATAACGAGATATAAAATAGCAAAAACAACAGCAAGAACATAAGAATCATGTCAACTAATAACAGAACCACTACGCCAAGAGCATATAAAACGCAAGTAAGAAAATCTGAGTAGAACAGAAACAAGGCCAAAAACAACTGCAAAACAGGAGAATGAAACAACAAAAACTACTACTACAACTACAACTCAAAACAGAAATCCAGAGCAAAGCAAAAACGAAATAAAAAGTCACCTGCAAGTCACAAGAAAAGCACGAAGAAAAAGAGTGGAACGGAACAATATCAAGAACAAGAAGTACATCGAAAAGAAGAAAGACATCAACAAAACAGGATCAAGATTAACTAAAGACGGAACGAATTTCACAAGGAAACAAAACCAAAGGCAACAACACAATGAAAAGAACTGAGACAATTAAAAAACTGATTCTGACAGTGGCCACCATTCCAGATTAGACGTCTTTGGAGTGTACTTCACATCGAGGCTCCTCTTCTCTTGTTTTATCATTTTGATGTGGCATGCCGTCCACAGCCAGACACTTCCAGAAAGCCTCTTCTCTGGACTCACAAAGCCAGGTATTCATTGTCCGTAAGGTGTTTAGCCATCCTTGCAGCCTTGACAGAGGGTGATTTCCCATTTGAGCTCAGAAGTGATAGTTGTCTGAACTAGTTATCACTTGAATTCTGTTCTGTTGGAATGTATTGGGTCGTCTTTTTGCTGCTGCTGGTCCTCGTGTATTCTGCTATTCTAAGGGCACTGTTTCTCTTTCAGTTTTGTTCTTAATCCTTTTTTTCTCAAATTATGAAGCATCTGTCCATCTGCTACAATCACGTTGGTCACTAATCTTCAAGATCCTGCATGCTGATCATACGTTTCTGGACCCCTTAGGGACACGTGGACATTTTACAGAGCAAGTAGGTACTTCATTACGGCCAGATGACGATTTCTTGTGATGCTTCGCCCTGAGGACTGAAGCTTTCCTGTGATACTGTTCCAGAGCTGTTTTATCCGGTGTGATCGTCCCTGATTTGGGTGACTGGAATCATTTCCTGCCAAACTGGAAGGGGTGTCTGAAGTAATTTTGATCTTTTTGCTGCTCTGCCTCCTTGCGTATTCTGCTTTGCTGAGGGCACTGTTTCTCTTTCATAGTTTTGTTTCCTAATCCTTTGTCTCTCAAATTATGAAGCATCTTTCATTTGTTTCCTTGAAAATCCTTTATTTTTCTCCGGATATCTCATCTAACGGTGATGTGTGGATTTCTCAAGAGAGGTTTTCACCTTTGGCTGTTTTACTCCACAGGCGACCCTATGTTGCGTATAATGAAAATTTGAACGTGGCTAGTTTTGAGTTTCAGTGTGTATCAGCACATTTAGTTTGTGGATGATTTCTTCACCCAGCCTCTCCCATTCCTCTTTAGCACTTATGGACGGGTAGATTGAGTTTCTGGTGTAGCATCACCAGTACAGTTTCGTCTGAACAATCATGGCTGTCCTTGACACTGTGATTTGATACTTGGTCCTGGTTTTCCGACATTGTATCTGCTGGCTCAGAGCTCTATTAATTCATCACGACCCTTTTTCGTCCTGTGGATCTTCATGCCGTGCTTAGTAGAGAATCTGCTTCCACAGCACGCGGGGTTTCCCATTTGTTCTTCGACTTTTGGTCCATTGTGTATTTCCAGTCGGTACTGTGTTGGCGCCAGAAGATTCACCGTTCTCTTCCCCTTTAGGTGAATCCTGAAGAAGAGGCAAATTGAAGAAAGGCAAGGTGGGGAGTCGTCCCACAGAGTCCATAAAACTCGTCTTCCCCAGTGTCATCCCGTCTTTCGTGGACATCCTTGGGGAACAAAGGGGAGGGAACTTGGGGGTGGGTGAACAAAATGGGAGGGAACTTGGGGGGAAGGGGAATCGAGGGGAGGGAAATTGGGAAACCAAAGGGGAGGGAACTTGGGGGAACCAAGGGGGGAACGTGGGGATCCTAGGGGAGCGAATTTGGTGGAAACCAAGGGAAGGGAAAATGGGGGAACCAAGGTGAAAGAACTTGGAAATAGGAAATCAAAAGGGGATGGAACTCAGGGGTGGGAGCAAAGGGGGCGGGAATTTGGGAGTGGGGGAATAAAAGGGGAGGGAACTTGGGGGTAGGGGAACCAAGGGAAGGGAACTTGGGGCAAAGGGGAGGGAACTTGGGAAACAAAAGGGGAGGGAACTTCGGTGAGGGAATTTTGGGGGACCAAGTGCAGGGAACTTGGGGTGGAAACGGGAGGAACAAACGGGAGGGAATTTGGGAGGGGAAACCAATGAAAGGGAGACATGGGAATGGGAACCAAGGGGGGAACTTGGAGGACTAAGTGGAGGAAATGGGAGGGGGATGCAAGTGGAGGGAGCATTTGGGGGGAACCAATGGGGGGGGGGGGTAACTTGGGAGAGTGAACTTGGGGGAGACCAAGGGAGGGGATTTTGGGGAACGAGGTGGACGGAACTAGGGGGTGGGGAACCACTGGGGGAGGGGGAATCAAGGGAGGTGGAATTTCGGGGGGACCAAGTGTAGGGAACTTGTTTGAGGGAAATAAGGGGAGGGAACTTGGGGGATCAGGGAGGGAATGTGGGGGACCAAGGGGGAACTTCGGGGAATCAAGGGAGGAACTTGGGTTGGGGAAACCAAGAGGAGCCTACTCTGGAACCAAGGGGAGGGAACTTGGGCGAACCAAGGGGAGACCTGCGAGCGAAAACCAAGGGAGGGATCATGGGAGGGGGGAAGTTGAGGGGACCAAGTGGAGGAAACTTGAGGGACCATGGGAAGGGAACTTGGAGGTGGCGGAACGGGGGGGGGGGGGGAGCAAGGGGGATAAACTTGGGGAAACAAAGAGGGACTTGGATGGGAGAACCAAGTGGAAGGAAATTGGAGGCGGGAACAAAGGACGGGGGAACTTGCGAGAGGAAACCAGTGGGGACGAAGGGGGTGGGGGACTTGGGGGAACCAAGAGGAGGGATCTTGATGGTGTTGAAACCAAGGGAATCAAATGGGGAACTTGGGAACCAAGGGAGGGAACCTAGAGGGACCTTGGGAGGAACGAAAGGGGAGAGAACTTGGGGGGACCAAGTGGAGGGAACTTGGGAACCATGGGGAGTGAACATGGGGGAACCAAGATGAGGGAACGGGGGGGGGGGACCAAAGGGAGGGAACTTGGGGGACCAAGGGGAGAAAACTCGGGGACCAAAGGGAGGAAATGGTGGGAACCAAGGGGAGGGAACTTGGGGGTGGGGAAACCAAGGGGAGGGAACTTTGGAGAGAGAACCAAGCGGAGGGAAGTTGGGAAGGGGAACCAAGGTGAGGGAACTTGGGAGGGTACCAAGGGGAGGGAACTTGGGGGAACCAAGGGGAGTGAATTTAGGGGGATGAACCAAGGGAAGATAACAGGGGAGAACCAATTGGAGGGAACTTAGGTCGGAGGGTGAACCAAGGGGAGGGAACGTGGGGGAACCAAGGGGAGAGAAAGGGGGAACCAGGGGGAGGGAACTCAGAGCGACAAAGGGGAGGGAACTTGGGGAACCGAAACGAGGGAAGTTTGGGCTGGGGGAATCAAGTGGAGGGATCTTGGAAGGGGGGAAGTTGAGGGGACCAAGTGGAGGAAAAACTTAAGGGACCATGGGAGGGAACTTGGAGGTGGGGGAACGGGGGGGGGGGGTGTGAACTTGGGGAACCAAGAGCAGGGACTTGGGATGGGAGAACCAAGTGGAAGGAAATTGGGAGGCGGGAACAAAGGACGGGGGAACTTGCGAGAGGAAACCAGTGGGGACGAAGGGGATGGGGGGACTTGGGAGAACCAAGGGGGGAACTTGGGAGGGGGAAACCAAGGGGACAGAACCTAGATGAGGGAACTTGGGAGGGCACCAAAGGGAGGGAACTTGGGGGATCAACGGGACCTGGGGGAACCAAGGGGAGGGAATTTAAGGGGGGTGAACCAAGGAAGATAACATGGCAGAACCAATTGGAGGGAACTTAGGTCGGAGGGTGAACCAAGGGGAGCGAACGTGGGGGAACCAAGGGGGTGGAACTTGGGGGAACCAAGGGGTGGGAACGGGGTGAACCAAGGGGGGTGGGAACGGGGTGAACCAAGGAGAAGGAATTTGGGGGGAACCAAGGAGAGGGAACTTCGGGGAACCACGGGGAGGTAACTTGGGGGAACCAAGGAGTGGGAAAGAGGGAACCAAGGTGGAATTTGGGGGAACCAAGGGGAGGGAACTTGGGGGCAGTCAAGGTGAGGGAACTGGGGGTGGGGGAACCAAGGAAAGGGAACTTGGGGAGTGAGAACCAAGGGGAGGGAACTCGCGAGGGGGGAACCAAGGGGCGGGAACTTGGGGAAACCCAGGGGAGGGAACGGGGGGAACCAAGGGGAGGAAACTTGGGAGACCAAGGGGAGGGAACTTGGGGGGACCAAGGGGAGAAAACTCGGGACCAAAGGGAGGAAATGGTGGGAACCAAGGGAGGGAACATGGGGTGGGGAAACCAAGGGGAGGGAACTTTGGAGAGAGAACCAAGCGGAGGGAAGTTGGGAAGGGGAACCAAGGTGAGGGAACTTGGGAGGGTACCAAGGGAGGGAACTTGGGGGAACCAAGGGGAGTGAATTTAGGGGGATGAACCAAGGGAAGATAACAGGGGAGAACCAATTGGAGGGAACTTAGGTCGGAGGGTGAACCAAGGGGAGGGAACGTGGGGGAACCAAGGGGAGAGAAAGGGGGAACCAGGGGGAGGGAACTCAGAGCGACAAAGGGAGGGAACTTGGGGGAACCGAAACGAGGGAAGTTTGGGCTGGGGGAATCAAGTGGAGGGATCTTGGAAGGGGGGAAGTTGAGGGGACCAAGTGGAGGAAAAACTTAAGGGACCATGGGAGGGAACTTGGAGGTGGGGGAACGGGGGGGGGGGGTGGTGAACTTGGGGAACCAAGAGCAGGGACTTGGGATGGGAGAACCAAGTGGAAGGAAATTGGGAGGCGGGAACAAAGGACGGGGGAACTTGCGAGAGGAAACCAGTGGGGACGAAGGGGATGGGGGGACTTGGGAGAACCAAGGGGAGGGATCTTGATGGTGTTGAAACCAAGGGGAATCAAATAGGGGAACTTGGGAACCAAGGGAGGGAACTTGGGAGGGGGAAACCAAGGGGACAGAACCTAGATGAGGGAACTTGGGAGGGCACCAAAGGGAGGGAACTTGGGGATCAACGGGACCTGGGGGAACCAAGGGGAGGGAATTTAAGGGGGTGAACCAAGGAAGATAACATGGCAGAACCAATTGGAGGGAACTTAGGTCGGAGGGTGAACCAAGGGGAGCGAACGTGGGGGAACCAAGGGGGTGGAACTTGGGGGAACCAAGGGGTGGGAACGGGGTGAACCAAGGGGGGTGGGAACGGGGTGAACCAAGGAGAAGGAATTTGGGGGAACCAAGGAGAGGGAACTTCGGGGAACCACGGGGAGGTAACTTGGGGGAACCAAGGAGTGGGAAAGAGGGAACCAAGGTGGAATTTGGGGGAACCAAGGGGAGGGAACTTGGGGGCAGTCAAGGTGAGGGAACTGGGGGTGGGGGAACCAAGGAAAGGGAACTTGGGGAGTGAGAACCAAGGGGAGGGAACTCGCGAGGGGGGAACCAAGGGGCGGGAACTTGGGGAAACCCAGGGGAGGGAACGGGGGGAACCAAGGGGAGGAAACTTGGGAGACCAAGGGGAGGGAACTTGGGGGAACCAAGGGGATGAAACGTGGGGGTGGGGGGGAAACCAAGGGAGGGAACTTGGGTGAACAAATGGGGGCCTGTAGGGAACTTGGGGTTGGAAAACAAAAGGGGAGAGAACCAAGGGGAGGGAACTTGGGAGAAGGAACTTTGGGGGACCAAGGGAAGGAAACTTGGGGGACCAAGGGGGGAACTTGGGGGAGGGAATTTGGGAGAACCAAGGGGATGAATCTTGGGGGTGGGGAAACCAAGGGGAGGAAACTTGCGGGAACAAAGTGGGTGGGGAACTTGGGGTAAGGAAAATAAATGGGAGGGAAAGGGGGAACCAAGGGGAGGGAACAGGGGGGAACCAAGGAGAGAGAAAGGAGGGGGAGGGAACTCAGAGCGACAAAGGGGAGGGAACTTGGGGGAACCAAAACAGGGAAGTTTGGGCTGGGGGAATCAAGTGGAGGGAACTTGGGTGTGGGAAAACAAACTGGGGGTGGGGGGGGGGAACCAAGCGGATGGAACATGGGGAACCAAGGGGAGTGAACTTTTGGGGAAAACCAAGGGAAGGGAACAGGAGAAACTAAGAGGTAGGAAGGAAGGAACCAAGGGAAGGGAACTTGGGTGTGGCGGAACCAAGGGGAGGGAACGGGGGAAACCAAAGGGAGGGAAATTGGTAGGAACAAGGGGAGGACACTTGGGGAAACTAAGGGAATGGAATTTAGGGCAGAACCAAGGGGATGGAACTTTTTTTTTTTTTTTTTTTTTTTTTTGGGGGGGGGGGGGATTTGGAGGGGAAGAAAGGGAAGGAACTTGGGGAACCAAGAAAGGGAACTGTGTAGATGGGTGAAGCAAGGGGAGGAAATGAGGGTGAAGCAAAGAGAGGGAACTTAGGGGACCAAGGGGAGGGAACTTGGGGGTGGGGAACCAAGGGGAGGGAACGGGGGGAACCAAGCGGAGGGAACTTGGGGGGAACCAAGGGGATAGAACTTGAGAGGGGGGAACTAAGTGGCAGGAACTTGGTATGGGGAACCAAGGAGAGGGAATTTGTGGAGGGAACTTAGGGGAGGGAACTTGGGGAACCAAGGGCTCGGAACTTGGGAAGGGGAACCTATAGGAGGGAAATTAGGGGGGGGGGACGGAACCCATTGGAGGTTACTTGGGGAGGGAACCAATGGGAGGGAACTTGGGGAGGAAGAATCAGTGGGAGGGTACTTGGGGAGGGAGAACCAGTGGGAGGGTACTTGGGGAGGGAGAACCAATGGGAGGGTACTTGGAGTGGGGAGAACAAATGGAAGGGAATTTGGATGGTGCGGTAAAACCAAAGGGAGGTTACTTGGGGAGAGAATCAATAGGAGGGAGCTCGGGAACGGAACTAGTGGGAGGGTACTTGGAGGGGAGGAATCAATGGGATGGAACTCGGGGCGGGGGAACAAATCGGAGGGTACTTGGGTAGGGGGAGAACCAATGGGAAGTTACTGACTTCCTCTATAGACTGAGGCACTTGTCATTTCCCCGTGATTGATAGCAGACGAAGGAAGAGAGAAATGATAATGTTATTTATGTAGCGCAAATTGTTAATGTCAGATAATGTTTTTGTTGCACCTTGCAAGAAAAAAAAGTGATGTGTGGTGAGTGTGTGTGTGAATGTGTGTGTGTGTGTGTGTGTGTGTGTGTGTGTGTGTGTGTGTGTGTGTGTGTGTGTGTGTGTGTGTTTTATGTGTGTGTGTGTGCGTTTGTATGTGCGTGTGTTTCTGTGTGTGTGTGTGTGTG
>JAPXFY010000015.1:60246178-60251178 GCA_030674185.1 Monoplex corrugatus | reverse complement strand
ATACTGCAGTAAACAACAAGAATGATAGTAAGCATGAACATGCCACGACAAGTGACTCGATCCGGTGGTCAGTGTTCAAATACAAGAGTTATCATTCTTCTTCTCCTCCTTCTTTTTCTTGTTCTTCTTGTTCTTGTTCTTCTTCTTGTTCTTCTTGTTATTCTTCTTGTTCTTCTTGTTCTTGTTCTTGTTCTTCTTGTTCTTCTTGTTCTTGTTCTTCTTTTTCTTTTTTCTTTTTTCTTTTTTTCTTTTCTTTTTCTTTTTCTTTTTCTTTTTTCTTCTTTCTTCTTCTTCTTTCTTCATCATCATCTTCTTCCTTTTATCAGCATTATTATTATTGTGCAAGCATTTCGAATTTTTAAAAAATGTTTTTCCCACTCGCGGAGGGTGGTATGTTACTGTGCAATCGACATGTACCATTTTCTTGGGCGTGCTTGCTACGGTTTGCATGTGCCCATATACCTTCAGACACCTATGCGAGTTACAGGTTCTTCAACGTGCATATTAAATGTTCTGTGCGCATGTACACTGGAAGTTGTTTTTTTTTCAGGTGCTAACAGGTCTGCACAAGTGTTGATCTTGGAGATCAGAAAAAAATTTCATCCTCCTCCAACCAGGTGAGAATCAGACCTTCATCATCATCATCAGGTGCCCTGCCGCATGGCGTTGGCGACCATGGACTTCCAACAATCTCTATCTCTCTTTGCCCCCAGCATCTCCCCCACCCTCCTCATCCCCAACCACTCTGCAAGTCCGTCCAGCATTCTCTCCCTGAGTCTACCTGGTGCTCTCTTTCCCTCCAGCTTTCCCATTGTGACCAGGTGCTCCAAATCCCCCTTCCTCATAAAATGGCCTATAAATGTTGCCTGTCTTTTCATAATCTTCCTTATGAGTGATCTACTTGTGTCTGCCGCCATCAAAACTGTCTCGTTTGTTTTCTTTGCTGTCCATGGAACTCTCAACATTCTTCTCGGCTGCCTTAATATTGCTCTGGCTTTGCTTGCTGACTGTCCACGCCTCACATCCGTGCAAAAGTATTGGTTCTGGATAACATTCAAGGACTCTCTTTCTGATGTTAATTGATGGGCATTTGTTGGTAAGAATGCTTGTCATCTTCTTGAATTCTGTTTTGGCTTGGCCGATTCTGCCAGCTATTTCCGATGTGCATCTGCCGTCTGATGAAATGACTGTTCCCAGGTATTTGAACTTATTAACCTGTGTCATGGTTGTGCCATCTGCTGTTATTTTGCATGAGGGGATTTCATGTTTTTACTGATCACCATGACTTCAGTCTTCCTGCTGTTTAGTTCCAACCCCTTACCTTTGCTTTCTATTTCTAATATATTCACAAGGAATCGGACCTTGCATTCATGCAAAAAAAAAAAAAAAAAAAAAAAAAAAAAAAAGAAAAAGGGCCGGTATTTCGTTTTCCTTTATAGGGCTAATATGACATTTTTTGTGTGTGTACTTTTGATCATCTTTGCTAGGTTTTCCTAGATTGTCACAATTTATCAGTTTCATGGACATTAAAAACCTGTCTGATTATATTACTATTTTTGCTGAGGAGTTGTGCAGAATATTTACATAAACTTTTATCATAAATTTTGAGCGGTACTTCAGAGCATAAAAAAATGAAATGTTGAACATTCTCATCTATACTTTGACTATAATTGCTTTGTTCTGTAAATGTTGTTTGTATGCGTAGAAAAAAATCACCTTCAAGTCTGTTTTCCGTGAATGCTATACTTGCTAACTTCTTTTTCTTAAGTTTATTATCACAACAATAGTTCATCCAAAATATAAGCTACGCACAAAAAGTTAAGGATCACTATGAGAAAACAGGTGCGTAATAAACTCAGTTCGCTACTGTTATTTATTTCTCAGTCCAGCCAAATTGTTATGAATTCTTGATCAGCTGTAAGTGGGCGATGTTGTGTTAGTGCGAAAATTGCACGGGATTCTCTACTACTGAGCTTGGCCGCAAACGGAAAAGCGGAAACTTGCGAAAAAGGACCTTGTTTTGGACCGTTCTGCCTGAACACATTGCACAAGCCAGATGGAAAAACCATTATGCACGTGCAAGCACGGCTGTTTATGTGTGAGATGCTGTCTCTTGCTTGGCTTTATAAGAAGACATTCCACCAGTAGTAGGCCTGATCTGACAATGCCTCCACGACGAAAATTGAGCGAGTTTGAGAGGGACGAGCTGTTGCATGGTTCCAAGATGGTGTTCCCAAGCGAGAAGTGGCCAGGCGACTTCAGGTGTCCATCTCGGTCATTGTCAGACTGATTCAACGCTTCACAGCCACTGGGGGGGTCCATGAAAGACGCAGATCTGGTCGACCGAAGAAGACAAACCCACGTGAAGATCGTCTCATTGAAAGACAAGCCCTGCAGACAAGAACAGCCTCTTCCAGCATCATTCGAAGGCAGCTGAGGGTGGCTACTAACATCAACATCAGCCAGCAGACCATACGGAACCGCCTTCATGGGTTTAACCTCCGTTCTCGTCGCCCAGCTGTACGGCCACGCTTAACTCCAGCCCATAGGGCAGCACGCCGTGCCTTCTGCAGACATCACGTGAGGTGGACACGTCAGCAATGGTCCCAGGTCCTGTTCAGTGATGAATCACGCTTCACCATGAACCACAACGACGGCCGACTGAGGGTCTGGAGGCACCCAGGGCAACGCTTTATTGACACCACTGTCCAAGAAAAGGTGGCCTTTGGTGGAGGTTCTGTAATGGTCTGGGGGGCCTTCAGCCTTCACCACAGAACACCCTTGTATCATGTACAGGGTAACCTGACTGGCCTCCGATACCGGGATGAGATCCTTCGACCGCTGGCTGTGCCTACACTGCAGCAGATGGGACCGACGGCTGTCTACCAGGATGACAACGCTCGCCCCCACAGGGCAAGGGTGGTCAACGACTTCCTGCAGCAGTCTGGAGTCAACAGAATGAAGTGGCCAGCATGCAGTCCCGATCTCAACCCGATTGAGAACCTCTGGGATGAGCTGGATCGCAAAGTGAGGAGCAACCACCCCCCTCCCAGGGATGCCCAACACCTCTACCAGATGTTGCAGGCTGAGTGGCAGGTGCTTCCACAGAGGATCTTCACCAACCTGGTCAACTCGATGAGGACTCGCTGCGTCGAGTGCCAGAACAGCCATGGCGGTTACACGCATTACTGAACTTTTGGGAGCATTAGAATGCCCTGTCTTGTGATTTCAATGACTTTGGGAAATCAAATTTCGATACGTACCCACTTTGATCAAATGTACACACCAAACGATTGCTCGAAATTGAAGGCAATTGTGTATCGTTATCACTAAAGCATGGAATTAAATGTTTGCCAAACTTCAACGCATTGGCTTTCTTATTTTGAAAGTTATGAATTTTTGTGCAAGTGATCCTTAACTTTTTGTGCGTAGTGTAATATTTTCGTGTATTTTTTTTGTATTTTTTTTTATGTCTGTGCGTGTGTGTGTGTGTATTTTGTTCTTTCTTTCATTATGTCTTTTCAATTGTCGTCGTGATTGATGGTGTTGAGTTTTGCTGTTATCGTAGTTGTTGCTGTTGTTGATTACTTATTTTATCGTTCTTTCTTCCTTCCATTTCTGTTCCTTTAATTTCAGTTCTTTCTTTTCCTTTCCATCCTTTTAGGGTTTTGGTTCTGTATTTTTGTTGTTTGTTTGTTTTTGTGAATTTTCCCCGTAATTTGTCTCTACTTTCTTTTAAAAGTATTGAACAAAAGTGTGCCAAGAGAGTCCATCTGAGTCAAGGAGAGTTCACAGCTACAACTGAACGTTTGCTTTGTACACGTGAGTGTGGTTTCTTTCGTCCAGTCGCATACAACCGTACGGTTTCGTTTTCAAAGGAAAAAGAGTAAAAGAACCCAGCAGTTAAACATTCTCTGTACTCTTGTGATTTGTGTGCGTGTGTGTGTGTGTGTGTGTGTGTGTGTGTGTGTGTGTGTGTGTGTGTGTGTGTGTGTGTGTGTGTGTGTTGTGTGTGTGTGTGTACGTGTGTGTGTGTGTATGTGTGTGTATGTATGTGTGTGTGTGTGTGTGTGTGTGTGTGTGTGTGTGTGTCTGTGTGTGTTGCAAACATATATATTACACATATTTATGTATATGCATGTATATATATATATACACTATGCACAAAATGGTTCATGGTGAAGCGTGATTCATCACTGAACAGGACCTGGGACCATTGCTGACGTGTCCACCTCACGTGACGTCTGCAGAAGGCACGGCGTGCTGCCCTATGGGCTGGAGTTAAGCGTGGCCGTACAGCTGGGCGACGAGAACGGAGGCTAAACCCATGAAGGCGGTTCCGTATGTCTGCTGGCTGATGTTGATGTTAGTAGCCACCCTCAGCTGTCTTCGAATGATGCTGGACGAGGCTGTTCTTGTCTGCAGGGCTTGTCGTTCAATAAGACGATCTTCACGTGGGTTTGTCTTCTTCGGTCGACCAGATCTGCGTCTTTCATGGACCCTCCCAGTGGCTGTGAAGCGTTGAATCAGTCTGACAATGACCGAGATGGACACCTGAAGTGGCCTGGCCACTTCTTGCTTGGGAACACCATCTTGGAACCATGCAACAGCTCATCCCCTCTCAAACTCGCTCAATTTTCGTCGTGGAGGCATTGTCAGATCAGGCCTACTACTGGTGGAATGTCTTCTTATAAAGCCAAGCAAGAGACAGCATCTCACACATAAACAGCAGTGCTTGCACGTGCATAATGGTTTTTCCATCTGGCTTGTGCAATGTGTTCAGGCAGAACGGTCCAAAACAAGGTCCTTTTTCGCAAGTTCCCGCTTTTCCGTTTGCGGCCAAGCTCAGTAGTAGAGAATCCCGTGCAATTTTCGCACTAACACAACATCGCCCACTTACAGCTGAACAAGAATTCATAACAATTTGGCTGGACTGAGAAATAAATAACAGTAGCGAACTGAGTTTATTACGCACCTGTTTTCACATAGTGATCCTTAAC
>JAPXFY010000015.1:60208678-60233678 GCA_030674185.1 Monoplex corrugatus | reverse complement strand
TATCCACGAGTTTCCTGCAGGAAGCCGGTGGACAGGGTGAGGGAATCAAAGGGTTAAGATTTTGCTTATTTAGATGGTTGACATTGCAGGATGTTGATGGACAGGATGCAGGAGTCAAAGGCTAAGGCCATATTGTCGTGCGTATAACATTAAAGAGTTGAACCAGAAAGCAATGCGGTGTAAGTTTTTGTACCTCGCCCATTTTCGTGTGAAAAATATGAGTCAATCTCTTTTCATGGGATGGGCGACAATCATGAATAAATTGCGCTACCAATCATTGCGGTCACGTGATTAACGCAACGAAGTAATGATTGGAAGGTTGAAGGTTTGATCCCCAATGAGTACGAAAACATTATTTTTGGATTTTTTTTTTGTTGGTCTTGACAGGCATCTGCGCAGTGTTGAGGGTGCTATGGGCTCAATAGGAAAACTGGAACTAAAGAGTTGAGTCTTACTCACTTCGCGGATGCGTCATCTGAAGGTACTGGTCGAAGTTACTGACCAACGCTTCGAGATATAGAGACAGTGAGGGTTAGGGACAGGCAGGCGTTTAGGCAGATAAACACACTGAGATACCGATAATACAAAGGAGAAGTAAGCAGAGCGGGGGTGTTACGATAGCTCACACATAGACTTTCTCAAACTCTAACTAGCAGAAAACATTATTATCACTGACAAACTGTGATGGGCTCGGTAGTCACATAAGTCAATGTTACACTTCCGGTCGGAGGGTCCTGGGTTTGCACCGCTTGGGTACCTCCGCTTTTTGGGTAAAGAGTGAACATTATTTGTTCTCGCAAGTGTGTATGTGTGCAAGCCTCTAAGTGCCTAAATGTCGTTCATGTGTATATACATGCAGAATATCAAATATGCAAACATCCTGTGAATCCTGTCAGTGTTTGGCTTAAGGAAAAATGAAAGCATTCAGCATGCGCGTTCAAGGAAAGAGACAGTGCCTGCGTTGCTAAAGAAGTGTATGTGTGTGTGTGTGGTGTGTGTGTGTGTGTGTGTGTGTGTGTGTGTGTGTGTGTGTGTGTGTGTGTGTGTGTGTGTGTGCGTGCGTGCGTGTGTGTGTGTGTATGTGTGTGTGTTTGTTTAATAGGCGCATTTGTCTTGTATCGCCTGATGTGTGTGTGTGTGTGTGTGTGTGTGTGTGTGTGTGTGTGTGTGTGTGTGTGTGTATGTGTGTGTGTGTGTGTGTGTGTGTGTGTGTGTGTGTGTGTGTGTGTGTGTGTGTGTGTGTGTGTGTAACAACAAAACGGAATGTGGTCAATTCACCAAGCGGCTTGAAGCTTCGTGTTCTACATAAAATTTGATTATGCGTAAGGCAAAATGAGTTGAAGAGTACTTGGAAAATACAGCTATGTATAAAAGACATGTAATTAGTACTTGAACAAGAAATGCAAATAAAATAATTTCTTCCTTATCCACACAGAATCTGTCTCTTAATATTTCTAATCAAAGACTCCTTCTTGCAAGCGTAGAATTATTTTAAGGAATGGGATCTTAAAACACAGTGTCATAGTTGGTTTTGTTTTCTCTTGTTTCTTTCGTTCGGTTTTGTTTTCCTGCCTCAGCTGTCTCCATGAAACATAGATTGGTTTTGAGAAAGTTGCAAGACAAGCACTAATAAACTACAATGTATACTGGTCCATTTTTTTTTTACAATATAACAAGAACAAGAAAAAACACTATATTATGCTTTGTTTCAAGTAGCATCTGCTTTTTTGTTTTTTGTTTTTTGTTTGTTTTGCATTTTGCGTTTTATACACGTGATTCAAACTTAAACAAAGAAATTTAGTTTTTATCTCTGTGCAGAGCGGGCGCCCGTCCGAGTGTGTGTGTGTGTGTGTGTGTGTGTGTGTGTGTGTGATGTGTGTGTGTGTGTGTGTGTGTGTGTGTGTGTGTGTGTGTGTGTGTGTGTGTGTGTATCAATTGGTATACATCCAAGCATACATATGTACATACATACATACATACATACATACATATCATACATACACACACACACATACATACATACATACATACATACATACAACACACATTCATCCATCCATCCATCCATCCATCCATACATACATACATACACGTCCATCTATCCATCCACCCATCCATCCATCCATCCATACATACATACATACATACATACATACATACATGCATACATACACACATACATACATACATACATACATGCGTACACACATACATACATACATACATACGTACATACATACACACACAACCATCCATCCATCCATCCATCCATCCATACATGCATAACACATACATACATACATACATACATACATACCATACATACACACATACATACATACACACATACACACTCTCACACACACACACAGAGTGAGAGAGAGAGAGAGAGAGAGAGAGAGAGAGAGAGAGAGAGAGAGAGAGAGAGAGAGAGAGAGAGAGAGAGAGAGAGAGAGAGAGAGAGAGAGAGAGAGAGAAGAGAGAGGGCGAACAGGTTGCAAGGAGAGCTGTAATAAATCAGACTGCTTCTTTCGTTACAATTGAAACCACTTTGACAGCGTATGTCCTTGTTTATGGATTGTAACAATGAAGCAAAGTGCCCAGCATTTTATTTCACCCTCTCTCTCTCTCTCTCTCTCTCTCTCTCTCTCTCTCTCTCTCTCTCTCTCTCTCTCTCTCTCTCTCTCTCTCTCCTCTGTCTCTGTCTCTTTCTCTCCCTCTCTTTCTCTGTCTGTCTTTCTGTCTGTCTCCCCCTCTTCTCCCCCTCTCTGTCCTCTCTCTCTTTCACTCTCTCTCTCTTTCTCTTCCCTTTCTCTCTCTCACAGTCTCTCCCTCTGTCTCTCTCTCTTTCTCTCCCTCTCTTTCTCTGTCTATCTGTCTTTCTGTCTGTCTCTCCCTCCCTTCTCTCTCTCTGTGTCTGTCTATCTGTCTGTCTCTCTCTCTCTCTCTCTCTCTGGTTTTTATACACAAAGTCAAGAGGATGATAGTACTTTAAGGGTTCGTGACAAGCAAAACTAAACTATGCTAAATACACGTTGCGACTGAAATAGATAACATGTTCCACTTCAGGATCACCTTTTGCCATGACCTTTCTAAATGAATCATTTTATTTTTGTTTATCGTTTTCTTCTTGCATGTTGTGAGTTTCAGCAGCGTAATTAAGACTCTATAATTAATAAATATGTGAAATATGTTTTATTCGTGTAAAATATGTTTTATTCTCAGTTGTAAAACATTTTCGGGAATAAGAAAACTGTTTTTTTCCATCAGATTACTATTGATGTTTTTTGTTTCCTTGTAATTAATCTAATCAAACGCAGGAGTTAAAAGAAAGAGAAAAGAAACAGATGAAGGGTCAAAATATGGAGCAGTTGGTCAGTTACAACATCTTTGCAAGTCAACAGCATAAAGAGGGTGACAACCAGAACCAAGTATCTCGATTTTCCTGTAGTTTACAGGAGACGATTTTTAACTGGGTTTACGGGGAGAGGCTATGTCTACATTTTGAGATACTGGTTTTGGTTCTATTGAAAACCGATCAAAAATCAATATCATGGCAAAAACAAAGTCCACCAAATGAAAGATCACATACAAGCAACAGTTCAACATAAAAAGTGAAAATTGACAAAAAATGAGATACTGGGTTCTGGCTGTCAACCCTCGATAATATGGAGGCCTAAGCTGTCAAGAGTGAAACAAACAATACAAGAAAACAAAACAAAAACACCACAAAAGAAGCTACATCAATATTGCTTTTGACAAATTCGGCATAGCACGCAAAGAAGAGTTATGATCGATTAACCTTTTGACTCCTGTACCCTACCCAAACAGCAAAAAGTTTCACCCTTTGACTCCATGACCCTATCCACCAGCTTCCTACAGGAAGCTAGTGGATAGAGTGAGGGGGTCAAAGCTTTACAGGTTGCGTTTTTGCTTAGGTGGCATGGTTGACAAATGCAGGATACTGGTGGACAGGGTGCAGGAGTCAATGGGTTAATCTGCAATGGGGGAATAAATAATTACAGAATATCATAACTTTAAAAAAAATCGACTAAGTAACATAACTCTTGAGAGTCACGGAGTTATCTCCCATGTAGAATTGTTCAAACCCAACACAGTTTGCGCTACCCATTCAGCTTGCACAGACGCAGCCACAAAGCATAAAGTGGTAAGCTCAGAACATTCCTTAGTGGTAAACTCAGAACAGCTGCGTCTATGCTAGCTGAATGGGTAGCGCAAACTGTGTTGGGTTTGAGAAATTCTACATGGGAGATAACTCCGTGACTCTCAAGAGTTATGTTACTTAGTTGATATTTAACATTCTCACTGCTTCCCTCTTATTTCTTTTGGTATTATTTAAAAAAGAAGTTTTTTTGAAACAGAAATTTTCGTTATCACACATTTTAACAAAATATAGTATGAAATCATCAACTACGCCTATATTGATTCCGAAGTCCTCTCCAAACAAACCCGATATTTTATTCAGTTGACCTGTCGTCATGGTATAGTAGTAAGCGCAATGGACTACATAATGGAACGTTGAGGGTTCGAATCCCAACTACTTCCTTTAAAAAACGCTGTTGGATTTTTCGTCTCCCTCCGGTTCCCATCCAGAGTTGAATGTGCTATGGGTTCTTTGGGAAAACTGTGACTGCCCGATCCAGTCTCAACCACTTCACTGAGCTACTGCTCTAAATTTCTTACTGACACTGCAAGTGCTGTGTAACTCTTAGGTCTGGCCACGTCAGTTATATTCTGATAGTAAATGCATTGTACAGCACTGTACAAGTCTCACTATCGCAGAAGATCTCCTTAGCATAATGATTATCATCCTCATCGCCATCATTATCATCCATTGTAAACACTGTGCCTGCTTCTGTGGCAATTAAGACGGTCCGGAAAACACACACACAGACACACACGACAGACAGACCACCAACTACACACACACCACACAACCACCAACACACACACACACACACACACAACACACACACACACAAAGAGGTCACAGAGAGAGAGACAAAGAAGACAGACGAAGAAGAGAGAGAGAGAGAGAGAGAGAGAGAGAGAGAGAGAGAGAGAGAGAGAGAGAGCAGATATGAAAAAAAAATCTCACTGACTGCAAGGATCCTCATGTATATATATCTCAGCATTATCATCATGTGCCCTGCCGCATGGCGTTTGGCAATCATAGCCCCCCCCCACACAGATCTATCTCCTGTCACTGCAGGCATATCTCCCGCTCTCTCTGTCCTCAGCCACCATACAAGTCTGTCCAGTATTTTCCCCTGTGTCAACCTGATTTCTTCTTCCCTCCAGATGATGTGACTAGGTCCTCTAATTTCTTTTTCCTCATTAAATGTTATATAAATGCTCCTTGTCTTTTCCTAATCTTTCTTCATGAATATTCTGCTTGTGTTTGCCTCCTTCGAGACTCATTTATTTTCTTTGCTGTCTATGGAACTCTCAAAATTCTTTCTTAGAAACCATGTTTCAGTTGCCTCAAATTTGTTCTGACTTTGCGTGTTGACTTTCCATTCCTCAAAACCATGCAACAGTATGGGTTCTATATAACATTCCAGAACTCTCTTTCTGGTGTTAATCGATAGGCATTTGTTGGTATGAATGCTTTTCATCTTCTTGAATGTTGTTTTGGCTTGGCCAGTTCTGCTGGCTATTTCTGATGTGCATGGTATAATTTTACATACATACAAATGCACCACACACACACACGCACACACACACACACACACACACACACACACACACACACACACACACACACACACACACACACACATATATATATATATATATTATATGTATATATACATGTATATGCATATATATATATATGTATATATATACATATACACATACATATGTATATATAAAAAAAATATATAAACATATTGACTTGCTGCATTTTCATTCACTTCATTCATTCTTTATAAAAAGGCCACTTAAGCACCAACCGCTGGTTTCAAATGGGTATGATCTATTTCAGTGTCCCATGGTCACATTTGGTGCCAACCGCTGATTACACTTTACTTTTTGCTATATTGTTGCAAATGCCCATACAACGTATCAAAGCTTATTGATCCAAAGCTTGTTGTCACCAGCTTATAGCATAACCTAAGCTAAAATGCTAATAAAAGCTATATCAATATCTGTCTCTCTCTCTATCTCTCTCTCTCTATCTATATATCTATCTATCTATATATCTATCTATTTATCTATCTGTCTGTCTATCTATCTATCTATCTATCTATGAGATCGCATCACAAATTCATTTCATGCCAAAGAAACTATCATGGGCTGTTGTTTTCCTAGTGTTTGATGATAAGCAGGCATTCAGAACATTCTGTAGTCTGTTTACTAAGAACGTGGAATTCACCTGAAGACAAAAAGTCTGGCAGCGTTGTACATGTCCCTTGGAACTGACAGCTGTGTGTCACGCTAAATTCTCTTAGCTCTCTGCATTCACTGTGTCACTGGGTAGACCGACCTAGTCAGTAGAATACATAAGTAAGATGGGGATAATCATAGTTTAAATTGCCGATTGATCAGAAACTTTCACTCCAACCACTCTTTTCCACTATACTTTAAATGGTGGTCCAAATGCTAGAATTTTGGATGAGAGGATAAACCAGTTTCTGTGTATAGCATAATTTGCTCAATGCACTTATAAGATCACACATTAATGCAGGAATTGTGTGACAAAAAATGTACCCACTCAAAATTGTACTTTTATGTGCGTACACAAAGTAACATTGTATTGAAGCTGGGCTGCTTTTTTTGTTTCTTTCCCTGGGAAGTCAGCCCAAATTTTACATGTTTATTTTATGAAAATCCAGTGTTGAAAAACATAGTAGTCGTAGTAGTAGTAGTAGTAGTAGTAGTAGTAGTAGTAGTAGTAGTAGTAGTAGTAGTATCATTTCTTCTTCTTGTTGTTGTTATTATTATTATTGTTATTTTATTATTATTATTATTTATTATTATCATTATCTTTATTATTATTGTTATTATTATTATCATTGTATTGTTATTATTACTATTATTATTATTATTAATATTATTATTATTATTATTATATTACCATTATCATTATTATTACTGTTGTTGTTGTTGTATTTGTTGTTGTGAACTTCTTTTCTGAGTCTTGATTTGAAGAACAGCGGTTTTTGTAAAGTTGATTTCATGTAAAATTTGTATGTATGTGTTTGTTTGTTTGTTGTGTGTGTGTGTATGTGTGTGTGTGTGTGTGTGTGCGCGCGTGCGTGCGTGCGTGTGTGTGTGTGTGTGTGTGTGTGTATGTGTGTGTGTGTGTGTGTGTGTGCATTCATTCATTAATTCATCAGTCAGTCACTCAGTCAGTCACTCAGTCAGTCAGTCAGTCTTTCTTTCTTTCACTCATTCAGTCAGTTGTTTAATCATTTGTACATTTTCCTCTTCAACATTTGTTTGAGTGTTTCTTTTGTTGTTTCTGTCATCTTTCTTTTCTTAGTTCCTTGTTTGTTCGTTTGTTTGTTTGTTTTAGTAGTGTTTCTCTTTTTCCCCCTTTTTCATCAATGTTTCTTTGTATTGTCTCTGGTTGGATTTATGTACATTTTATTTGAACACTTTTTCCAACTGATTGAAGCCACTGTTTTGTGATGAAATATACTTTTTAAGTCAATAAATCAACAAGAACGTAAAATGTATTCCCAATGTATTATGAACTAGAGGATTTTTGAAGTATGGCTTGACGGGGTTATCATTCGATAGCAGGCTGTTTCCATCAATTCCATGTAAGAGTAGTTATTCCTTTCTGTTGATATTGTACAGTATTTTATTGTCCATTATCGTCAACTACTTTCGTGCAGGGGATTTGCATTCATCAGCATGAGAGATTACAACTCACTACCCACTGCCATTGTAGTGTCGGCAAATCTAATCGTGAGTGATTAATAGTACTAAGCAGTCAGTGACGTACGTTTCGTGCATAATCGCATCACTTGGCTAATGGGTATGCCCTGTATTGATACGCGGATAGTGCTGCTGCTTCTCAGAGGAATATTGTGCACTACCAATACATCTGGACAGCTGGGAAGAGTAATCACATGGGACAAAGACCTGCCAAGAGAAACGCCCATAGAATTGATGTGCTAAGTCCTCGCCTGTGTGGGGGTCAACGAGAGGGCTGGTGATACTTGCCACGATTCCATTTGATAAGATGTTCTTTAGTCTGGTGTACACAGAAGCATTAACCTGATGCCAAGCTGCCCTGAACGAAATGTGTTTAATGTCAGTTTGTTGTGCTACTTTTGAGACGAAGATGCTAACGCACGATATAGGCAAGTGTGTAGGTGCGCCTCCTCCCAAACGTACTCACAAACGTCTGCACGCATGCATGCATACATATTCCCACATCATCACCTTTACACAAGCATACAGATACATTCTGCACATGTGAATAAACACATTCACACACACACACCACACACACACACACACACACACACACACACACACACACACACACACACACACACACACACACACACACACTTAATCATTCACACACACACACACACACACACACACACACACACACACACACACACACACACACACACACACACAAATTTCGTGAAAGCTGAATGCTTTGCACGGGAAATGCTTATCCCTCGCCTGACTTCACGTCATGCACGAGCCTGACTGACTGAACAGTTGGGCGTTCAGCTTCAGTTACATTTGAACTTCGTCATGCCTGGAGCAAAACAGGGAAAACAAACTAGCAATTTCTTGTATTTAATTATTCATTTACTGCAATTGTGTCTATTGGACTGCTGAAAAAGGCCCAGTGTGAAAGCAAGAACAGAAAATACTTCAGTTACCGTGAATTTATGACAAGATAAGTATCTTTCATTCTTTCGCACTTCTTTATAACTTTGATTACCAATAATCATGGTAATGTCGTTACTTTTGTAGTGGGCTGTTGCCGTCTCTCTAGATAAAATGGATTCAAAATCTGATATCTGGAGTTCACTCCCACCTGGCAGCATAACAACTGGCCTGTTCACTGCTTGCCTGTAATGTTTCATGAAATGTTTGTCTTGTCAGCTTAGTGCTCTACAGGCACTTGCCCACTCCAACACTTTGCCATCGTAAAGTTTTGTGCAAACTAAGAGTCTGATTAGAAGCAATTCTTGGAAGATTTGAGTGGAGTGCGTATGGAATTTTCTGAATGTGATCAAATTTCGATCTCCGATCTTCAAACTCTGTACCACTGAGTGGAGTGTTTATGGAATTTTGAGTGGATGACTCTCTCTCTCTCTCTCTGTCTGTCTGTCTGTCTGTCTGTCTCTCTCTCTCTCTCTAACAAACTCCGATCTTCAGACTCTTGTAACTCTTGTCTAAAAGCTCTGGACGTGAATAAAGGCTAAAAGGAGAACGGGGGGAAGGGAGGGGGGTGGGTGGGCTGTATGACACTGATCCGTTTTGGATGTGAGAAACACCAGACTCCATTTCGGGATGAATGTCTACCCCTCCGTCCCCCTACCCTACCTTAACAGTATATCTTGATTGGTGGTCTGGGTCTTAGTCTTTCAGATAAGATGACAAACCGATGTCCGTATGTGCAGTATGCACCTAGCACATGTTGAACTCGCAGGGATTAAAGAATTATTTGGGCAAAATCCTGTGAAAAAATCATGTTCATAGGGAAAAAAGAACTGGGTGACGGGCGACATTTTTCCCCCGGAATGAGCAACCTATTGTCACGTGCGAAAAACGGTTATGTAGTGAGTGGATAACTACATATGTCGAACAGCGTTTACGCCAAAATTAATCTGTGGAACTGAAGAGGATTTCCGCTGTATAGCAAGAAGCCTGCACACGTTGTTGTTGCTGCCTGGACAATCAGCACTTTTGAGTCGCATAAAGGTACTAAGGCACGTTTCAAAAGTGCTAGGTAGTTGAGGTTCTCGCGAGGTACGCTACTAGAAGTGTTTCTTTGTTCACCTAGTGGCAATCGTGGCTAGGTATTCGCTAGGTAAGGCTAGGTAGTATCCAAAGAATCTGGCCAGCGAGGTGAACATGTTCGTGCAAGTCGCCTTTGTGTTTGACAACTCCATCTTTTGTTGTGAAATAACGCCGTACATCGGATAAAATCCACTTTCGCCTCAAGTCCCGTCTCACAGCACACTTTTCTTCTCGCCCTCGCCACTAGTTGTCTCGCCACTTGGGCCTGAGCATGTTAGCGTGTAAGACACTGGCCTCTGTTTCTTGCCTGGTCACGCATTGCAACTTGATATTCGTCTTTGGCTTCCTGCAGACAGACCTTCAGTTTCTGCTGCTTGTGACCAGGATATTGAGTCGAATTCTGGGACAAGCTACAATAAAAAAGTGAAGGCTGCAAGTCATAATCTATCTCTTTGCATTTTGTGTATATATATATATACATACATAATGACATTTTATGGGGCAAGAGAAATTAGAGCACCTAGTCAAAACAGGAAAGCTGGAGGGAAAAATGAGCACCATTGGTGGACTGATTTGCGGAATGGATGAAAAAAGGGTGGGGGCTGTACATGCAGCGACAAAAGATAGATTCATATGGAGGGCCATGATCACCAGCGCCATGCAGCAGGGCACATGATGATGATGAGGAGGAGGTTGAGGATGAATCATGATGCTTTGGAGTTCCTTGTAGGTGTTCACCAGACCCGAGAAATAGACACCAGTGCAACACCCTAACAGACACGTCCGTGAAGCGGATGAGACTCGATTTTGTGATCCCAGGCTTCCCCATGAGCCCAAAACACGCTCAGCTCCGGGTAGGGGGCGGTTAGAACCGAAGTATCCCACCATGATTTTTGAAGGGACTAATGGAGATTCAAACTCACAATTTTCCTGTCGGTAGTCAGTTGCGCTAACCACTACATTACGGCGACTGGTTCTTTCTGGCGCTTTCGTTTTGGTGCCCATGAAAGACAGTCGGGGTACGTGATCCTACTGTCCTCGAATGATATGACCAATCCGACCGTTAGCCTTTTCGTGATGTCCATATTCTTTTGACTGCATTGAAGTAGTGATAATTAATTGGAGATGGTGTTGTTCCAGAAGATTCGTATGATTTTTCTGGAGGTTATTATGGATGCTTGACAACTTGATATGGTCGCTTTCCGTTATCCTCTACCATTCTAAGTCGTAAAGAAGACTGGACAGAACACAGTATTTGTACACTCTCATGCTAGTGTTGGTGCTGTATTAAGGGGACCTTTACACTTGTCCAGCATTCTTAATGTCTCTACAGCCTTGCCAGACAGCTCTTGATGTTACTGTCTGCTCCTCTATCGTGTCTCCACCTGTGGGGATTCTTGGGGCTCCTTCAGTATGAATTGTATACCCACCTTCTGGAAATTCTGTGCTAGAAATTGCCTATTTTCTGTCACTCTTTGTTTCTGCTTTGCTGTTTTGCTTTGTCATTTCTTCCTTTCATTTTCTGCCTTGCTGGTCCATTCACCTGTATGTGCTTGGTAAAGTCTTCCGTACTTTTTCTTAGGAATGATAAGTGGGTACATGTATTAAGGGCTTTTTTGGCTTTAGGGAGGTGAAATAAGCGGAAGCAATTTTAGGTAACTTATGCCCGTTTTTATATATGTTTTGATATTCTTAGGTATGTTTAAATCTGTATTCAGGTTTGGTTTTTTAAATCCCCTGTGCGATAAATTGGAAGGAGTTATCAACTCTGGGGGTATGTCCTTAGATTACGTGTGTGAATGCATTGAAATGTGCACTTAAATTTTTTTGTTTTTTCCTTGTTGAAGTTTTGTATGTTTTGAACCAGTTATAGCGCTGATACGGCTCTAAGCTGTCGGCTGGGCTTTAAACAACAATACGAATAACAACGAGGATCTTTACATTTTTTCCAACATTCTTCAGATGTCTTCAGCCCTGCGAGTCAGGTCTTGATGTTACTGTCTGCCCTTCTATCGTGTCGCCCTTAGATGAAGGTGCTAAATATTCCCCTACAGTGTCTTCTGTCTCAAGTCCTACTTCACACCTTTTCAAACACGTACATAGCCAGTACATGTAGAATCGCTAGATGTCTATACAGTCCCTGTATATGCACAAAAGACATAACAGACAAGGCCGACCTGATTCTGTTACATGCAAAAATCTATATTCATGAATGTAAATGTAAAATAAATGTTTGAGGAAAAAGACCAACACACAATGGTAATACAGTTATCTTTTGGTTATTTACAGGTGACTCTGAAGAAAAGTCATGAGCAACTATCTCAGCTGGACATCATTTTAGACAATTCCAACATGAACGGTGCTACTGAGGTCCCAGAGCCCATCTGCTTCTCAGAAGAAAAAAGAAAAGAAAAATCATCCCTGCCATGTCAGGGTAGCTGGCGAGCCAAACAGCTACACTACCAACGGTCCACAATTTAGTCGACGAGGGTGAGTGTACAGTGTGTGTGTGTGTGTGTGTGTGTGTGTGTGTGTGTGTGTGTGGTGTGTGTGTGTATGCGTGTGTGTGTGTGTGTGTGTGTGTGTGTGTGTGTGTGTGTGTGTGTGTGTGTGTGTGTGGAGGGGGAAGGGGAGGGGATGCGAGCACATAAGCGTGCATGCGTTTAAGTTGCTGACCGTGACAAAAGTGCCAGACATCCTGGAAAGCATCAACAAACTGAAATGGAACTGGGCAGGATATATCATCCGGAGAATGGACAATCGTTGGACAAAAACAAAAAAACACGTTCTTGGATACCAAGAGAAGGCACTCGCAATAGAGGAAGACAGAAAACTAGATGGAGAGACGACCTAGATGGATTTGACAAGAACTGGAGAGGAAAAGCGCTGGAACGAAGTGAATGGAAGCAGCTGGGAAAGGCCTACGCACAACAACGAACTTTCGATGGCTGAAAGGAAGGGGGAAAAGTGATATGTGTACTTGATTTTCCTTTCCAGGTTCTCTTTTTGCCCATGGTTATCGATGTGTTGGAACGTGTTTGGTTTGAAATAGTTTTAACGCCGACAAGGCACAGAGTAGTCGGTCTTGCTTTAAGGTAGCAGGTACAGTGGCGGAGAAGCTATTTTTTGTTTATTTTAGTAACAGTGGATATACATAAGCTAGAAACCTGATTTTTGGCAGAAATCTGCAGGATACATGTCTCTAATAGAAAAAAAATTATTTTGGTAAAATGTTTCATATAATTTGTGTTGTAATTAATTATGTAAATTAATGTGAAATTTTCGATACCAAAAATAGTGATAGTTTTTGACAGACTAATTCCCAGGGTATAATTCTTTTTGAAGATTTGTTTTTTTTAATATAACCTATATTACAAAATGAAGCTTTTGTCATACCAACTTTTTGATATCCAGTTTTGTCTTCATTCTATGGGCGTATAAAATTCGCGTTAAATGTCATTAAATTTTTTTACACTTTTACAAGCTTTATTACTAAACTATACAAGTTATCCAAAATCTGGTATGACACAAGCTAGCTGTTAGTATGATAAAGCTTTGTGCCAAAATTCATGCAGATTGGTTAATATTTGTACGCACTAGGAACGCAAAACGACAAAAAAAAGGTCAATTTTGACAAACGTTGACAACACACATTATATGAAACATTTTACCAAAATAATATTTTTTTCTATTAGAGACATGTATCCTGCAGATTTCTGCCAAAAATCAGGTTTCTAGCTTATGTATATCCACTGTTACTAAAATAAACAAAAAATAGCTTCTCCGCCACTGTACCTGCTACCTTAAACAGTACTACTACTACTGCTGTTGCTGCTGCTATTACTGCTCCTGCTGCTGATGTTGCTACTGCTACTACTACTACTACCACCACTACTACTGCTACTACTACAATAAGAATGATGATGCTCATGATTATTATTATTATTATTATTATTATTATTATTATTATTAGTAGTATTATTATTATACTGTTATTAGCATTATTATTATCACACATACCAGGATACCAGGGGTGATTTCAGTACAAATAGTATCCCCGCCTTCTGGAAATTCTATGCTAGAAATTTCCTCTTTTCTGTCACTCTTTTGTTTCTTCCTCACCCCTTTGCTGTCTGTCATCTCTTTATCATTTTCTGCCTAGCTGGTCCATTCACCTGTATGTCTTCAATAAAGTCTTACCTACCTTCTCTTAGGATTGATAATCTGATAATGTACTACGTGCATTTTTGGCTCCAAGGAAATGAGATATGCGAAAGCAGTTTCAGGTAATTCAGGCCTGTTTTTAGTGCTTTTATTTGTTTAATTTTATATTCAGGTATTTTTTAAATCCCCTGTGCGATACATTGGACGGAGTGGCCAACACCAGGAGCATTTCTTTAGATTATGTGCGCAAATGCATTGATATGTGTACTTTTCTTTTTTTCTGTTGAAGTATTGTGTGTGTATTGAAATGGTTTTAGCCTTGATATGGTTCTACGCAGTCGACTGGGCTTTAAACAAAAATAACAATAACAATTCATCGACACGTACTAATTTCTCTATTTACTGATGTATTTTTTATACTGTGCACATATAATATGGATTCCCTTTGTTCCAGTGTGTCTGCAAAAGCGTTACGCTACGTACTGCACCTGAAAAGAGGAGCATCAGCAACAACAGCAGCAGTAGCAGCAGCAGCCACAGCAGCATTGAAAACAGAGCAAGACAAAAACAAGAAAAGTGAGTCTTCTTTGGAATGTTATAGACAACAGGGAAAAAAATCAAAAACACGAAAAAGAATACATACAAATAAAAACAAAAACAAAAAACAAAACATAACACAAAATGCACATATCAAAGGCATACAGAATAGGAAGAAAAACGATAACAAGAAGAAAGGAAGAACAAAGAAGAAAGACGAAAGGAAACGAAAAAGAAAGATAAGAAGAAGAAGAGGAAACGAAAAAGAAAGATCAGAAGAGGAAACGGAGAAAATGCAAAGCAACATGAACAAAACGGAAAGAATAAGGACAACAAAAACGTAAGAGGAGACAAAAAAAATGTCAATACGAACAACAGCAGGAACGACAAGGACAACCAAAAACAATGGGGAAAAAACAAACATCCGTCAGCAGAAAGTCAAAAAAGCAAAACCAATTAAACAACAGCCGCAACGAAAACAGAAAACAAAAACCCAGAGCAAAGAAAACATGACAAAGAAAACATGACAAAGAAAACATGACAAAGAAAACATGACAAAGAAAACATGACAAAACGGAAATATGAAAGGTATGAAAAAAAAAAAGAATAGAAACAACACACAATGCACGGCAAATCCACAATTATGCTTGTTACGCAATCAATAACAAGAGCATCAACATCGATACATAGAAATGGAAACAAAAACAATAACGGAAAGAATACCAGAAGAAACGAAGAGCAAAAAGAACAAGAAGCAATGTGACAAGCAATAGAAAAAGAAAATCTGTGATGACAACAACAGCAAAACTTTAACCAGCAAATCGCCAAAGAAAGCACAAAGAACAGTGAAAATGGAAAAAAAATCAAGAATAAACACGTCGAAAAGACTTGTGACACAAACAGGATCAATAATAAAAAACAATGGAACGAGTATAACTAGGGGACCAAATCAAAAACAACGGAAAAGCCATTAAAGAAGGCAAGCAACAGAACAAAACAGACAAGAAAAATGAGGAAAAAGTGAACTGGGAAAAAAGTGATAAACAAAAACAAAAGGAAAGAGAAAATTTGAGCAATAATGACAAAAACAACAAATACGCAAGAAGTTAAAGAAACAAACAAAAGAAAAAACCAAAGCAAACAAAAGTAAAAAAAACAGTCAACAAGAACAAGAGGAAGAACAAGTACAGGAAGAACAGAGTGTAGAAAAGGAAAACGTACACCAGCATGTCTACAGTAAACATACCAACACGTGGCAGAACCAGAACACCAATGGCATCCAGGAAGACAACATACACAACTTTTCGGAAAGAACAAACATAAGACAAAAACAAAAACACGAGAAAAAAGAAAAAACAGTAAACATTTTTTTTTTTAAAAAGCAGCAAGAAGAAGAAAACCAAAACCAAGAACAAAAAGAAAAAAAAAATATTCTGAAGAAAAACATGTACTGAAAGAGCAAGATAGAAAAGGCAAAAGTGACAACACCAAAAACATGAAAATAATATCAACAAATAGCCAAAAAACAACAGCAAGATAACATGAATTACAAAATCTAAGAGGACCAAAAGCAAGAAGACGTAAACAAAGGCAGAACAGCAGAATTAAAATGCATTACAGCTACAGCAACACGAAAGAAACTCCTCAAAACAAAACAGAACAAAAAATCCAACGCCAGGACAGAAATAAAAAATCACAAACGACGTAAAGAAAAGAGAAATAAAACAAGAACAGTACACAAAATGTGGCAAATCCATTACTATTATCATTATTGCACAATCAATAACAACTGCATCAACAAGAAAAATGATACGAAATCAAAATCAATAACAGCAAGAAAATCCAGAGAAATAGAAGAGTAAAGGGAACACGAAGCAGAACAAGAAGAAGCAGAAAAAGAACATACACTACGCACAAAAAGTTAAGGATCACTTGCACAAAAATTCATAACTTTCAAAATAAGAAAGCCAATGCGTTGAAGTTTGGTAAACATTTAATTCCATGCTTTAGTGATAACGATACACAATTGCCTTCAATTTCGAGCAATCGTTTGGTGTGTACATTTGATCAAAGTGGGTACGTATCGAAATTTGATTTCCCAAAGTCATTGAAATCACAAGACAGGGCATTCTGATGCTCCCAAAAGTTCAGTAATGCGTGTAACCGCCATGGCTGTTCTGGCACTCGACGCAGCGAGTCCTCATCGAGTTGACCAGGTTGGTGAAGATCCTCTGTGGAAGCGCCTGCCACTCGGCCTGCAGCATCTGGTAGAGGTGTTGGGCATCCCTGGGAGGGGGGTGGTTGCTCCTCAATTTGCGATCCAGCTCATCCCAGAGGTTCTCAATCGGGTTGAGATCGGGACTGCATGCTGGCCACTCCATTCTGTTGACTCCAGACTGCTGCAGGAAGTCGTTGACCACCCTTGCCCTGTGGGGGCGAGCGTTGTCATCCTGGGAGACAGCCGTCGGTCCCATCTGCTGCAGTGTGGGCACAGCCAGCGGTCGAAGGATCTCATCCCGGTATCGGAGGCCAGTCAGGTTACCCTGTACATGATACAAGGGTGTTCTGTGGTGAAGGCTGAAGGCCCCCCAGACCATTACAGAACCTCCACCAAAGGCCACCTTTTCTTGGACAGTGGTGTCAATAAAGCGTTGCCCTGGGCGCCTCCAGACCCTCAGTCGGCCGTCGTTGTGGTTCATGGTGAAGCGTGATTCATCACTGAACAGGACCTGGGACCATTGCTGACGTGTCCACCTCACGTGACGTCTGCAGAAGGCGCGGCGTACTGCCCTATGGGCTGGAGTTAAGCGTGGCCGTACAGCTGGGCGACGAGAACGGAGGTTAAACCCATGAAGGCGGTTCCGTATGGTCTGCTGGCTGATGTTGATGTTAGTAGCCACCCTCAGCTGCCTTCGAATGATGCTGGAAGAGGCTGTTCTTGTCTGCAGGGCTTGTCGTTCAATGAGACGATCTTCACGTGGGTTTTGTCTTCTTCGGTCGACCAGATCTGCGTCTTTCATGGACCCTCCCAGTGGCTGTGAAGCGTTGAATCAGTCTGACAATGACCGAGATGGACACCTGAAGTCGCCTGGCCACTTCTCGCTTGGGAACACCATCTTGGAACCATGCAACAGCTCGTCCCCTCTCAAACTCGCTCAATTTTCGTCGTGGAGGCATTGTCAGATCAGGCCTACTACTGGTGGAATGTCTTCTTATAAAGCCAAGCAAGAGACAGCATCTCACACATAAACAGCAGTGCTTGCACGTGCATAATGGTTTTTCCATCTGGCTTGTGCAATGTGTTCAGGCAGAACGGTCCAAAACAAGGTCCTTTTTCGCAAGTTTCCGCTTTTCCGTTTGCGGCCAAGCTCAGTAGTAGAGAATCCCGTGCAATTTTCGCACTAACACAACATCGCCCACTTACAGCTGAACAAGAATTCATAACAATTTGGCTGGACTGAGAAATAAATAACAGTAGCGAACTGAGTTAATTACGCACCTGTTTTCTCATAGTGATCCTTAACTTTTTGTGCGTAGCTTATATGATAACAACAAGGGCAAAGATATCAACAAGCCATCAATGAAATCACAAAGAAAAGTGGAAAGAGACAAAATCAAGAACAAAAATGAAGTCAAAGACAAAATAGCAACAAGACCAGAAATAATAATGGAAAAAAGACTAAACGTAACTAGAGCACGAAATCAAAAGCAACAACAAAAAACACTTGAAACCATATGAAGAAAACGAGTAAAAAAGTAAAAAGAAAACAAAACAAAAAATAAAAGAAAACGAAACAAGAAGAAAAGAAAAAAAAAACAGAAAAAGACAAACAAAAATACAAAAGGGAAATGGAAGAAAGAAAACACAACAAAACAGTAACAAGAAAGGTATGAAAAAAGAATAGAAAACAAAACAATAGACAATAAACAAGTCCAAAACTATGCTTGTTACGGAATCAATAACAAGAGCATCAACATGGATAGATAGAAATGGAAACAAAAACAATAATGGGAAGAATGTCAGAAGAAATGAAGAGCAAAAGGAACAAGAAGCAATGCGAAAAGAAGCAATACGACAAGCAACAGAAAAAGAACATCCATGATCACAACAACGGCAAAAATTTCACTACCAACTCGCAAAGAAAAGTGCAAAGAACAGTGAAAATAGAAAAAAAAAATCAAGAACAATAAACAAGTCGAAAAGTCTAGTGATATAAACAGGATCAAGAATGAAAAACAATGGAATGAGTATAACCAAGGGATAATATCAAACAATGGAGAAAGAAAAACAGCTGAAACCACAAAAAGAGGGCAAGCAACAGAACAGACAAGAAAAATGGGAAAAAGTGAAATTGGAGCAAAACTGACAGACAAAAGCAAAAGAAAAACGGAAAGAGAAAATTTGAGCAATAATGACAAAAACAAAACAAAACAAAAAACCGGCAAGAAGATAAACCAACAAAGAAAAAAAGGAAAAAAACCAAAGTCAAGAAGAACAAAAGAAAGAACAAGTACAGGAAGAACCAAGAGTAGAAAAGCAAAACGTACACCAGCAAGTATACAGTGACAATATCAACACATGGTAGAACCAGAACACCAAAGGCACCAAGGAAGAGAACAAACACAACTTTTCAGAAAGAACAAACATAAGACAGAAAAACAGGAGAAAAAAGAACAAGAACAATAAGAATTAAAAAAGCAGCAGCAAGAATAAGAGAACCAAAACTAAAAAACAGAAAAGAAAATTCTGAAGAAAAACATGTACAGAAAGAGCAAGATAGAAACGGCAAAAGTGACAACACCAAAAACATGAAAATAATATCAACAAATAGCCAAAAAACAACAGCAAGATAACATGAATTACAAAATCTAAGAGGACCAAAAGCAAGAAGACGTAAACAAAAACAGAACAGCAGAATTAAAATACAACATTACAGCTACAGCAACACGAAAGACAACTCCTCAAAACAAAATGAATCCAACGCCAATGCAGAAATGAACAAAATCACAAAGGACAAAAAAAGAAAGAAGCAAAGCAAGAACATTACACAAAATATGGCAAATCCATAACTATTATTATTATTGCATAATCAATACAACAGTATCAACATGAAAAAGGATATGAAATCAAAATCAATAACAACAAGAAAATTGAGAGAAACAGAAGAATAAAAGGGACAAGAAGCAGAACAAGAAGAAGCAGAAAAAAAACTATGATAACAACGAGGGCAACGATATCAAGTCATCACTGAAATAACGAAGAAAAGTGGAAGGAGAAAAAATCAAGAACAAAAAGTAAACCAAAGACAAAATAGCAAGAAGACCGGAAACAATAATGAAAAAAAATACTAAACACAACTAGTGCACAAATCAAAAGCAACAACAACAAAAACTGAAACCATATGAAGAAAACGATTAAAAAATAAAACAGAAGAAAACAAAGCAAAAAAAAAAAAAAAGAAAGGTATGAAAAACGAAGAGAAAACAAAACGATACACAATGTACGGCAAGTCCACAACTATGCTTGTTACGCAATTAATAACAAGAGCGTCAACATGGATACATAGAAATGGAAACAAAAACAATAACGGAAAGAATACCAAAAGAAAAGAAGAGCAAAAGGAGCGAGAAGCAATGAGACAAGAAGCAATACAACAAGCAACAGGAAAAAGAACATCTGTGATGACAACAACGGCAAACATGTCACTACCAAATCAACAGAAAAAGCACAAAGAACAGTGAAAATGGAAAAAAATCAAGAACAGTAAACCTGTCGAAAAGACTAGTGACACAAACAGGATCAAGAATGAAAAACAATGGAACGAATATAACCAGGGGACAAAATCAAAAACAATGGAACAAGAAAAACAGCTAAAACCACATAAAGAAGGCAACAGAACAAAGCAGACAAGAAAAATGCCAAAAAAAGTGACAAACTAAAACAAAAGGAAAAATAACATCTTAGCAATAATGACAAAAACAACAAAAATGTCAAGAAGTTCCAGAATCAAACAAAAGAAAACAAAGTCAACAAGAACAAGAGGAAGAAGTACAGGAAGAACCAAGTGTAGAAAAGAAAAACGTACACCAGCAAGTATACAGTAACAATACCAACACATGGCAGAACCAGAACACCAAAGGCACCTAAGAACAGAACAAACAGAACATTTTAGAAAGAACAAACATAAGACAGAAAAACACGAAAAAAAAGAACAAGAGCAGTTAGAATTAAAAAAGCAGCAAGAACAAGAAAACCAAAACCAAAAACAAGAGCAACAAAATTATTCTGAAGAAAAACAAGAAATGAAGGAGCAAGATAGAAACTGCAAAAGCGACAAGAACAAACAAAACTTTTCAGAAAGAACAAACATAAGACAGAAAAACACGACAAAAAAGAACGAGAGCAGTAAGGATTAAAGAAAAAACAAGAACAAGAAAACCAAAACCAAAACCAAAAAACAAAGCGATCCCGAAGGAAAACAATTACTGAAAGAGCAAGTCAGAAACGGCAAAAGCAACAACACCAGTAACATAGAGATACTATCAATAAATAGTGAATAACGAAACGAAAAACAAAAACCAAAATGAACTGGAAGTCAAACAAGCACACAAAAGAACAGCAACAACAAAGTCAACAAGTACCCGAAGAAACAAGGACAGAAATAACGAGATATAAAAGAGCAAAAACAACAGCAAGAACATAAGAATCATGTCAACTAATAACAGAACCACTACGCCAAGAGCATATAAAACGCAAGTAAGAAAATCTTCTGAGTAGAACAGAAACAAGGCAAAAACAACTGCAAAACCGGAGAATGAAACAACAAAAACTATTGCTACAACTACAACTCAAAACAGAAATCCAGAGCAAAGCAAAAACGAAATAAAAAGTCACCTGCAAGTCACCAAGAAAAGCACGAAGAAAAAGAGTGGAACGGAACAATATCAAGAACAAGAAGTACATCGAAAAGAAGAAAGACATCAACAAAACAGGATCAAGATTAACTAAAGACGGAACGAATTTCACAAGGAAACAAAACCAAAGACAACAACACAGTGAAAAAGACACACAGCAAGGTCATCTGATTTCCCCCATTTGACCAGATTCGAAGGCAAGAGACAGAACTGAGAATAAAACTGATTCTGACAGTGGCCACCATTCCAGATTAGACGTCTTTGGAGTGTACTTCACATCGAGGCTCCTCTTCTCTTGTTTTATCATTTTGATGTGGCATGCCGTCCACAGCCAGACACTTCCAGAAAGCCTCTTCTCTGGACTCACAAAGCCAGGTATTCATTGTCCGTAAGGTGTTTAGCCATCCTTGCAGCCTTGACAGAGGGTGATTTCCCATTTGAGCTCAGAAGTGATAGTTGTCTGAACTAGTTATCACTTGAATTCTGTTCTGTTGGAATGTATTGGGTCGTCTTTTTGCTGCTGCTGGTCCTCGTGTATTCTGCTTTTCTAAGGGCACTGTTTCTCTTTCAGTTTTGTTCTTAATCCTTTTTTTCTCAAATTATGAAGCATCTGTCCATCTGCTACAATCACGTTGGTCACTAATCTTCAAGATCCTGCATGCTGATCATACGTTTCTGGACCCCTTAGGGACACGTGGACATTTTACAGAGCAGGTAGGCTATTTCATTACGGCCAGATGACGATTTCTAGTGATGCTTCGCCCTGAGGACTGAAGCTTTCCTGTGATACTGTTCCAGAGCTGTTTTATCCGGTGTGATCGTCCCTGATTTGGGTGACTGGAATCATTTCCTGCCAAACTGGAAGGGGTGTCTGAAGTAATTTTGATCTTTTTGCTGCTCTGCCTCCTTGCGTATTATGCTTTGCTGAGGGCACTGTTTCTCTTTCATAGTTTTGTTTCCTAATCCTTTGTCTCTCAAATTATGAAGCATCTTTCATTTGTTTCCTTGAAAATCCTTTATTTTTCTCCGGATATCTCATCTAACGGTGATGTGTGGATTTCTCAAGAGAGGTTTTCACCTTTGGCTGTTTTACTCCACAGGCGACCCTATGTTGCGTATAATGAAAATTTGAACGTGGCTAGTTTTGAGTTTCAGTGTGTATCAGCACATTTAGTTTGTGGATGATTTCTTCACCCAGCCTCTCCCATTCCTCTTTAGCACTTATGGACGGGTAGATTGAGTTTCTGGTGTAGCATCACCAGTACAGTTTCGTCTGAACAATCATGGCTGTCCTTGGCACTGTGATTTGATACTTGGTCCTGGTTTTCCGACATTGTATCTGCTGGCTCAGAGCTCTATTAATTCATCACGACCCTTTTTCGTCCTGTGGATCTTCATGCCGTGCTTAGTAGAGAATCTGCTTCCACAGCACGCGGGGTTTCCCATTTGTTCTTCGACTTTTGGTCCATTGTGTATTTCCAGTCGGTACTGTGTTGGCGCCAGAAGATTCACCGTTCTCTTCCCCTTTAGGTGAATCCTGGGAGCATTTTTTTTTTATTTTGGAAGAAGAGGCAAATTGAAGAAAGGCAAGGTGGGGAGTCGTCCCACAGAGTCCATAAAACTCGTCTTCCCCAGTGTCATCCCGTCTTTCGTGGACATCCTTGGGGAACAAAGGGGAGGGAACTTGGGGGTGGGAACTTGGGGGTGGGTGAACAAAATGGGAGGGAACTTGGGGGGAAGGGGAATCGAGGGGAGGGAAATTGGGAAACCAAAGGGGAGGGAACTTGGGGGAACCAAGGGGGGAACGTGGGGATCCTAGGGGAGCGAATTTGGTGGAAACCAAGGGAAGGGAACTTGGGGGAACCAAGGTGAAAGAACTTGGAAATAGGAAATCAAAAGGGGATGGAACTCAGGGGTGGGGAGCAAAGGGGGCGGGAATTTGGGAGTGGGGGAATAAAAGGGGAGGGAACTTGGGGGTAGGGGAACCAAGGGAAGGGAACTTGGGGCAAAGGGGAGGGAACTTGGGAAACAAAAGGGGAGGGAACTTCGGTGAGGGAATTTTGGGGGACCAAGTGCAGGGAACTTGGGGGTGGAAACGGGAGGAACAAACGGGAGGGAATTTGGGAGGGGAAACCAATGAAAGGGAGACATGGGAATGGGAACCAAGGGGAGGGAACTTGGAGGACTAAGTGGAGGGAACATGGGAGGGGGATGCAAGTGGAGGGAGCATTTGGAGGGGGAACCAATGGGGGGGGGGGGGGGGTAACTTGGGAGAGTGAACTTGGGGGAGACCAAGGGGAGGGGGATTTTGGGGAACGAGGTGGACGGAACTAGGGGGTGGGGAACCACTGGGGGAGGGGGAATCAAGGGGAGGTGGAATTTCGGGGGGGACCAAGTGTAGGGAACTTGTTTGAGGGAAATAAGGGGAGGGAACTTGGGGGGATCAGGGGAGGGAATGTGGGGGACCAAGAGGGAACTTCGGGGAATCAAGGGGAGGGAACTTGGGTTGGGGAAACCAAGAGGAGCCTACTCGGGAACCAAGGGGAGGGAACTTGGGCGAACCAAGGGGAGACCTGCGAGCGAAAACCAAGGGGAGGGATCATGGGAGGGGGGAAGTTGAGGGGACCAAGTGGAGGAAACTTGAGGGACCATGGGAAGGGAACTTGGAGGTGGCGGAACGGGGGGGGGGGAGCAAGGGGGGATAAACTTGGGGAACAAAGAGGGACTTGGGATGGGAGAACCAAGTGGAAGGAAATTGGGAGGCGGGAACAAAGGACGGGGGAACTTGCGAGAGGAAACCAGTGGGGACGAAGGGGAGGAACTTTGCGGACGAAGGGGGTGGGGGGACTTGGGGGAACCAAGGGGAGGGATCTTGATGGTGTTGAAACCAAGGGGAATCAAATGGGGGAACTTGGGAACCAAGGGGAGGGAACCTAGAGGGACCTTGGGAGGAACGAAAGGGGAGAGAACTTGGGGGGACCAAGTGGAGGGAACTTGGGAACCATGGGGAGTGAACATGGGGGATCCAAGATGAGGGAACGGGGGGGGGGGGGACCAAAGGGAGGGAACTTGGGGGACCAAGGGGAGAAAACTCAGGGACCAAAGGGAGGAAATGGTGGGAACCAAGCGGAGGGAAGTTGGGAAGGGGAACCAAGGTGAGGGAACTTGGGAGGGTACCAAGGGAACTTGGGGGAACCAAGGGGAGTGAATTTAGGGGGATGAACCAAGGGAAGATAACAGGGGAGAACCAATTGGAGGGAACTTAGGTCGGAGGGTGAACCAAGGGGAGGGAACGTGGGGGGAACCAAGGGGAGGGAACTTGGGGGAACCAAGGGGAGGGAACTTGGGGGAAATCAAGGGGAGGGAACTGGGGGAACCAAGGATAGGGAACTTTGGTGAACCACGGGGAGAGAAA
>JAPXFY010000015.1:60193678-60196178 GCA_030674185.1 Monoplex corrugatus | reverse complement strand
ATTATTGAATGTCTTGTAGTTCAACTATTTCATCATATTCTTATAATGATGCTTCTGTTGCTGCTGCTGAATTGATGACTATTCTTATTTATTATCATTTTTATTCATCATCACCATCATCATCATCATCATCATCATCATCATCATCATCATTATTATTATTATTATTATTATTATTATTATTATTGTTGTTTTTATTATTATCATTATATTATTATTATTATTGAAAGTATATTATTATTATTATCATTATTATTATTGATAGCATTATTATTATTATTATTGTTATAATTGTTGTTATTTTATATTATCATTATTATCATTATTTCATTAGTATTATCAGTAGTAGTAGTACTAGTAATAGCAGCAGCAACGACAGCATCATTAGTACTAGTAATAGTAGCAGGAAGTTGTGGTAGAGTTATTGTTCTTTTCATTATTGCTACAGTACCTCGTCCTTGAGCTGTCTCGTTCTTGAAGAAACGAAAACAATTTCCACTGGAGACAGAAAGCAAATACGTAAACGAGAAAGAGAGCAGTTGCGCTGAGGCTTCAGTTAATCAGGCACTTGAATAGGACATTAAATGCATGTTTGTGGATGACCTCGTTTGGTTCTATCTAAAAATAGGGAGAAATTCGTTTTGGAGAATCAACAGCAGATGTTGAATCGGAAACCCCTTGGACTTTAAAAGATAAAAGATTGTGCGCGGGATTTCAATGGGATGAGACAGACATTTAAAGAAGGTAGGCCACTGATGTTGATCTAGATCAAGCGATTTTGTGATGTTCAATGAATTTTGGTGATGAAGCCATTCCTGTATTGTAGTGTTTGTTTCGTTTTTTTAATTTATTTGTTTTGTTTTGTTTTGTTTTGTTTTTTAGAGTGCGTGTGTGTGAGTGTACGTGTGTACGTGTGTGTGTGTGTGTGTGTGTGTGTGTGTGTGTGTGTGTGTGTGCGCGCGTGAGTGCGTGCGAACATGTGTGTGAATTCGTGTGCGTATTTGTGAGTTCGTGTGCGTGTGTGTGTGTGTGTGTGTGTGTGTGTGTGTGTGTGTGTGTGTGTGTGTGTGTGTGTGTGTGTTTGTGTGTGTGTGTGTGTGTGTGGTTGAGTGGGTGGTGTGGGGGTGGATGTGTGAATGAGAGAGAAACAGAGAGACAGAGACAGAGAGAGCGACAGAGAGAGAGAGATAAAGAGAGAGAGAGAGAGAGAGCGACAGAGAGGGAGAGAGAGAAAGAGAGAGAGAGATAGAAAGAGAGAAGCAGAGACAGAGACAGACAGAGAGGGACAAAAAGAGACAGAGACAGAGAGAGCTCATGGTATGTTCGCTGAATCCACTTTTCATTGATTACAGTCCATCTGACCACACAGTTCCATTTCAGGACTGAAAACAAAAGTTATAAAACCTATTAGGCAAGTTCATTCACCGCCTCGAGTGAAGCATAATTCAAACATAACATAATAAGACAGGCGCAGCCGTGGAGTGGATAAGAGTTTAAACTTCCAATTGAAAGGACTGGGTTCGATCATTCTGGAAGACCTTCCACCTTGTAGGTAAAGATGATGCTGTTGTTGTTGTTGTTTTTTTCCAGGCTTCCAAAACAGTATGTGTGCAGACTTGTTATTGTCAATACCCAGTCCGTTTGTGTACGAACACAGAAAATCAAGGTCGTGAGTAAGCTATGTCAATGTGTGGTGGCTCGTGGATACCTGAAATCATCTAGCAAGCACAGCTTCCAAAAATGGAATACTGTATGCAGGCTGTGCAGAAACATATCGTCTGCATCATCATCATCATCATCATCATCAGGTGCCCTGCTGCATGGCGTTGGCGATCATGGACTTCCATCTGTCTCTATCTCTCGTTGCCCCTAGCACCCCTCCCACCCCCCACCCCCCGTCCCCAGCCACTCCGCAAGTCCGTCCAGCATTTTCTCCCTGGGTCTACCCGGTGCTCTCTTTCCCTCCAGCTTTCCCATTGTGACCAGGTGCTCCGAATGCCCCTTCTTCATAAAATGGCCTATAAATGTTGCCTGTCTTTTCTTAATCTTCCTTGTGGGTGATCTACTTGTGTCTGCCTCCATCAAGACTGTCTCGTTTGTTTTCTTTGCTGTCCATGGAACTCTCAACATTTTTCTTATAAACCACATCTCGATTGCCTCAATCTTGTTCTGGCTTTGTTTGTTGACTGTCCACACCTCACATCCGTACAACAGTATTGGTTCTATATAACATTCAAGAACTCTCTTCCTGATGTTAATTGATAGGCATTTGTTGGTAAGAATGCCTGTCATCTTCCCGAATGCTGTTTTGGCTTGGCCGATTCTGCCGGCTATTTCTGATGTGATGAAATGATCGTTCCCAGATATTTGAACTTATTAACCTGTGTCAAGGTTGTACCAATCGTCTGCATAGTGTGGGGGAAAACAACAACAACAACAACAAGAACAAGAACAACAACAGCAAAAGTATATATATATATATATATATATATATATATAT
>JAPXFY010000015.1:60171178-60176178 GCA_030674185.1 Monoplex corrugatus | reverse complement strand
AGTTTTCGTACAAAGGGATTTGTAATCACCAGCATGAGAGATTACAACTCACTACCCTCTGCCATAGAAGCGTCGTCAAATGTGATCTTGGGTGATGAATAGTACTAAGCAGTCAGTGACATATATTTCGTACATGATCCCATCAATTGGCTAATGGATATGCCTTATGTTGATACGCGGATCGTGCTGCTGCTTTTCAGAGTAATAATGTATACTATCAATACATTTGGACTGCTGGGAAGAGTAATCACATGGGACAAAGACCTGCCAAGAGAAAACAAAAAATTGATGTGCGAATCCATGAAAGTCTCAAACATCGCCTACGTGAGGTCAATGTGCGGTCTAACGATACTTACCATGGTTAAATAAAGATGACACGTGATAGGATATTTTTAGTCTGGCGTATACAGAAGCATAACCCTGATGTCAAGCTGCCCTGAAAGAAAATAATTTAATTTCAGTTCCTTGTACTATTTTGAGACAAAGACGTTAGCACATGCCACAAGCAAGACTGTAATTATTTCTCCTCCCACACACACTCACAAACGCATGTACGCATAGTATCCCAACCACCACAACTACACGCAAAAGAGCATTACAATTAAAGAGGTTTCTGCAGAGGAAATTATACACACAATGCGTTTGTCCGTCTGTGTTTGAATGATCCGATTTAATCAAGACTTTAAACATATAACGAAAACACCTTCTTGTAAGACCAGTGGTAAGGACGAAGGGAGGGGTGTGTACGTTGTCAATTGGAAGCCTTTGAGTTTCAGCAGGTTGCACCCAGAGAGTTAGAATTTTATGGGAAAGGCAATTTGGATAAATAAACATAAATATAATGACTTGCGCCTGGTGAGGGTTTTCAGTGATTCTGGACGCGCAGATGTTTGTGATGCGGTGCGTTTGTTGAGGATGTTGAGTTTAGTTTTCTCTTATACAGTATAAAGCATCATCATCATCATGTGCCTTTCTGCATGGCGTTGGCGATTATGGACTTCCGTCTGTCTCTATTACTTCTTGCCTCAAGCATCTCTTCCACCCTCTTTGTCCCCAGCCACTCTGCAAGTCCGTCTAGTATCTTCTCCCTGGGTCTACCCGGTGCTCTCCTTCCCTCCAGCTTTCCTGTTGTGACCAGGTGTTTCAGTTCCCCTTTCCTCATAAATGGCCTATAAATGTTGCCTGTCTTTTCCTAATCTTCCTTATGAATGATCAACTTGTGTCTGCCTCCATCAAGACTGTCTCGTTTGTTTTCTTTGCTGTCCATGGAACTCTCAACATTATTCTTACAAACCACATCTCGGCTGCCTCAATCTCGTTCTTGCTTTGTTTGTTGACTGTCCACGCCTCGCAGCCGTACAACAGTATTGATTCTATATAACATTCAAGAAGTCTCTTCCTGATGTTAATTGATAGGCATTGTATAAAGCATCGCCCATGACAAAGTCGGGTTGCTTTCCCCTTTGTGAACGGGTCGCCGCAGTGCAGTGCCACTTCAGAAAGACTTCAGAAAGACAAGAAAACTAATTGGCCTTCATGGGGAGGGTCCCAACAAATACACCCTGCTCATCATGATGTTCAACTGCCATCAGATCTTTAGCGTGCGCAGGCCAGAAGGCGCACGGGTCTGACTCGTTTTTTTTCATTTCCTCCCGAAGGACTAGAAATTCAGTTTGATTTTCCAGTCAAACTAAGGAGAAAAGTCGGGGCCTCAGTGGGGAAAAAACACTGGAATATTGGCCGGCGAACGTTGAACCATTCTGCTGCTCTTCTGCCCCCTATTGCATTTCGTGTATGCAACACATTGATGCAGCTTATAACGTGCTTATCATGTTTAGAAGACATTTAACTAATCCTTATCCTTTGGCAATATGTTGTTATCGTCCTATAAATTGTGACTGATAACATTGATTTTACATTACGTAGGGTTTATGAGCAGATTTACGACTTATGCCATGATCATTTTTGATCTTATCCATTATCTGACTTTTTGGTGTGAATGATTCCGAGTGTGGAGTCGCCATTTTGAGCACCTGAATATGTATCTATTTGGGGGATGTTATATTTATTGAAGCATTTCTCTATAATGCATATAGTATGGTCATTGGTTTTCATTTGTTTGCGTGAATGGTTGATTGTCCTTTGGATGTTGGGGTTACTATAACCCAGTGTGGTTTTTCTCCCATTACATGAATCATGTGTTTTTCATCTTTGATTTTGAATTCATCCTTTCTGGAAGTGTTTGATGAATTGCAAAAAAAAAATCGTATTTTACACAGTTTAAACGAGATTTTAAACAACTTAGGCGATTATTAAGGTAGCATATTGCCCAGAAATTTAAGATAAAAATATTTCTAATTACTGCCCGTCTGTGCTTCAAACATTCTCGTGTTGTTGACTGAGGTTGTTTTTTTTAATTGTTCCTCAGTTTAAAACTTTGCCAGTGCACGATATTTTTGTTGTTGCGAGCTCAAGGACTCTGTCGAATACCTGTTGGTAAATGTTAGTGGAGCGCATGTTGAATTAATCGAGCATGATGAAACCCTCTTTAAGAAACTTCAAATCCTAATCTCCTATTTTTTTCCTTTGTTTATTACATTGCATCAGTTTTTTTCTGGTTTTTTTTGTTTGTTTTTCGTCCATTCTTTCGTTCTGTCTGTCTGTCTTTATTCAATTTTCTCCTTTTTAGAGTGGGGGTTCTGTCTTTCATTGTTCATTGATTTTCTGTTTTAACATTTTTTTCTTACAGATTCTTTTTAAAATTTGCCTTTCTAATTTCAATTGTTTGTTTTAACAAGTAGTCATTATCTTTTTATAACGAAATATTTAATCTGACGAGGAACCACTACTGTGAGGCTGAATGTAATTAACGATTCATCGACATTATGGTGTTATTCGAACATATGCGTATGACGTGATATATATATATATATTTGTTTTTTTTTCATTCTTTGGTGGTAATTTATCAACGTTGGAAAGAAAACAGATCGGGTACTCTTCAGCTATCGTAATAATGTGTGTTCTTCATTAATTAATTTTCAAAGACTTCTTCGGTACTCTTGGAATAAAGAGGATCAGCGTAAAAGGAACAAACTCGGAAGATGTCTTTCCGATTGATGAGGATCAAAACAGAATGGATGTTTGCATAATCAGAGATGAGACAGACTACCTAATGACTGCACTGTGAAAACAAGTGATCATGAGTGATGACCATTCGAACGTTTGGCAAAATGAGGCTTTACATAACCACGCTGTATAGTAATTCTTGCTGAATATGACAGCATCGGTGCGAGGATAGTAATGGCACTGACCTGTTAGGACAATACATGTAATGATAATAATATAATGCTAATAGTAACATCAATAATAATAATATATGATGATGATGATGATAATAATATAATAACAATGGTAATAATAACAGCAATAACAATAATGATAATCACCATCATCATCATCATCATCATCATCATCATCATCATCATCATCATCATCATCATCATCATCATCATCATCATCATCAATATCATCGTCGTCGTCGTCATCATCATCATCATCACCACCATGGCAATGCTGCTGTTGCTGATGCTACTACTACTAAATTTACTATTACTACTTCTACTACTGCTACTGCTAGTAGTATAAAAATAATGATAAGAATAATAATGATGATAATGATAAGAAGAAGAAGAAGGAGAAGAAGAAGAAGAAGAATGTAATGATAATAATTGTATAATAATAATTGTAATAACATAATTATAATAATAATAATAACAATAATAATAATAATTATACTACTACAACTACTACTAATAATAATGACAATAATGGTAATAATAATAATAATAATAATAATAATAATAATAATAATAATAATAATAATAATGACGATGATGATGATGACGGTAATAATAACATAACAATAATGACAATAATGACAGTGAGAAGAAAAAGAAGGAGAAGAAGAAGATGATGAAGAAGAAGAAGAATGAGGTATCGGATTTTGATATACAAATCAAATCAAAACCCACACTATCATCATTCGTTAAAACATTCACTCACAATAACAAAATCTCAAGACCCCAAGGCACACACGTTACAGAGAAGGAGAAAATAGGAGTGGAAAGCCACAGACAGCAAAATACAAAGCCTGCTGAGCATTAAGTATAGTCCACTAGAAAATTGTTAACACACATTACATATTACACAAACAAAAGCCTACTCCTTGCCAAGGTCATTAACAATTCTCTCGTTGGTATCTCTGGATCGAATAAGAATTATGTATATGTGCGTTCTGGTGGTGTACTTCTGTATCTGAAACATTCATTGTATGTAATCTTTGTATGTGGTTGTGTTGAAGTACCCTTCAGTTTTGATAGAGAATGAAACTGTTTGCTTTCATTCACAACGTTTCTAAGCGTAAGAATAGACCTGGTTCGTCGGCGGTTTTATTTACGATAAATCTGTGTTTTCCAAACGACATGCTGCGGCACATCATCCAGCACGTTTGATAACATTCATGTTTTTGTTGTTGTTGTTTTTTTTTGGAAGGGGGGGGGGGGTCAAATATGTTTTCCCATCATGTTCCCACTCTCTGCACGAAGTCTACCGAAATACAGAGACTTCAAAATAACACTCCTCTTGCGATCTTCCTCTTTGTATTTTGATTGTTGCTGTCTCAGTTTTTGCATCGCTCCTGAATCAAATGCTACCCCTTGTCGACTCCCCAGTACATCTGCAAACCAACCGACTATCTTTCATAAATATTTTGAGTAAGACTAAATAAGAGTGTGTGAACACAGATTGACAAACACAGTGGAACAAATGACTTCAGTTGTCCTAAAACCTGCAGAACCTTTTTGGGTGCATGTTTTTCCTTCGTTTTGATAATTACTTTACTTTTCGTTTGTTTTTGTTTTTTTTGTCGTTCTTTTTGTTGTTGTTGTTGTTGTTGTTTTTAATATTACCCCTTCTCGACCTTGTACGAGCGTATAATCGTG
>JAPXFY010000015.1:60163678-60166178 GCA_030674185.1 Monoplex corrugatus | reverse complement strand
AAAGACAATGCGGGCGTGGGGGGGTGGGGTGGAATGGGATAGAGGGGTTTACCCACATGCTGACCTAGCCGATCGCAAAAATCTGGAACTTTTTTTATGCATCAGTCAGAAGTGTTTAGGCGGTTCGAAATCAAGACCATCCTATTCCATTACAGTTGTATACAACGGTACATTTAACATATTGGCTGATATAAGCACATTTTGACATTTCAAAATATGATCAAGCATACATTCAGAAAATGGACGTGAAAAAAGCAAAAACAACAACAACAACAACAACAACAACAGCAGCAGCAACAACAAATTCTTGAAACCAATAGAAGTAGGACAACACAACCTCTCGAGTCTGTTCAAGCTAATGCGTTCAGATACTTTAATGCACCCTTGTGGAAGCATGTCACACTTTCGCTCTGCTCAATTATTGCATTTCTTCTCCTGTTCTTCCTCCTCTGGCAGCTGTTTCTTATCTTCTTGGTTCGTTTTCTCTTCTTTCTCCTCCTCCTCGTCATTCTTATTTTCCATGTTCTTCTTGTTCTTGTTCTCGTTGTTCTCGTTGTTCTTGTTCTTGTTCTTCCCTTTGTTTTTGTTCTTACTCTCGTTCTTCTTGTTCTTGTTCTTCTTGTCCTTGTTGTTGTTGTTATTTTTCTTCTTCTTCTTCTTCTTCTTCTTCTTCTTCTTCTTAATTCTTGTTTCCTCTGTTTCCTGTTTTAGTTTCTCCAAAGACTAAAACAATACAATAGAATTTGATCGAAGTTCCTCGACGGATACTATATCATCATCATCATCAGGTGCCTTGCCGCATGGCGGTGGCGATTATGGACTTCCATCTGTCTCTATCTTTTGTTGCCTCAAGCATCTCTTCCACCCTCCCTGTCTTCAGCCACTCTGCAAGTTCGTCTAGTATCTTCTCCCTGGGTCTACCCGGTACTCTCCTTCCCTCCAGCTTTCCCGTTGTGACCAGGTGTTCCAATTCCCCTTTCCTCATAAAATGGCCTATGAATGTTGCCTGCCTTTTCCTAATCTTCCTTATGAATGATCTACTTGTGTGTGCCTTCATCAAGACACTCTCGTTTGTTTTCTTTGCAGTCCATGGAACTCTCAACATCCTTCTTAGAAACCACATCTCGGCTGCCTCGATCTTGTTCTGGCTTTGCTTGTTGACTGTCTACGCCTCGCAGTCATACAACAGTATTGGTTCTATACAACATTCAAGAACTCTTTTCCTTATGTTAATTGATAGGCATGTGTTGGTAACAATGCTTTCCATCTTCTTGAAATATGTTTTGGCTTTTCCGATTCTGCTGGCTATTTCTGATGTGCATCTGTCGTCTGGTGAAATGATGAAATGACAAGACAAGGAAAATCAATGACCAAACTGGCACACTTTATATCAAACAACAATACTGTAAAGGCACTCACCAACTGCTATAGATTTTGATTATATAATAGATCATGAGAGAGAGAGAGAGAGAGAGAGAGAGAGAGAGAGAGAGAGAGAGAGAGAGAGAGAGAGAACCATACATGTATGTATAAATTACTCACTATGTGTAGTTATCACCTGGTTAAAGACCAAAGTTAAGCAGAGAACAAAAGGGGTAAAGAAAATGCCAAAATGTCCTCCATGGATATGTTCAGAACACAATATTCCCTTTAGACTTGACGTTTTACGTACGAAAAGATCATACTCGAAGTCGAATACAAAAAGGAAAACACCCAAACCCTAATTGTTTTCCTGTTTAGAATTCACCAACAACCCAGGCACACTAGAATAGCTAATTAAACTGATCAGAAAGTCAGAAGAAGTGGAAAAAGAACCTAGGCCTCCATTTTTCCACTGGATTCTTAATAAATGCAGGTTCATGCTATTAGCCCCAAGAAAGGGAAAGCACATTTGTATCCATTGCATTGGTGAAAACACATAAACAGAAAACAAAAATAACATAAAACGAAAAATAACAAAGCAAATTAAACCACGGGATCGAGACATGTATTTGCATTTACTCTCCTTGAAAAAAATGCTATTGTTTGGGGGTCTTTTCTTGGATGACTCATGATAAGAAGAATGTCCATGCATTTCTCCACGAAATAACTCTCAATCTTTGCCTCTCTGTCTCTCTCTCTGCCTTGGCCATTTAGTGATTTTATTTTTGACCTGTCGGAACTTCTTAGCCACCTCAGTAGCGTTGATTCCACACAGCTCAAGCTGGTAAATTTGTGGACAGAGATGGGGACATAAAGGTTGGGCAGCTGGTAAGTGCTGGACTGAGTGGGTGGGGGGGGGGGGCATACCAGGTAGGAAGCTGGTACGTGGTGGAGAGGGTGAAGACTAAAAGGGTGGGAACTTGGTAACAGGTTGACATGGTGTGAGACATAAAGTGTGAAAAACTGGTAAGTGGTAGGCAGGGTGTGGGCTATAAGGTGTGGGAAGCTGGTAGATGATGGACAGAGTGTGGGACATGAAATGTGGGAAGCTGGTAACTGGTGGACAGGGTGTGGTACA
>JAPXFY010000015.1:60156178-60158678 GCA_030674185.1 Monoplex corrugatus | reverse complement strand
TTGGCAAGATCCTGGAATAGGGATGAGGAGATGGGCTTATGAAACACGTAGCTGCCGCAACCAGAATGATGGAAATCTGATTAATTAAGATGAACAGCAAAAACAGAACAGTATTTGATGGTATTGGTGGGGATTGAACTCGAAATAATATCAGGATCTTAATTCCAAAATTCTGTCAGAAGAGCTGATTAGAAAAAAAAGTGGCTTGCCTGTGGGTTGAACTCACAATCCCTGCATTATGCGAATGATGTTCTAAACAGAAAATTAAATTAATGAACCACTTCAAGGATCGGTTGAACGTTTATAGTGATGCTATAATTATCATTAATTATGTATAGATAATTAATGCCATGATTTTTTTCCATTCTTTCTGTATTATACTAGATTTCATGGTTTGTTGGTATTATTTCTTTATTAAAACCGAACTTTCATTCATTTAATTTTCAAAAGCGGGTTGATAACATTGTATTGTGTTCAATCGAATTCGAGTTCATTGTATAGGAAAAAAATTTCAAACATACAGCATTAAGAAATAAATCGAACATGTAAACTAAAATCATCTACAACTTAAACAACTACGTAATCAATAACAACCCATTAGGTAAAATGACCATTCGCAATGGACCAGCACCAAACCACGAACTAACGCACGCACACTTACAGACTCACATATGCTGCACACACACACACACACACACACACACACACACACACACACACACACACACACACACACACACACACACACACACACACATACACACACACACACACACACACACACACACACATGCACGCACGCACATGCGCGGGCGCGCACACACACACACACACACACACATGCGCGGGCGCGCACACACACACACACGCGCGCGCGCACGCACACACACATATACACGCGCGCGCGCGCACACACACACCACACATACACACACGCACACACACACACACACACACACACACACACACACACACACACACACACACACACACACACACACACACACCACTCACACACACACAACTCTGCAGAAACTAATGTAGCCTGATTGTTCTAAAGTTCCGCATGCTTTACTCTTGCTTGTTAAATCGTTTGATGTTACCTTAAATGGTACAATACCATAATGATTTCATAGATTAATTCACCCCATAGACACTTACTTTGTCTTATCTATTGATTGATTTTAACATTATTTGTCTATTAATTAATTAATTAATTAATTCATTCATTCATTCATTCATTTATTCATTTATTTATTCATTCATTCATTTATTTATTTATTTATTATTTATTTATTTATTTATTTATTCATTTATCTATCTATTTATATATTTATCTATTTATTTATTATACATTTATTTATCATTATTTGTTTATTTATTTGTTATTTATTTATTTATTTATTATTTATGTATCTATTTATTTATGTATTTATTTATTTATTATTCATTTATTTATTTATTATTTGTTTATTTATTTATTTACTTATTTATTATCTATTCATTTTCATATTTGCATGTTTATATACATACACATTTGTTTATTTATCTACTTAATTATTTAGTTATTTATTAATTCATGTATCATTTATTGATTCGTATATTTATTTATCTATTGTTATTTATTATTATCTATTCATTTATTCATTTATTTATTTATTTGATTCGTATATTTATTTATTTATTGTTATTTATTATCATCTATTCATTTATTCATTTATTTATTTATTTACTTACTTATCTATTTATTTATTGGTTTATTTATTCATTTATTCATTTATTTATTTGTCCACTCATGGTTAATATATGTTGTTATATTTTCGTCTGAAGCACATATCTGAATAGACGTTAAAAGAAATAACGAAATAACGAACACACACACACACACACACGCACACACACACACACACACACACACACACACACACACACACACACACACACACACACACACACACACACTCGCACACACAGACATACACGCACATACACACACGCACACACACACACACTCACACACTCACACACACACACACACGCACGCACGCACACACACACACAGACACACACACACACACACACACACACACACACACACATACGCACACGCACACGCACACACGCACGCATATGATTGAATGAATCCCAGAAGACTGACTGTCAGATTATGATGTACATTTTTTTCTACTTGCTTCTATGCTAAGGATTGGACTTTTCAAGAAGGATGCCAAGGTTGGATTAAAGAGAACACAGAACAAAACAGGGAATGAATGAATGAATGAATGAAGGAAGGAAGGAAGGAAGGAAGGAAGAATGGAATGAATGACGGAATGAATGAATGAATGAGTGAATGAATGAAGGAAGGAAGGAAGGAAGGAAGGAAGAAGGGAAGGAAGGAAGAAATGAGACGCAGTATAAAAATAATAAACAAAACAAAATTTAAAGAAAGGAACGAGAAAGAAAATAAGAAAAAAGAAGAAACAAAAAAGAAAAGTAGTAA
>JAPXFY010000015.1:60143678-60148678 GCA_030674185.1 Monoplex corrugatus | reverse complement strand
ATTGTTTAAACAATGATTGTATACATGCAGTTTAGAATATCAAAGTTGCATTGAAACGTATATCTAAGAAAAAATATGATTATCATAAATTCCAGATAGTTCTAGATGCATTTCTGTTTTGCTGGAGACCGCTACGACAATGAATGGATCCACTAGTGCTTCTTCACAAATGTCATTATTTGGAAGATCCAAAAATGCCTTACTTACTCAACTTTTGGACCCTGCACCATGTTCACCAGCATCCTGCGTTATCAATCATGCTAACAAAGCAAACATTTAATCATTCGACTCCATCACCCTATCCACCATCTTTCTGCAGGAAGCTGGTGGATAGGGTGGGGGAGTCAAAACGGTTACGTTTTTTGCAGTTAGTGGATTGAGAGGGTTAAAACTCGTCCGCAGCAAAAGTTTCCAACGGGTTCGGTCGACAGACAAGTCTCAGGGCATCACTGATAACTCCTGCATCTGTCCACGAGTTCTCTGGTGCCAGTTCATGTTTGGTCTCCTCCTCCTTCGCTGTTCTCTTGAGCTCAAGTTCAGGATGTGGTTGCCAGATGTGGAAGATGGCAGTTTAGCGGCATGTCCATAACTATCCGCAATGGCCTTTCACAAAGAAAGCCACAGTATGTCCATATATATACACATAACCCTTTCACAAAGAAAGTCACAGTATGTCCACATATATGCACATAACCCTTTCACAAAGAAAGCCACAGTATGTCCATAAGTATGCCCACAAGCCTTTCACAAAGAAAGTCACAGTATGTCCATATATATGCACATAACCCTTTCACAAAGAAACCCACAGTATGTCCATATATATGCACATAACCCTTTCACAAAGAAAGCCAAAGTATGTCCATATATATGCACATAACCCTTTCACAAAGAAACCCACAGTATGTCCATATATATGCACATAACCCTTTCACAAAGAAAGCCAAAGTATGTCCATATATATGCACATAACCCTTTCACAAACAAAGCCACAGTATGTCCATATATATGCACATAACCCTTTCACAAACAAAGCCATAACACGTCCATACGTATGCACGGAGTCATTTCACAAGCAAAGCCACAGTGTCTCCAGTATAATGTACATAACCCCTTCACACAGAAAGCCACAGTGTGTCCAGTATAATGTACATAACCCCTTCACACAGAAAGCCACAGTGTGTCCAGTATAATGTACATAACCCCTTCACACAGAAAGACACGGTATGTCCAGTATAATGTACATAACCCCTTCACACAGAAAGCCACAGTATGTCCAGTATAATGTACATAGCCCCTTCACACAGAAAGCCACAGTGTGTCCAGTATAATGTACATAACCCCTTCACACAGAAAGCCACAGTGTCTCCAGTATAATGTACATAACCCCTTCACACAGAAAGCCACAGTGTGTCCAGTATAATGTACATAACCCCTTCACACAGAAAGACACGGTATGTCCAGTATAATGTACATAACCCCTTCACACAGAAAGCCACAGTGTGTCCAGTATAATGTACATAACCCCTTCACACAGAAAGCCACAGTATGTCCAGTATAATGTACATAGCCCCTTCACACAGAAAGCCACAGTATGTCCAGTATAATGTACATAACCCCTTCACACAGAAAGCCACAGTGTGTCCAGTATAGTGCACATAACCCCTTCACACAGAAAGCCACAGTGTGTCCAGTATAGTGTACATAACCCCTTCACACAGAAAGCCACAGTGTGTCCAGTATAATGTACATAGCCCCTTCACACAGAAAGCCACAGTGTGTCCAGTATAGTGTACATAACCCCTTCACACAGAAAGCCACAGTATGTCCAGTAGAATGTACATAACCCCTTCACACAGAAAGCCACAGTGTCTCCAGTATAGTGTACATAACCCCTTCACGCAGAAAGCCACAGTATGTCCAGTAGAATGTAAATAACCCCTTCACCCAGAAAGCCACAGTATGTCCAGTAGAATGTACATAACCCCTTCACCCAGAAAGCCACAGTATGTCCAGTAGAATGTACATAACCCCTTCACACAGAAAGCCACGATATGTGGAATGTGTGGTCCAGAGGTCAAAACACGTCCCTAGTACACGAGAAACAAGGGTCTGAATCGTGGATGGGACAGAGATTTTCCTCCACCCATCTCCACTAGATCTCAATCGGTGGTCTGGGTGCTAGTCTTTCGGGTGAGACGATAAACCGAGGTCCACTGCCCAGCATTCATTCAGCTCACGTTGAAGATCCCACGGCAACTTCTTTGTCTTTGTCTTTTGACATAGTTTTAGAAATAAATCCACTTTCGTAGATAAACAAAAATGCAGGCAGAACAAAGTGGTGTGGCGTTGTACTGCGGGGGTCGCGTTCTCCTTGGGGAGAACAGCCCGAAAATCACATTGTAAATCCACTGTGACCAAAAAGATATGAATAAGAATAAGTAAAAATAATGTGCTATTCTTTGAAAAAAAAAAAAGGAACAGGAAAATCTACAAAGACAGCGTTCTTGTTGTCACCTAGTAAAGGATAGTGTGGGCTTTTTTTCTTTCCTTGAGGGAAGGAAATAAGTTGAGAAACAGTATGAACGTAGAATCATAACAACAACAAAAAACCCTAGTAATTAAGAACAATGTGATATTCCTTGAAAAATAAAAAGGAAGACGAAAATCTGCAAAGACAGTGTTCTTGTTGTTACCTAAAAAAAGTATTCTGTTTTCCTTTTTATCTTCTTTTCTTTTCCTTGGGGGAAAGAAATTGAGAAACAGTATTAACGTAGAATCATAACAACAAAAAAGAACACGTAATTAAGAACAATGTGATATTCTTTGAAAAATAAAAAGGAAGAGGAAAATCTGCAAAGACAGTGTTCTTGTTGTTACCTATAAAAGAATATTCTGTTTTTCTTTTTATCTTCTTCTCTTTTCCTTGGGGGAAAGAAGCTGAGAAACAGTATGAACGTAGAATAATAACAACAACAAGAACACGTCTGTTTAATTGATGTTTATGTTTTGGGGAAGTGCAGAACGTGATGAATATTGCATAGCTTTTTGCCGGCGTGACAGAAAGCTGTTGTGTAGTTTGTTCTTCCTAACAGCATGAACAAGTTGCAACCTGTCTTAACCCTTTGAATTCCGCATCCTGTCCACCAGCATCCTGCATTGTCGACCATGCTAGCAAAGCAAAAACTTAACCCTTTGACTCCCGCATCCTGTCCACCAGCATCTTGTATTGTCATCCATGCTACCAAAACAAAAGCTTAATCCTTTGACTTCCTCACCCTGCCCACCATGAAGCTGTGGATAGGGAGAGGGAATCAAAGGGTTAAGTTCTGGCAGTTGGTGGGTAGGGTGCGGGAGTCAAAGGGTTAATTTGTGGCTTTCGGTGTCAATACTACATTACTCGTTTCAAATACGCCGTGCTATATTGTATTTCATCGTACAATATCGCCATGTGTCATTCTATCGTTTGGTATCATCCCGTACAACCTCATTCAACAGCGTCTTCTCGTGCGTTGTGTCATGTTGTACTAGCAGTTATCATATAGTTTTCTGTTCTATGACCATATTATTACATCAAGACATATTATACCTGATCAAATTGTATTGTATTGTGGTGCATTATATTGATAGGAGACATTGTATAGATATATACATATGTATATATGTATATATGTAAATATATATATATATATATATATATATATATATTTATTTATTTATTTTGTCCAGAAGGATCTTTACCTCATTCAAATCACGTCATCCGAGCAGTGCTATTCTGTGATTGCACAAAGTCTTTCTTGAAGGACATTTAGCCGCAATAAGTTTACACACTTATCATGTTATGATATTTTAATCGACGCAGAAGTAATAAAAGAACATTTTTCAAAAGGTAGCGATTATGCATGATTTTTGTTACCCGCTTCTACATATATAGAATAATTGCACTGGTAGTTGTGTATTAATTAAGTCATGTGTCTAATTTGTGCAATTCCGGGATTTGGGCATACCTATGTATCAAAAATAGTGTTAGATTGAAGGAAGTCAACCCACTTCTAAGGTAACAATCAAGTACAGCATAGACATGTAAATGAAAACAAAAAGATTAACTGCAGATGAGACGAACATGTGACAAAGACAAGTGATAAATGTCTCTTTTTCTCACATACCCTTTTTCCAACGCATATGGTAAGTAGAGTACATTTTTCCCTATTATCTAAATAGCTGCCCTGTACTCTTGGTGTGTATAAAGCTATGTGGTAGTTCATTTGTATCACATGCATGACTTCTGGTCTGGGATCAGGGTTGAGATATTTCATGATCTTGTCACCGATGTTCTTCTCATAAGATTGCATGAATATTGTATGATGTGCTTCAGTTCATGACAACAGTGTGTTTGTTTGTTTGTTTATTTTTCCCGTGAAATCAGCAGAAGTTTCGTGAGATCAGCATAGTCCTTGAAGACGTGTGAGTACGGAAATTGTTTAATTCCGATCCTGGAGTCGCCATCTTGAGAGAATGACACTGAAAGACAGTTGGGGGTAACTCTTAACTAACAGAAGATGACGTTTTTTGTATAATATATACATTTTTTTTTTCTTCTCGCGATAACACCTGTTTTCCGGTTTGTCATTCATTCTTGCTGGAATTATTGGAGTTATTGGAGTTAGTTTAAGCGGGATTCGCCGCGCTCGGGCAACTCCATATGCGCTGCACCTAAATCTGCCATCAATTATCTGACAGATTTCCTGAGCCTGCACAAAACCCTACGCGCTGGCAAGGTCTTGAAACGGGGAAAAGGGAGAAGGGACTTATCAAAACACTAAGCTGACACCACCAGAATAAAGGGACCCATCAAACACAAAGTTGACACCACCAGAATGAAGGGACCTATCAAAACACTAAGTTGACACCACCAGAATGAAGGGACCTATCAAAACACAAAGCTGACACCACCAGAATGAAGAGACCTATCAAAACACTAAGCTGACACCACCAGAATGAAG
>JAPXFY010000015.1:60126178-60131178 GCA_030674185.1 Monoplex corrugatus | reverse complement strand
CCAGGTAGTTTAGCCCGATGTCTTGCCATGGTTTGGCTAGATAATGTACGCCATTCGTGACAATGAATGTATGTATGTGTGTATGCATGTATGTATGTATGTATGTATGTATGTATGTATGTATGTATGTATGTATGTATGTATGTACATGTATGTATATAATAATAATAATAATTACAATATTTATATAGCGCAAAATCTTGATAAAATCAAATCTAAGCGCTGAAACAGACACACACACACGCACGCACGCACGCACGTACGCACGCACACACACGCACGCACACACACACACACACACACACACACACACACACACACACACACACACACACACACACACACACGTATGGCTATAAATGGGGAGAAAGAATAAAAGCAATAAAAGCAAGAATAAAAGCAATGGAAAATTATAGAGAGCATATCATATACAATTATATATTATAACAATGTGATTCCCCTCCGAGCGGAGACAGGCTGCAGAGGGGGGTTGAGTGAGGTTAGGATTTTATGCGGAGGAGAAAAGGTGAGTTTTGAGAGCGGACTTGAAGGAGACAAAAGTAGGTTGCTGACGGACTGAGAGAGGAAGTTTGTTCCAGGAGAGTGGACCAGAAACAGAGAAGGCTCGTGGACCATAGGTATTGAGCTTAGTGCGTGGAAAGCGAAAAGTCAGAGGATCGGAGGCAGAGTGGAAGGTACGTGAGGGAACATAGATCTCAAGTAGGCTTGACAGGTAATCGGGGGCTGCGTTATTGAGGCTTTTGTAGCACATGGTGTCTAGTTTGTACTGTATGCGCTTTGATACAGGGAGCCAGTGAAGTTGTGCCAGGAGAGGAGATATGTGGTCAGCTTTTTTTCTTTTTGAGTACAAGGCGTACAGCATTGTTTTGAATGCGCTGTAGGATGTGAATGGTGGAGGCAGGAAGACCAGACAGGAGTGAATTGCAATAGTCAATGCGAGACATTATGAAGGAGAGAACGAGTTTTGCAGTTGTTTCGACAGAGAGATACTTCCTGATCAGGCTTATACGATGGAGATGATAGTAGCAAGATCTGGCAGTTTGAGAAACAAAGTTGTTCATGGAGAGGGTAGAGTCAATGCAGACACCAATGTTTTTAGCTGAATCAGAAATTGGGACTGATGTGTTACATAATGGGAGAGAAAGAGGAGGTAGCTGAGAAAGTTTCTGACGGGTGCCAATGAGGATAGCTTCTCGTCTTGTCGTCATTAAGCTGAAGTTTATTGTGTGTCATCCAGTTCTTAATGTCCGAGTAACACTCAGTGGTGCGAGTCAACAGGCGCTGTATATTATCAGGTGAGTCACTGTCTTGAAGTTGGGTGTCATCAGCATAGAAGTGGTGTTTTATAGAGTGGGAGTTGATGATGGTGGACAGGGGGGAGGTGTAAAGAGTGAAAAGAACAGGGCCAAGGACAGATCCTTGTGGAACACCACATGTCAGGTATGCAGGTTGAGAGTAAGTGCCATTGATGAGAACAGTTTGTTTTCTGTTTGAGAGATATGAAGTGAACCAGGAGAGAGCAGTGTCAGAGATGCCAAAAGTATGATGAAGTCTAGAAAGGAGAATACCATAGTCAATGGTATCAAAGGCTGCAGACAGATCAAGGAGTGTGAGGAGAGAGACTTTGCCAGTATCAGTTGCAAGGAGGAGATTGTTGAGAATGTGTAGTAGGGCAGTTTCAGTACTATGGCACTGGCGGTAGGCTGACTGGAAAGGATTGAGGGGATTGTTGGCAGACAGGTGAGAATTCAGCTGGTTGAGGACGACTTTTTCAAGCAGTTTTGACAAGGAAGAGAGATTAGAGATAGGCCGGTAATTTTTCAGTTCATTTGGGTCTAAATTGTGTTTCTTGAGTAGAGGATGAACAATAGCAGACTTGAAATAATCTGGGACAGTTCCAGTTTGAAGAGAAGTGTTGATGATGTCAGTGATGAATGGGAGGAGAGTAGGGAGACAGTCGGAGTAGAGAACCTGGAAGAGGATCCAGTTCGCAGGTTTTGAACGACATGGATCTGATTGTGTTGAAAATTTCTTCTTGTGAGACTGGGGTAAAAGTAGTGAGAGGTGTGCCAGAGAAGGAAGGGTCAGGTGGGCATGGTTGACAGGGTGTCCTGTCAAGCCTGTCACGAAGAGTTTGTATTTTGGTGGTGAAATACTTGGAGAATACAGATGGAGTTCTTCATTTGTATGTTTTGTTGGGAGAGGTAAATCTTTTCGTGTGCCAAGGAGATGATTCATGGTTGTAAAGAGTTCTTTTGAAGAAGAGGCATTCAGGATTTTGGTTTGGAAATAGCTTGATTTTGCAGATGCAATGAGGGTGGATACTTTTGTTTTAGAGGCTTGGAAAAGTTGCCTGTATACAGTGAGTTTGGATTTGCGCCAGCGGCGCTCTGCTCTGCGGCGGGCACGTTTTGCACAGGCAATCTCATGAGTGAGCCAGGGGGTAGGGGGCGGTCAGGTAAAAGACGGGTTGTGGCTGGAGCATGAGTATCAGAAGATGGTGGAGAGTAGTATAGAATTCATCGGCAAGGTTATGTGACTTTTCAGAAAGGAGACGGGAGGCATCAGATGAAAATGTGGAGGTTGATAGATTTGAGATTGCGTCGAGTCACTGTGCGCGTGGTACGGGAAGGAGGAGAAATGTCAAGAGAACAGAGAATTGCAGAGTGGTCAGATGGAAGGGCTGAAGTTAGACGGGTAGAAAGAACTAAGCAGTTGTCAGTAGCTGAATTGTGGTGATCACGAGAAATGATCCAGTCAAGAATGTGACCTTTTTGATGGGTTGGTTCAGAAATGTGTTGAGTCATATTGTGATTGGACAGAGAGTTGATGATATGTCTTGTATCATAACGGTGAGTGTTGTCATAGTGGACATTGATGTCACCTAGAATGATGAGATTTCCAGGTAAGAGGCAGTAGTGGTCAAGCAGTTGGTCAAAGTCAGAGAGAAACGTGGATGTGGTGAGTTTGTTGGCAGAGCTAGGTGGAGGTCGATAGACACAGGAGAAGGTGATGGGGTGAGGGTGGATTGGAAGGATACTTCAACGTGCTCGAAAGAAGGATGGGAGAAAGGCAGAGACTGCGAGAAAGATAGGCGGGAATGGAGTGAGTCGTTGTAGAGGATGGCAATACCGCCACCTCGGGATTTGCGATGGAAAGAAGCAAGCCTGTAACCACTCGGAGTGAGGCTAGCATGTATAGGTTCATGACCAAGGGGGTTAAGCCATGTCTCTGTGATAAAAGCAATGTCAACATGCTCATCTGCGATAAAGTCAGCAATGACTTCGGCTTTGCCATCCTTGCATGTTGACTGAGCGTTAAAAAGGCATAGTTTTAGTTTATCACAGTCATATAAGTATGTATGTATGTATGTATGTATGTATGTATGTATGTATGTATGTATGTATGTATGTATGTATGTATGTATGTATGTATGTATGTGTGGGTGTGTATGTATGTATGTATGTATGTATGTATGCATGTATGTATGTATGTATGTATGTATGTATACATGCATGTATGTATGGATGGATGGATGGATGTATGGATGTATGCATGTATGTATGTATGTATGGATGGATGGATGGATGGATGTATGCATGTATGGATGGATGGATGGATGGATGAATGGATGGATGGATGGATGGATGGATGCATACAAATAGAGATAGAAAGATAGATAGATAGATAGATAGACAGATACATACATACATACATACATACATACATACATACATACATACATACATACATACACACCCACACATACATACATACATACATACATACATACATACATACATACATACATACATACATACTTAAATAGATAGATGCATAGATAGATGTATAGATTCCTTACTTAATACAGCTTTTTCTCAAAAACAGTGACAAAATCTTTTTTTTTCCTTTAATTCTTCTTTTTTTTTTCATTTAAAGACCTATAACAATTCAAGTTTGATTTAAAACAGAACATATAATTTATTTTGTTTGATTGTTTGTTTTTTCAAGTCCGTTGCCTCACATAAAAAAACCCCACAACAATGCGTGCTCAAGAGAAGGAGGGATAGAGAAGGAGAGAGAGAGAAAGAGAGACAGAGCGAGAGAGAGAGACAGACAGACAGACAGACAGATAAAGACAGAGGGAGAGGCAGAGACAAAGACAGAGAGACAGACAGACAGAGACAGACACACAGAGACAGAGAGAGAGAGAGAGAGAGAGAGAGGGAGAGGGAGGGAGGGAAAGAGAAAGAGAGAGGGAGGGAGGGGAACAGAGAGAGAGAGTTACAGTGAGAGAGAGTTACAGTGACAGAGACAGACACACAGAGACAGACACACAGACACAAAAACAGAGAGAGAGAGAGGGGGGGAGAGAGGGAAAGAGAGAGAGAGAGAGAGGTGGGACGACTGGATCAGAGTATTTCTGTATTATCTGTCCCTACCAACTAATTACTAGATCAAGTCACAACCCACTTGGGTGGAAGACGAAACCTAAAAGGATTGAAAAACGACGTTTAAGAGGAAAGAAGAGAAGGATAAAGCCTACGAAAGAGAGAGAGAGAGAGAGAGGGAGAGAGAGAAAGAGAGAGAGAGAGACAGACAGAGAGACAGAGAGAGACAGAGAGAGAGACAGACTGACAGACAGAGAAAAAGAGTGACACAGAGAGAGAGAGAGAGAGAGAGAGAGATTGATTGATTGATTGATTTGATTCAGTTTTACGTCAGCACCCACCTCAGGTGATATGGCCGACGGGGATAACCATCCCAGGAAAATGGGGGCAATAGGGGACTTATCTAATCCTATACTGACACCACCAGAACAACAATGATGCTAAGATGGAACAGTGAGAAGGCCAGATTTAATGTAGCGCACCCCAGGATTCGAACCCACAACCATTAGCATGTGAATCCGACGCTCAAACCAACTGAGCTACAGAGGCCCGCGAGAGAGAGAGAGAGAGAGAGAGAGAGAGAGAGAG
>JAPXFY010000015.1:60118678-60123678 GCA_030674185.1 Monoplex corrugatus | reverse complement strand
TGTCTTATGAGGAAAATGAAAGAAAAATAAAAATATGGACGGATGGGAAGTAGCACCGTGCCTTTGAAATTCCTCAGAGTTGAGGAAAACAAACAAATAAACAAAGAAACAAAGAAACAAAGAAACAAACAAACAATCAAAAAACAAACAAACAATCAAAAAACAAACAAAACACAACAACAACAACTAAAACAAACCTATCTAGGCACACTGACTTTACCAGATTTACTACGCATCAATGAATCACCTTATCCTTGATGCTGACTGCACATTCACAAGAACCACATCAAAGACATGTAGGAAAGAGAAAAATGTAGAAGAAAAACAAATTCGTCCACAACCACAATCTAGCAGATGTAAACATAAAAAAACAAGAATAATCTTAATCAAAATGACTGTCAGAGCGAAAGTAAACAAGAACCAGCAATTGTGTAGAGATGCAAAACACAGTGTGAAAAGTTCAAGGCTGGTCAGGCAACAAGAGGACAAAAATGTAAATAAAACAAAACATCAGTCATCCAATAAGTACCCGCTTGCCTGTCTCCCGGTGCACTACGATCGTTACTCACACTTCTTAAGATATCTCAAGGGAGGAATCGCGAAGACGTTTTGTCAGTTGTTTAATGCTTTGTCAATCGCAAGCTACGTCACATGGTGCTGTCTTCCACAAGACGCTATTTCGAACCAGTACTTTGAACAAGTTTGTCAGTCGTATAATGATGTATTTTGTGCAGATCACATTCCACGCATGACTTATGAAACCTGCCACCTTGTCATGTATAATATTATGGCTTGTATGCTGTTTTTGTTAACATGATTTGGGTGTAGACATACCCAGAGGGAATGGCACGAACAGAGCGAAAAATTGATGGATTGGCTGTGACAACAAGCGATTAATTAGCGACATGGACTTTTTCCTTGTCTGATTTGTTCTTTTTTTATTCTTCTGTTTCCCACTCTCTCTCTCTCTGTCTCTCTCTCCTTCTCTCTTGCTCTCTCTCTCTCTCTCTCTCTTCTCTCTTCTCTCTCTCTCTCTCCCCTCTTCTCTCTCTCTCTCTCTCTCTCTCTCTCTCTCAAACACACACACGCAGAGGGACACATACACACACATATATACCCCGCCTACACACACAGAAAGGGAAGAGCAGCTACCAGATAAGACAAACAGGCAGACATACTCAATGTTTGTTGCAGTGAATTAAAAAAAAACAGACAGACGAACAGTACAGTGTCTATGAATTTTCTCAGGGCTGTAAAACACAAACAAACAAACAAACAAACAAACAAACAAACAAACAAACAAACAAACAAACAAACAACAAACAATAACACAGTAGATTCCAGATTTACTAAACATCATTCAATCACTTTGTCTTTGACGCCAATTAAACATTTACAAGAACCACATCAAAGACATGTTTGAAAGAGAAAATGTAGGAGAAAAAAGAAAACCGTCCACAACCTCAATCTAGCAGATGTAACATTAAAATAACACAACAACAAACTTAATCAAAATGACTGTCAGAGTGAAAGTAAACAGGAAGTAGCAAGTGTGTAGAGATGCAAAACACAGTGTGAAAATTTCAAGGCTGGTCAGGCAAGAAGAGGTAAAAATGTAAATAAAACAAAACATCATTCATCCAATAAGTACCCGCTTGGCTAGTCTCCCCGGTGCTCAACGATCGTAACTCATACTTCCCAAGATATCTCAAAGGAGGAATCGCGAAAATGATTTGTCAGTTATTTAATGCTTTGTCAGTTACAAGCCATGTCCCATGGTGCTGTCTTCCACAAGAGGCTATTTCGAACCAGTACTTTGAACAAGTTAGTCAGTGGTATAATGATGTATTTTGTGCAAATCACATCCCATGCATGACTTATGAAACCCGCTGCCTTGTCATGTATAATGTTATGGCTTGTATGTCGTTTTTGTTAACATGATTTGGGTGTAGACATACCCAGAAGGAATGACACGAACAGAGCGAAAAGATGATGGATTGGCTGTGATAACAAGTGATTAATTAGTGACATGGACTTTTTCCTTGTCTGATTTTTTTTATTCTTCTGTTTCCCCCCATCTCTCTCTTTCTTTTTTGCTCTCTTGCTCTCTCTCTCTCTCTCTCCTCTCTCTCTCTCTCTTCTATCTCTCTCAAACACAGACACACGCAGAGGGACACATACACACACATAAATCCCACACACACAGACAGAAAGAGAAGAGCAGCTAGCAGATAAGACAAGCAGGCAGAATACTCGATGTTTGTTGCAGTGAATTAAACAAATCACGGACAGACGGACAGTACAGTGTCTTTGAATTTCCTCAGGGCTGTAAACAAACACAAAGAAAGAAAGAAAGAAACAAACAAACAAAACACAGTAGATTCCAGATTTACAGACAAACGAACAGTATAGTGTCTATGAATTTCCTCAGAGCTGTAAACAAACAAACAAACACAAACAAACAAACAAACAAACAAACACACAAACAAACAAGCAAACAAACAAACAAAAAACACAGAAAATTCCAGATTCACTAAACATTGAATCATTTCGTCTTTGATGTTAACTGTACACTCACAAAATCCACATCAAAGACATGTAGGAAAGAGAATATTTAGAAGAAAAACAAACTCGTCCACATCCTCAGTCTAGCAGACATAACTTACAAAAACCAGTCTGAATCAAAACGACTGTCAGCGTTGAAGTAAACAAGAAGCAGCACGTGTGTAGAGATACAACACAATGTGAAAAGTTCAAGGCTGGTCAGGCAACAAGAGGTAAAAAAATGTAAATAAAACAAAACATCATTCATCCAATAAGTACCCACTTGCCTGTCTCCCCGGTGCGCAACGATCGTTACTCATACTTCCCAAGACATCTCAAGGGAGGAATCGCGAAGATGTTTTGTCAGTTATTTAATGCTTTATCAATCACAAGCCACGTCCCATGGTACTGTCTTCCACAATAGGCTATTTCGAACTAGTACTTTGAACAAGTTAGTCAGTGGTATAATGATGTATTTTGTGCAGATCACATCCCACGCATGACTTATGAAACCAGCTGCCTTGTCATGTATAATGTTATGGCCTGTACGTCGTTTTTGTTAACATGATTTGGATGTAGACATACCCAGAGGGAATGACATGAACAGAGCGAAAAGATGATGGATTGGCTGTGATAACAAGTGATTAATTAGTGACATGGACTTTTTCCTTGTCTGATTTTTTTTAATTCTTCTGTTTCCCTCTCTCTCTCTCTTGCTCTCTCTCTCTTTCTCTCTCTTGCTCTCTCTCTCTCTTTCTCTCTTGCTCTCTCTCTCTCTCTTTCTCTCTTGCTCTCTCTCTCTCTCTCAAACACAGATACATGCAGAGGGACACATACACACACATAACCCCCCCCCACACACACACACACACACACACACACAGACAGAAAGAAAAGAGCAGCTAGCAGATAAGACAAACAGGCAGACATACTCAATGTTTGTTGCAGTGAATTAAAAAAAAAAAATCACAGACAGACGAACAGTCTATGAATTTCCTCAGGGTTGTAAACACAAACAAACAAACAAACAAACAAACAAACAAACAAACAAACAATAACACAGTAGATTCCAGATTTACTAAACATCATTGAATTGCTTTGTCTTTGATGCTAATTAAACATTCACAAGAACCACATCAAAGACATGTTTGAAAGAGAAAATGTAGGAGAAAAACAAAACCATCCACAACCTCAATCTAGCAGATGTAACATTAAAAACAACAACAACAACAAACTTAATCAAAATGACTGTCAGAGTGAAAGTAAACAGGAAGTAGCAAGTGTGTAGAGATGCAAAACACAGTGTGAAAAGTTCAAGGCTGGTCATGCAACAGGAGGAAAAATGTATATAAAACAAAACATCATTCATCCAATAAGTACCCGCATGACTAGTCTCCCCGGTGCGCAACGATCGTAACTCATACTTCCCAAGATATCTCAAAGGAGGAATCACGAAGAAGTTTTGTCAGTTATTTAATGCTTTGTCAGTTGCAAGCCACGTCCCATGGTGCTGTCTTCCACAAGAGGCTATTTCGAACTAGTACTTCGAACAAGTTAGTCAGTGGTATAATGATGTATTTTGTGCAGATCACATCCCATGCATGCCTTATGAGACCCACTGCCTTGTCATGTATACTGTTATGGCTTGTATGTCCTTTTTGTTAACATGATTTGGGTGTAGACGTACCCAGAAGGAATGACACGAACAGAGCGAAAAGATGATGGATTGGATGTCATAACAAGCGGTTAATTAGTGACATGGACTTTTTACTTGTCTGAATTTTTTTCCATTCTTCTGTTTCCCCCTCTCTCTCTTTCTCTCTCTCTCTTGCTCTCTCTCTCTCCCTATCTCTCTCTCTCTCTCTCTTTCTCTCTCTCTCTCTTTCTGTCTTTTTGTCGAATCTTGAAAGCACGAACATAGTGGCATAACGTTTGATACGCATGTCATAATGAAGAAGTTATTATATGTTCATAATGAGACATACTTTTTAATGAAATGGAGTCTACTCGAAACAAATGCAGCGATTCAAGGAAAATGGATAAGAGCTGAAGAAAGAGCGAGTGATCATGACAATGCCTTTCCTTATTTACTGAGGAAACAGCTGACGATGACAAATCTGTTTGCATCTTCAATTATTTGTCATAAAAATAAACAAATATATAAATTAAAAAAAAAGTATCTGGCTCAGTTCGTTTGCCATAAAGACAAATACAAATTTGTGAAGAAACTGGACTAGTATACAGTAAATATACAATATTTGTCTGTCTCCACCAAAAGACATATGCCACATTGTCTTCCAGATTCATGATAAATATAAGATACAAATGTACAATGTTTATTTTCTAATCGAACGGTCAGATGGAAAGTCTCCATCAGACCATTTGTTTAAAAAACAAACATTGTCTTCTTCATAAAAGACAGTGAAATAAATCAACAGTAGGTACATATGTGTCTT
>JAPXFY010000015.1:60083678-60091178 GCA_030674185.1 Monoplex corrugatus | reverse complement strand
AATGGTAAACTCTGTTCTTGACTAATGATATTGCTGATCACACAAATGTTACTAGAACACGGAACAAAATACCTGAATCTATATGGCGTAACCAATTCCATTAATATAGCTCTAATTTACTAATGAATGAACAAAAAGACTGGAAATAAATGTGTTCAATCACTATGAATAGTGGAGAAAATGTAATTCAAAGTTTGTGATTCCCACTACAAAATCAGGATTGTGAACTTTTGGAGGTCTACCGTGACTTTTAACAAATTATCAGATCCGCGATCTAAGCTGGTTCTTTTGATGGAGACATGGACGCAAGGTCTAGAATATCAAGAAAATTATCAGATCCGCGATCTAAGCTGGTTCTTTTGATAGAAACATGGACTCAAGGTCTGGAATCTCAGGATCAAACCCAGCCCGCAACAGTGAGAACTGTCCTGTTCGCTGCTCATCTTAACATTTCCATCACCCTGGCGGTATCAGCTTAGTGTTTTATATGTCCCTCTCTCCCTCCACTCCCTACTTCAAAGACATTCGAGAGAATACAGTTCTGTGCAGGCTTAGGGTGTCTTTGAAATAATTCCTGGCAGACTTGGGTTTAACACACATGGATTTATCCGACTTCAATGATTCTCTCTGGAACAACCTCCAAATCCCAAAACTCATCACACAGCCAACATTAACCCTTTAACTCTCGCACCCTGACCACCAGCATCCTGCACTGTCAACGGTGCTAACAAAGGAAAAAAAATAGATTAACCCTTTAACTCCCTCCTGCAGGAAGCTGGTGGATAGGGTGAGAGAGTTAAAGGATTAAGATTTTGCAGTTGGTGGATAGGGTGCGGGGATAAATGATTAATTAAAGAACCGTCAGATGACATAAAACTTCATGTGAAGCGAGGACACCAATAGACTGTAACCATAATCAAAGCGTAACTTAACCCCAGTCAGAGGTACACGAGAGAGTACTGTCTGTAAATCTGTCTTTTAAAAAAGTGCTGAAATGTCGGTCATTCTGACTTTGACCCTGGGAATATGACACGCAAACTCACAGGTTGGTGACTTCTTAACGGTATCAATCATGTCGAGCTTGCTCGGCTATCCATGACACGTTTCCTCCATCCTTCTCTGTCAGACATTGCAGTAGGTAGTTCATCATACTGACAGCCCGTACCATCGATCAGTTAGTCGATGAAGGTCTTCTTTGGACGTCCTGGTCTTTGTTTGCCATGACTGGGTCTCTATAGTAGAACGTCTCCCACCAGTTCTTCTTTGCTACGCCAGCAGTGTCCCGCGAAGCGCAGTCTTTGTTGACGTATTGATTTACTGATTGGTGGGATCTTACCATACAACTCTTTGTTAGTTGGATGTTCTCTCCAGGATTTGTTCAGGGCTGCATGCAGCATTCGTTCGTATGCTCCATCAATCTTCTTCTCCAATGTCGTTGTTAGGGTCCAAGAGAATGAGCTATATGTAAGAACAGACTCTACTGCTGCTCGGAAGAAGTTCCTTTTCAGGTTGTCTGGTAGATTGGATTTCCAGATTCTGTCCAGTTGATATAGAGCGCCCCAGGCATTTCCCAGTCTGGTATTGACGTCTTGTTCTGTGGATTCAATGTAGCTGCCCAGGTATTTAAAGTCTTGAACTTGTTTGATCACATCTCCATAGAGACTTCTCAAACCTTCTGATGCGTTTTGATTCAGACATATGAACTCTGTTTTGTTTGCACTGAGGTGGAGCCCGATCTCCATTGCTGTTCTTTCGATATTGTGAAGGACAGATGTTGCATCCTTTAGGAGGTCTGCGAGAAAAGCCAGGTCATCAGCGTAATCCCCATATGTTATCTTTACCGCAGGGTAGCGTCTGCTCTTCTGTTTTGTGAGGGTAAAGCCGAGATTTTAGTTCTTATCCACTGCTTTCCTCAGCACATAGTCGAGACAGATGATGAAAATGTAGGGGCAAGCGTATCTCCTTGAAGTACTCCAGCAGTGATGTTGAAGAAGTCTGTGTCTCAGTTGGGGGAGCGAAACATAGAGCGGGTATTCTGATACAGCATCATGATGGCGTCTGCTGTTTCCTTAGGTAGTCCATATGCAGTTAGAATCTCCTTCATCTTTCCTCGGTGGATCGAATCAAAAGCTTTGGAAAAGTCGTTAAATAGGAGAACAGCTAGGAGGTTTTGGTTTTTATGCCTTCCAATATGCGTCTGATGGTGAATATTTGTCCAGATGTCGATCTGTTTTGGCGAAACCCGTTTTGGTTTTTCCTCAGAATTGGATCTTTTTCCCGGGTTATCCTATTTAGGAGCATTAGGTCGTAGATCTTTGCAGAAATTGCAGTTAATATGATTTCGCGGTAGTTGTTTGTGATTCCGAGGTTACCTTTCTTGAGGAAAGGAAGCAGGCATCCTTTAGTCCATTTTTTCTATTGGGTCTTCGTTATAAACGTTGTTGCAGCATGCCAGCAATATCTTATAATACGATATATATATATATATATATATATATATATATTGATGCAAATTAGGTTAAGATCCCAGATCCACTGAGAGACAGCTGAAAATCTTCCTAGTATTTTCTGTGTTTTCTCTCTCTCTCTCTCTCTCTCTCTCTCTCTCTCTCTCTCTCTCTCTCTCTCTCTCTGTCTCTCTCTTTCTCTCTCACACACACACACTCACTCACACTCACTCATACACACTCTCTCACACACACACAAACACTCATCCCACCCACACCCACACACACACACACACACACACACACACACACACACACACACACACATCACCACCACCACCCACACACACCACACACACACACACACACACACACACCCCCCACACACACACACACACACACACACACACACACACATACACTTCCATCTCTATTCCCCCTCCTCCATCACCACCACGTCCCACACACACTTTAACCTAAGAACAATGAAGTAAGATGAGCAGAGATGAAAGAATGGCGAGTGATTACTGAAAGAAGACATTGCATTAGACGGAAAACCGATAGAGGCTATAGCATTAGCCGTTTAGGGTGGGCATTTAGGACTGGCGATTATGGATGTACTGAGGAAGAAAAAAAGCGAAGGGAAAGACAAGGGAGACAATACAGGTTGGGACGAAGAAGAGAGAGAGAGAGAGAGAGAGAGAGAGAGAGAGAGACAGACAGACAGACAAAGAGAGAGAGAGATAGACAGACAGACAGACAGAGAGAGAGTGACAGACAGAAAGAGAGAGAGACAGACAGACAGACAGACAGACAGACGGACAGACATAGAGACAGAGAGATAGAGGGAGGGAGAGAGATCGTAAGCGTGAGAGTGAGAGTGAGAGGAGAAAGAGAGAGAGAGAGAGAGAGAGAGAGAGAGAGAGAGGGGATAGGAGACAGACAGAGAGACGGAGAAAGAGAGAGTGATCATCAGGAGAACAAATGCTTTGTTTTCCAACACTTTCTTTATTTATCTATTTACTTTTGATCAGTGAGTAAATTATTTAGTCAACCAATCAATCAGCCAGTCAATCATCAGTTAGTCAATTAGCTAACTAGTTAGTGAATACAATTAGTTCTCACCTGTCTCACCTGTCGGCGTCATCCGGGAACAGTGTTGGCCGCTGCACATGATGTCCTCACAAGTTGCCTCCAGCACTCTCGATCTTGGCTAAGTCTGACCACCTCCTGGAGTTTCTTGTCACTGATGTTTGTGATGTTTCTAGCTAGTGATGCAGGTGGCCGTCCTCTGTTTCTCTTTCCTTCCACTTTACCTTGGAGGACAGTGGACATCAAGTCTGTTCTCTCATTACGAATTGCGTGTCCAACATATTTCAGTTTCCTCCGTTGTATGAGTACTAGAAGCTTGCGTGTAGTACCCAACTCATTCAGTATGCTTTCATTTGAGCGCCTATCCGTCCATTTGACCCTCAGCAGTCTTCGGTAAAACCGCAGCTCTGCTGCTTCCACTCGTCTTTCATCCTCTTTCTTCATTGTCCATGCCTCGCAGCCGTATAACATCACTGGCCAGACAAGACATTTTAAGAGTTTTATCTTAAGGTCTGCTGTTATGCTGTGGTCTTTCCAAATATTGTTCAATTGAACCATACTGTTCTTGGCCATTCCAATTCTCATCTTTATGTCTTTTGAGCATGTTCCATCGTGTGTCTTGACTGAACCTAAATATCTAAAGTCCTTGACATTTTCTAGAGGGACTTGGTTTAGCATGATCTGGTCCTGTCTAGTGTTATATTTGCCTGCAACATGCATAACCTTTGTCTTCTTTGAATTTAAGTCCAGCCCAGCTGCCTTTCCAACCCGGTCTACCCTGCTTAGGATCCTCCTAGAGCCTGTAATGTTGTCTGCCAGTAATCCTGTGTCATCTGCGTAGCGTAAATTTGACAGGTTTCTACCACCAATATTTACTCCCATGTCTTCTATGTCTGCTTCTCTCATGATATGTTCAGTGTATATGCTGAAGAGATGTGGAGACAGGATGCAACCTTGCCTTACCCCTTTAGTGATGTTAAAAAATTTGCAGTTTTGATTATTCCATCTGATTGTTGCTTTTTGATCATTATATAATGAAGCTATGAGGGAAACCAGATGTCTTGGAAAACCCATTTTGATCATGAAGTGGAAAAGACTTTGGTGAATCACGCTATCAAACGCTTTGCTGTAGTCAATGAAAACGATGAACATCTCTTGGTCTGTGTTTCTAATCTTTTCTATCAATATCTGGAGTACAAACAGCATATCTATTGTTCCCCTGTTTTTCCTATAGCCTGCCTGACAGTCGGATAGCTCTTCCTCTACTTTTGGCTTTAACCTGTTTAAAATTATTATCAGCAGTATTTTACTGGCATGACTGATCAGTGCAATTGTTCTATAATTGTTGCAGTCTTTGACATTTCCACTCTTATGTAACATGACAAATTCTTGGAGCTTCCAGTCTGTAGGCCACTGACAAGTCTTCCATATCTTGCAGCATAAGTGATGCATTACTTTGAGTCCACCATCACATGAGTGTTTCAACAACTCTCCAGGAATATTGTCAAGACCAGGAGACTTTCTGCATTTTAGATCTTTAATGGCAGATTCAACTTCGCTGAGCAGAGGTTCAGGTTCCGTATCTCCAGGGGTCAATTCCAAATTTGGCTCTAAATTATTTTCATGGCTGTCAGGCTTGCCAAAAAGTGATGTGCCATATTCGTTCCACCTATCCAAGACATCATCTGGTTCAGTCAGAGTGTGACCATCCTTGTTGTTGATGCATTGGTTTGTTGCTTTGAAATTTGTTTTTTTCACTTTTTTTATTTGTTTGAAGAGCTCCCTCGACTTCCTGTTTTCGTTGTGTTCATTGATTTTTACTGCATTCTTGTGCCAGCCAATTTGCTTTGTCTCTTCTGACTTTACTTTTTATTTCCCTTTTCAGTGCTGAGTATTTTTCCCGCTCTCCCTGCTTTCGAGCTTGACTTTTCTTTTCTGCCAGATCTATCACTTCCTGACTTATGTAGGGCTTAGCTTTTTTCCTTTTCTCTTCTTTTCCTAGTTTTTCTTCAGAGATTTTGGTCAGTGTGTTTTTTATGTCTGTCCAGATTTCATCAGGATATGAGTCATTTTCATCCCAAACTTCAAGTAACTTTAAGAAACGATTACTTGTTTCTATACTAAATTCTAACGCCAGCTCAGGGTTTTCTAATTTTGATATGTCGAACTTTGGCGTCGATTTGGTTTTAGGCTTCTTCAATATTTTCATTCTTAATTTGGTTGTCACAAGAATGTGATCCGTGTCGCAGTCTGTTCCAGGCTTTGTTTTTGCATTGAGGACAGTTGATTTCCAGGATCTGTCAATGATAATATAATCAATCTGATTACGACACCTGTCTCCTGGAGAGATCCATGTGTATCTTCTGCGCAGTGGTTGTTGGAAGAAAGTATTTGTGATGTTCATCTCATTTGCCTGACAAAACAGAGCCAGCATGTCACCTCTCTCATTTCGTTCTCCTAAACCATATGGTCCTATTCCACATTCTGTGTCAGCCCCCTCTCCAACTTTAGCGTTGAAGTCACCCATCACAATGCATATTTCCTTTTTGGGAATTTTGTCTCTGATAGTTTGGAGGTCATTGTAAAAATTTTCTATTTCTTCTTCTGAGCTAGTGGATGTTGGAGCATAAGCTTGAACTATGTTCAAAACAGCATATTTGGTATTTATTTTGACAGTGAGAAATCTGTCATTAATTGGATTATAGCTTTTCAGAGCTCCAGCATGCTTTTTGTCCAGCACAATTGCTACTCCTCTTGAGCCACCTTTTTCATTTCCACTATATACAACTGTATGCTCTCCTACAGTAAAAAGTCCCTGCCCACTCCATCTAACCTCACAGAGCCCTGTTATGTTCATCTTGCTCCTTTCTAATTCTTTGACTAGTAGGTAGAGCTTTCCTAATTCTAACATAGTCTGTACATTCCATGTCCCTATATTCAAATCCTTTTTTTGCATTTTTTTCTTTTTGTGATTTTGCATTTTTGAGGAGTTTCTACATGTCCGCTCCAATAACCTCCGTCGGGTAATCCATTACCGTCATCACAGCTACCTTTCACAGACACGGACTCTCCCTCCCCAGTAGCCATTGAGTTCAGGTCCCCCCTGGGGGACTCAGAGGACACAGAACTATAACGTTTTCCATTTTGTAAGTTCATCATATGCAATAATTAGCAAAAGTACAAGCAAGTAGTTTGCGGGTGCCTTCTTGCCGCGCAGTGCACTTACAGTGCTGAGATCCTGACCATTGTTCCTTCGAAGAAATCATCTGCTCACGACATTGAAAAAGAAGCCATATATGAAAAGTGTATCTTCTTTACCCTCTTTTTCACCCATCCCCTGCTGCCAGGACTTGTTTGTATGCACCCCTTAGTCTGGCCCCTCCCCCAGCGACCTGTCCGGCTTGCTTGAAGCTGCCAGGGCCCACGAAGTCCCCGCCGGCATAGCTCCTGGGATCGTAAGGACACACAAGCTCCCCCGCCACAACAAGGCTTACAATTAGTTAGTTACCTATAAAGTTTGCCAGCTAGTTTGCTAGTTAATTAGTTGGCTGTGCCAACGTGTGAGCCGACTCAAAGGCGATGACCCCACACCACTCATTCCGGCTTCTGGATACACCACCAACGCTAAGTTCATTCAATAGAAGTCCCACTGGCCATTTGGACTGAATTGAACAGATCCCGTTCTGATCCAGTTTATTAAGGACACTGCCCACTGAGACTTCTAATAACAACAACGTAAGCGCGTATTTGACAAAACAAGCGCAAATGTTCGGCCAACCGGCCTTTGTCAAGCGCGAACGCACGGTCACAAACATACCACAAACACCCAACAATGGATAATAAAAACCGGAGTAAAAACTTCCCTGCTGCCTCGTCCAGTGGATAAAAAGTGACGAGGCGGCAGGGAAGTTTTTACTCCTGTTTTCATTATCCAATGTTTGGTGTTGTGGTCTGTTTGTGA
>JAPXFY010000015.1:60041178-60048678 GCA_030674185.1 Monoplex corrugatus | reverse complement strand
GTGTCAGAATTTTTGCACCAATCACTAGCATCTTCCTTTCATTGTGTCTCTACTCTGTTGATAGAAGTGTCTGACTTCGTCATAAAAGTCATGGACTGTACATCTGATATCTCGAGTACAGTTCCAGTCACCATCATCATCGAGTGCCCTGCCGCTTGGCATTGGCGATCATGGCCCTCCATACGAATCTTTCTTTTGTCGCTGCAAGTACATCTCTCACCTTTTCTGTCACCATCCACTCCGCAAGTCCGTCCACTATTTTCTCCCTGGTTCTACCTGGTGCTCTGTTTTCCCTCCAGCTTTCCTGTTGTGACTAGGTGATCTAATTTCTCTTGCCTCATGAAATGTCCTATAAATGTTGCTGGTCTTTTTTCTAATCTTCTTCGTTAATGTTCTTAATGTCCCAAACAAACAACGTTAAAAAAATGGCCTTTTGACTGCCCTTCTGTAGTGTCCCAATATTTTGATGGTAACGTCCGGTAAGCATTTCATAGACGTTGTAGCTCCTTCTTCCCCATTCCCCTCACTGTTGATTTCATTATCTTGCAAGCGACTGTGGCATTTAGGAGACTCAAGCAGCCTGCCAGGGAATTACTGGCAGATTAAGGTGGAGTGGTTTTTGATTTGGCCAAGTGTGATCAATCACTCAGATGCAAATCTTTCAAATTTCAAACGACTCGTTTCTTTGATAAGACCATGAGAGAAAAATGAAGGGGTTTGTCTGAACTCAGACGTTTCAAGCTGTTTGAAGAGGTAAAATATTGTGAATTTCGGTCTGAAGTCTGCTTTCACACATCTCTCAAGCATCAACGCATGCATGTAGATTACAGTTATGTTTAGAAATCGTATGGACATGCAAGAGAAACAAAAAACAAAGACAAAAAAAAACATAAATACATACACATATAAAAAAATAAATGAATAAATAAATGAATAGACAAATAGATGAATAAAGTATGAAAGAATGAATAAATATGAATGAATAAATAAATAAGCAAATGAATAAATAGATAAATTAACAAATAAATGAATAACTAAATACATAACTAAATATAAAATGAATAAATAAATCAATAAATAAATAAACAAATACAAATCCCAGAAAGAAATGAATGATAAGAAAAAGACAAAAGATACAAAGAAAACAGAAAACAGAAAGACGAAAAATATAAAAGACAAACAAACAAACAAACAAAAAGCATACATACACAACGATACCAGCATGACAGTAGACAACGTTTGAAACTTGGAGTGTACTAGGATAAAAAACAACAGTTGTAGCACAGAAGAATACATTGTAGAATTGTGGAGGACAACAGTCTTTTGAAAACTGAAGACTGGAAGAAAATCCAACACTTGAGACATCTTCAGTGTGAAAAGAGGCAGAACCCCCATTATCACCACAGTGACACAGATCCAGAATCATATAAAATAAAAAGAAAGAGAAATGTATAAAATGGTATCATAGAGTGTTGAATATTGAATATCGTTGGGGTTGAAATCTAGGGATTGAATGGAGGTAATATATAAGAAGAGGCAGAAGTAGAGAGACCAGATATTGATGTGTGAATGGATGGGATGAGTGGGTGTGACACACAGAGAAAGATGGACAAAAAGGGGGGGGGGGGAGAAAGAGGAGAGAGACAGACAAAAAGAAGGAGAGAGGCAGACAAACAGACAGACAGAGAGACACACAGAGAAAAACAGAGGAACAGAGAACAGAGAAAGAAAAATATATATATATGCACGAAAATCGACTAACGGACAAAGACAAAGACACGAGGATTGGGAAGAGGACAAAGACGAATGGAAAAGAAACGTCATTATTTGTGAAAACAAAAGAAAAAGCGTTTCGATAGTAAGGTGCTTGTTTAACACCACAATGATCAGATTGGGTTTTTCTTAATACAGACAATCGTTCGAAAAAGGTCACTAGAATAAGGACATTTAATAAATGAGCAGCAATAATGTTCCTTAACGATCCGGGATAATAGAAAACAGGGGGTTCGTTCGGTATTTCTTTTGACTGTATTCACATACGTACTTATAGACGAGAACAGGGGATATATGCGCGTGTCCAACCCCTCTCCCTATCTGTAGCAGCAGGCCCGTCGAGTTTTACACAGACGAAAACGATCGCCATCTGATTTGAGAGTGCAAAGAGCTTTCCCGGATCCTTTTCAAGGATTAAAACTTCTTGGTGGATGCACCAACGTGGGCTGGTCGATTCTTTAACCCTTTGACTCCCTCACCCTTTCCACCAGCTTTCTTCAGGAAGTTGTCCAACTACAAAAACTTAACCCTTTGACTCCCTCACCCTTTCCATCAGATTTCTGCAGGAAGGTGACCAACTACAAAAACTTAACCCTTTGACTCCCTCACCCTTTCCACCAGATTTCTACAGGAAGCTGACAAACTACAAAAACTTAACCCTTTGACTCCCTCACCCTATCCACCGGCTTCCTGCAGGAAGCTGGTGGATAGGATGAGAGGGTCAAAGGGTTGGGTTTTTTGCTTTGCTAGCGTGGCTGACAATGCAGGATATTGTTGGACAGAATGCAGGAGTCAAACGGTTAATATGGACATGCGCTCAAGATCATATCAGTATTTTTTGTTCAATTCCAACCCGTAATGATAAAGAAAACATGGCCTGTTCGATGTCCATCTGCATGTTTCCATCATTTTCCTGATGTCATCAACTTCGTGTTTCACAGGTCATTTCTTCCTTCCTCCGACCCCATTTCAAGACCTTGCCAGTGCAAGATCGGATCAGCTTATTGTCCAAGTACATGCCTGTTAATTATCATCAGGAAGAGAGTTCTTGAATGTTGTATAGAACCAATACTGTTGTACGGATGCGAGGCGTGCACAGTCAACAAACAAAGCCAGAACAAGATTGAGGCAGCCGAGATGTGGTTTGTAAGAAGAATGTTGAGAGTTCCATGGACAGCAAAGAAAACAAACGAGACAGTCTTAATGGAGGCAGACACAAGTAGATCACTCATAAGGAAGATTAGGAAAAGACAGGCAACATTTATAGGTCATTTTATGAGGAAGGGGGATTGGAACACCTGGTCACAACGGGAAAGCTGGAGGGAAAGAGAGCACCGGGTAGACCCAGGGAGAAAATGCTGAGTGGCTGGGGATGAGGAGGGTGGGGGAGATGCTAGGGGCAATGAGAGATAGAGACAGATGGAAGTCCATGATCGCCAACGCCATGCGGCAGGGCACCTGATGATGATGATGATGACGTTTGCAAGGCATCATCATAAGAGCAGTTTTTAAAAACAGTGTTTCTAAAATGCATTTTTATTTGGATACAAAATACGACTTGAATATTCGATAGCTGTACTTCAGAACATTTATCTTACAATAACAATATTAAAATAAAATTTAAAAAAAAAATTAAAAAGGACAAACTAAAATGTGCGAAATGCCTCAACAATCAAATCAGACAACTCACTGATAATGCTGATCACTTGTATTCACACGAAAAATTTGGTAAATATGCACTGGAAGCCAGTCCAAGCTATATAAACCACAATCTCCTTTCTACTAGTTACCAAGTGTGTGTGTGCATTTATGTGTGTGTGTGTGTGTGTGTGTGTGTGTGTGTGTGTGTGTGTGTGTGGGGTGTGTGTGTGTGTGTGTGTGTGCGTCTGTCTGTCTGTCTGTTACTACTACTATTGATAAAAGAAACTAATGAGACTAAAGCAGATAGACAGACAAGCACACGAACAGGAAGAGAAAATATTCATTCAGAACTATCCAGTTGAGAACAGAAACGTTTAAATGAATATTCAGTAGACTTAAGATTAGGCTACCAATCAGTTAGTTATCGATTATATTGGTCCTAACACCTTCTTTTTTCTTTTTTTTTTTGCTCGTACTTGCTCAAAGTACCATTTGTCAGGAGCCAGGGGCGCCACTCAGAATTGTCTCCCGTTTCTGACCACAAGACCCACAGGGAATTATTTGTCAGACTGCCCTCTCACACACTGCAGACGTTATAGATTTTGGTACGTTGGTTCCTTCAATTTACTCCACAAAATCAAATTGGTTGGGATTTGCTGTGACCACATGTTCATGCATCGCGATGAATTGCTGAACGCATACATTGTCCTTTATTATGAGTAGACCCAATTCTGTAGTGAAGAGAGAGAGAGAGAGAGAACGAGAGAGAGAGAGAGAGAGAGAGAGAGAGACAGACAGAGAGAGACAGAGACAGAGACAGAGAGAGACAGAGAGACAGAGACAGAGAGACAGAGAGAGAGAGAGAGGACGGAGAGAGTGGCAGACAGACAGACAAACAGACTAACAGACAGAGATGGACAGATGACAAAGACAGACACGACAGAGACAATGAGTGGAGAGAGACAAAATGTTTTGAAAGGTAATTAAATAGTGATAACAAGACTGATTAAGCGGGAAAAACCCATTGCTCTTCATTATCAGCTTTCAACAGGAAATGTCTCGTATCCATTCCTCATTCGCCCGCCAGTGCTGAATAACCAGAAACGACGCCAAGAGACGTCCAAGACCCAAATAACGTTATTATCACCTGAAAGATCTGTGTCAGAATGTTTGCACCAATCACTAGCATCTTCCTTTCATTGTGTCTCTACTCTGTTGATAGAAGTGTCTGACTTCGTCATAAAAGTCATGGACTGAACATCTGATATCTCGAGTACAGTCCCAGTCACCATCATCATCGAGTGCCCTGCCGCTTGGCATTGGCGATCATGGCCCTCCATACGAATCTTTCTTTTGTCGCTGCAAGTACATCTCTCACCTTTTCTGTCACCATCCACTCCGCAAGTCCGTCCACTATTTTCTCCCTGGTTCTACCTGGTGCTCTGTTTTCCCTCCAGCTTTCCTGTTGTGACTAGGTGATCTAATTTCTCTTGCCTCATGAAATGTCCTATAAATGTTGCTGGTCTTTTTTTTTTCTAATCTTCTTCATTAATGATTTTAATGTCCCAAACAAACGACGTTAAAAAAATGGCCTTTTGACTGTCCTTCTGTAGTGTCCCAATATTTTGATGGTTACGTCAGGTAAGCATTTCATAGACGTTGTAGCTCCTTCTTCCCCATTCCCCTCACTGTTGATTTCATTATCTTGCAAGCGACTGTGGCATTTAGGAGACTCAAGCAGCCTGCCAGGGAATTACTGGCAGATTAAGGTGGAGTGGTTTTTGATTTGGCCAAGTGTGATCAATCACTCAGATGCAAATCTTTCAAATTTCAAACGACTCGTTTCTTTGATAAGACCATGAGAGAAAAATGAAGGGGTTTGTCTGAACTCAGACGTTTCAAGCTGTTTGAAGAGGTAAAATATTGTGAATTTCGGTCTGAAGTCTGCTTTCACACATCTCTCAAGCATCAACGCATGCATGTAGATTACAGTTATGTTTAGAAATCGTATGGACATGCAAGAGAAACAAAAAACAAAGACAAAAAAAAAACATAAATACATACACATATAAAAAAATAAATGAATAAATAAATGAATAGACAAATAGATGAATAAAGTATGAAAGAATGAATAAATATGAATGAATAAATAAATAAGCAAATGAATAAATAGATAAATTAACAAATAAATGAATAACTAAATACATAACTAAATATAAAATGAATAAATAAATCAATAAATAAATAAACAAATACAAATCCCAGAAAGAAATGAATGATAAGAAAAAGACAAAAGATACAAAGAAAACAGAAAACAGAAAGACGAAAAATATAAAAGACAAACAAACAAACAAACAAAAAGCATACATACACAACGATACCAGCATGACAGTAGACAACGTTTGAAACTTGGAGTGTACTAGGATAAAAAACAACAGTTGTAGCACAGAAGAATACATTGTAGAATTGTGGAGGACAACAGTCTTTTGAAAACTGAAGACTGGAAGAAAATCCAACACTTGAGACATCTTCAGTGTGAAAAGAGGCAGAACCCCCATTATCACCACAGTGACACAGATCCAGAATCATATAAAATAAAAAGAAAGAGAAATGTATAAAATGGTATCATAGAGTGTTGAATATTGAATATCGTTGGGGTTGAAATCTAGGGATTGAATGGAGGTAATATATAAGAAGAGGCAGAAGTAGAGAGACCAGATATTGATGTGTGAATGGATGGGATGAGTGGGTGTGACACACAGAGAAAGATGGACAAAAGGGGGGGGGGGAGAAAGAGGAGAGAGACAGACAAAAAGAAGGAGAGAGGCAGACAAACAGACAGACAGAGAGACACACAGAGAAAAACAGAGGAACAGAGAACAGAGAAAGAAAAAAATATATATATGCACGAAAATCGACTAACGGACAAAGACAAAGACACGAGGATTGGGAAGAGGACAAAGACGAATGGAAAAGAAACGTCATTATTTGTGAAAACAAAAGAAAAAGCGTTTCGATAGTAAGGTGCTTGTTTAACACCACTATGATCAGATTGGGTTTTTCTTAATACAGACAATCGTTCGAAAAAGGTCACTAGAATAAGGACATTTAATAAATGAGCAGCAATAATGTTCCTTAACGATCCGGGATAATAGAAAACAGGGGGTTCGTTCGGTATTTCTTTTGACTGTATTCACATACGTACTTATAGACGAGAACAGGGGATATATGCGCGTGTCCAACCCCTCTCCCTATCCGTAGCAGCAGGCCCGTCGAGTTTTAACACAGACGAAAACGATCGCCATCTGATTTGAGAGTGCAAAGAGCTTTCCCGGATCCTTTTCAAGGATTAAAACTTCTTGGTGGATGCACCAACGTGGGCTGGTCGATTCTTTAACCCTTTGACTCCCGTACCCTATCCACCAACTACAAAAACGTAACCATTTGACTCCCTCACCCTTTCCACCAGCTTTCTGCAGATATTGACGTGTGAATGGATGGGGTGAGTGGGTGTGACACACAGAGAAAGATGAACAGAGGGGAGGGGGGGGAGAGGAGACAGACAGACAGACAGACAGACAGAGAAAAACAGAGGAACAGAGATAAATAGAAAGAATACATGCACGAAAATTGACTAACGCACAAAGTCAAAGACACGATGATTAGGAAGAGGACAAAGACGAATGGAAAAGAAACGTCATTATTTGTGAAAACAAAAGAAAAAAGCTTTTCGATTGTAAGGTGTTTGTTTAACACCACAATGATCAGATTGATTTTTTTTAATACGGATAAACGTTTGAAAAAGGTCACTAGAATAAAAAACATTTAATAAATGAGCAGCAATGATGTTCTTTAACGATCCGGAATAAAAGAAAACAGGGGGTTCGTTCGGTATTTCTTTTGACTGTATTCACATACGTACTTATAGACGAGAACAGGGGGGTATATGTGCTTGTCCAACCCCTCTCCCTATCCGTAGCAGCAGGCCCGTCGAGTTTTACACAGACGAAAACGATCGCCATCTGATTTGAGAGTGCAAAGAGCTTTCCCGGATCCTTTTCAAGGATTAAAACTTCTTGGTGGATG
>JAPXFY010000015.1:60021178-60026178 GCA_030674185.1 Monoplex corrugatus | reverse complement strand
TGTCCTTTCCTTCAGTCACGTTGTGATATTTTGTTTTGTCTTTCTTTGCTTGATTAGCTTGCATTTCCGTTGTTTTCACCATACTTTTAGGAGATCTTCACACTTGAAATGTCCACCTGTTTTTTGTTTTTTTTCTCTCTTCAGCACCAACAATTTTCACCATAAATTGCCTTTCAATATTGAAATCCCCAATGGCCAGAAATGTCAACACACAGTCTACTAAAGAAATAAGAGGGAAGCAGGGAGAATTTTTATAATATAATCAAAGGACACAACTCTTGAGAATTATCTCCCATGTTGTATAGAACTTTTCAAATCTAACACAGCTTACGCTACCCACTCAGCTAGCATAGAAGCAGACACAAAGTACAAAAACAGCAAGCTCAGAACACTCCTCAAAAAAGGAGCGCCCAAGCCTACCTTTATACTCTGCACATTGGGAACATGAGAGGACAAGTCTCAAGCTGTTTCGTGATGGTGTTTTCTCTGTGGAAGACACTCAGCATCCGGTGATGATGTCGTAATCAATGGAAATCACCAGAACGTTTGTTTCGGTAGTTTTTTGTGAATTTCTTCGTCTGCATTGACACTTAAGACCTGCCTCTGTCTCTGTGTCTTTGTTCTTCATGTCTCTGTTTTCTTTTTTCTGTCTATGTCTCTGTCTGTATGTCTATTTGTCTCTGTCTGTCCACCTGTCTGTCTGTTTGTTTGTTCTCTACCTGTGTCTGTCTGTCTGCCTCTCACTCTCTCTCTATCTCATTCCTCTCTCTGTGACTCCTTTCTCTCTGTGTCCTTCTCTGTGTCTCTCTCTTTCTCTCCTCCTCATTTCTCTTTCTCTCTGTATCTCTCTCCCTGTCTCTTTCCCTCTCTGTCTCTGTCTATCCTTCCATATCCCTCGTGCGTGCGTATGCACGTAAACAAACAAAGAAAAAAACAAATAAACAAATCAACACACACACACACACACACACACACAGCACGCACGCACGTACGCACGCACGCACACACACACACACACACACACACACACACACACACACACACACACACCACACACACACACACACACACACACATATCTTCAGTCCCACTCTATGCATTTCAGGAAGCATTATTCCAGATTAATGAAAAAAGCAAATATTCACGGAGATGAAATGAAAGTGGACGGGAAACAGTAAACAGGGCAATTTGAAGCACTTTAAATTGAAAATTTGAAAAAAAAAAAACAACCAGGAAACAAATGTGGAAACAGGACGGTTAAACCATAGCCATGGATTACAGATTATTCCATCGAATAGAGCAAATGAGTAGGCATACTGGTCTTTTATCGCCTGATGTGGTTTTCATTCAGCACCTTCAGTTTTGTTATTGTTGTTGTTGTTGTTATTGTTGTTATTGTTGTTGTTGTCATTGTTGTTGTTGTTGTCGTCGTTAAATCTGGCTTGCAGTCTGGTTGCTGGCTTCAGGGATTCAGGTCTGGTAACGGAAGGGAATGTCCTGATGGTAGCTCGGAGAGACGGTAAACTAGGGATTCCTTTGGGGGGGGGGGGGGGGGGGGCATGTCAGATCTAGCTAAACAGCAAAATAAGCACCCTCAGGTTTTTCTTCTTAAATTTTGCAAGAAGCTTGGCTGCTGGCTTCAGGGAAATCAGGACTGATGACTGCAGGAAAACTTCTGGTGACATCTTGAAAAGACGGCAAACTTGAAATCCCTGTAGGGCTATGTCACGCCTAGCTGAAATGTAAACCCCCCAGTGTGTCTGTAGCATCATGTCTGGCCGATTTTGCAATCGCGTGAACATTCCTTGTTTCTTTCTTGGACTGGACTGGGGTGGTTATGGTTGGTACGCGTTGCATGGCTATGTCTCAGTGTTTGTCCTCTCCCCACCTTGCCATTCGGTTTGTAAACGAGGTGACTAATAGTTGAGTCTGAATGGGTCATATACCGTATGGGCAGCTCCCTTCACTTGGCCAAATGGCTACCGTGTGGCATCGGGAGATGAGAGGTGATTGTCCAGACAATGGTAAGGCATTGTTGCTCTGGGTCCCATCCAGCACTCTAGTATGTTTCTTGTTAATTTATGATATTGATCTTGGAGGCAAATCGTCCTCCTCAGGCATCTACAGGGACAAGAACCCTGCCGACTTGGACTCTGTTTCAGAAGGTTTCTCTTTGTTGTTGAATAGTAGCTGTTCTGCGCTGCCCATGATTGTGCTATGCGTGCACGGCTGTCACCGATATTCTATCACAAGCAATGTCTTCCCAACTGGTGGTGTTGATTCCAAACTGATGAGGTTGGCTTCAAGACTACTGAGTGATCTCAAAATGCATGGTGTTTCTGGCACAGGCACAGCTCTGTCTCTGTCTCTGTCTCTGTCTCTCTCTCTCTCTCTCCTCTCTCTCTCTCTCTCTCTCTCTCCATGTTTCTCTGTCTGTCTCTCTCTCTCTCTCTGCCTCACACACACACACACACACACACACACACACACACACACACACATACACACACACACACACACACACACACACACAAACACATACACACACACTCTCCCCCCCCTTCTCGCTCTTTTTCCTGTCCTCTCTCTCCTCTGTCTGTCTGTCTGTCCGTCCATCCGTCTGTCTGTATGTCTGTCTCTCTCCCTCTTTCACTTTCTCTCTCTCTCTCATTTTCTCTCTCTCTCTCTCTCTCTCTCTCTCTCATTCTCTCTCTCAAAACTATCTATCTTTGGGATGTGATTACGGTCCTTACAAACGTGTTCTGTCCAACGATATTGAGTTGACATTTTATACTTGGCAATTTACACTTCCTGATAACCTGAAGGCTGAAACCTCGATTTTACGAAGTGATGTTGCAGACCTTGTTGAGGCACCGTTGGTGGGAAGGTTCCACATAATGAAATTTCCTTTGGTAAGTAGTCAAGGTTTTGCAGCCCATAGCAGGACGCTCAGGACTACGGCTCTGTACTCATCAAACTTTATTGCCAGCCTGGCACCACGGTCTTACACAATCTCTTAGTAAACCTGCCAAAAGGTAGAGCTAGCCTTGGAAATGCTCAGCACCACCTTAAAAAGAAGAAACCCATTACTGCTTATCGTACCGCCTACGTAGCAAAATTTGTTTACAGATTTGATCTCCTGATTGATGATGATAACCAGAGGTGGTTTAAATAGTAGGAGCTTGGGACAGTGCTGGTTAAAACATTTCCTCTATTTCGTTGAGACATATGGTTAGTGATTTGCAGGCTCTCTGCATGCCAGAGTGCTGCCATTACACAATCATCTGTGAAGAGAAATTCCAGCGGACAGTTACCAGCACTTGTTCTTGGCTTGCGACCTTATCAAATTAAGAATATTTCTGTTTGAGTGGAAATGTATGTATGTTCCCTATCAAAGCTTCTGAAAGCATCAATCAGCGTTGCTTCAAAGAGGATGAAGAAATGTATCAGACCCAGAATGCATCCCTGAGTTCTGAATCAGGAAGGGTTCAGATGCCTATTTATTCTTTTGCACCCTGGCCAGCACGCCAATGCGGAAGGAATCGAGACGCCAGACAAAGCTTCTGGGGTCAACCAAATCGTTATAGTATTTCCCACAGGAATTTTTAGGTTAATGATGTCAAATGCTTTCGTTACATCTATAAACGTCATGCAAAGCTCCTCGTTTTCTTCACACCAATTTTCTTGCATCTGGCAAACTGGCAAGCAAACATCTCACTCGTTCCTCTTCTATCACGAAATCCACACTGAGGTTTAGAAAGGACGGAATCAATAGCATGTGAGATGACTGGTTTGTCTATATGCCCGACCCGCACAGAGAAAATTAAAGTGCTGACAGGTCGTTCAGTCTTCTCCCAGCTCTCTCGCCTGATGACGCTCGTAGTTCCAAAGGCACAGTGTCTGCTCCGCACAGAACGGGTTAAAAACAGATACAGCTTAGTTGGTCAGAGTACCTGTCACCTAAACGTCCCCTCGATGACATTACTCGGAGCAGTAGCATTAAATTAACCCAGGTACTTTACGTTCAGTGACGGCTTGAGTTTACATGTAAAATGTAACAAAGTTACAACCAAATAAACACATTGAAGGAACGGAGTAGTAACTAACATAGAAACAACATTAGGACAATATCATAGAGCAATAAATAACAACAGCAGCAACAAAAAGTACAATGACCGAAACACGTTTTAATATATATATTTATATATTTTTGTTTGTTTGTTTGTTTTTTGTTTAACGTGATTTTAGACTGTTGTGTGTATGTGTGTGTGTGCGTGTATGTGTGAGTGTGTGTGTGTGTGAGTGTGTGTGTGTGTGTGTGTGTGTGTGTGTGTGTGTGTGTGTGTGTGTGTGTGTGTGTGTGTGTGTGTGTGCCTTTCTCTATTTGTATGTCTGTGTGTTCATGTCTCTGTGCCTTCTCCTGTGTGCCTTCGTGTCTATGAGGTGTTTTCTGTGTATTCCATTATTTCTTTGGTATTCATTCATTCATTCATTCATTCATTCATTCATTCATTCATTCATTCATTCATTCATTTCATTCATTCATTTATTCTTTCATTCATTCATTCGCTCATTTGTTCATTTATTCATTCATTTGTTTCATTCATTCATTTATTCATTCATTCATTTATTGGTCATTCATTCATTCGTTTGTTCATTCTTCATTCATTCATTCATTTTCATTCATCATTCATTTATTTATTTGGTCATTCATTCATTCCGAATGTCACCACAAATGTTCTTCCACTTCACTTCATTACTTTTTACAATACATTTGCCCTTCAGTTTTGAAACCCATCGGGTAGATTATAAACAACATTTCATGATAAAGAAAATTAAAAAAACGACACCAAACAAAGTAACATAAAAAACAAAGAATCAAACAAACAACAAACGAAACAAAGAAATAAACAGACATGCACAAACAAGCAAACACATTTTTCAAGTCTGCACAATTGCGGGTTCCAATTCTCTCTCTCTCTCTCTCTCTCTCTCTCTCT
>JAPXFY010000015.1:59998678-60006178 GCA_030674185.1 Monoplex corrugatus | reverse complement strand
TGTGTGTGTGTGTGTGTGTGTGTGTGTGTGTGTGTGTGTGTGTGTGTATGTGTGTGTGCCTAGCAGAAAAGCTGCCTGATCTCTTGTTTTTTGTCCTAAGTATGGTGGATTGTGTGCATTTGCTGTTTTGTGTGAAAGCGTAACAAAAGCCAGTTGGTGGAAAGAAAATATACCCAGGCTGATTTCTTAACTTCTAGGAATATCTTCATGCGTTTTTGTTTTCAGCTCACCTCAGCGCTGACATCCACTGTGATTCAGAATACTGTAAACTGCAATACAGCTTCTTGATACGAAATGAAATTAAGTTGGTCTCAAAATTCCTAAATTGTGTTCTGTGCATTTTTTTTCCACATAACAGAGACAAAGACAGAAGCGTAATAGTGAAACACAGCGAAAGCGAGAGAGAGAGAGAGAGAGACAGAGACAGAGAGAGAGAGAGAGACTGAGAGAGAGACAGAGACAGAGACAGAGACAGACAGACAGACACAGATAGAGACAGAGACAGACAGACAGACAGAGACATAGATAGAGAAACAGAGACAGAGAGACAGACTGAGACCAAGAGAGATAGAGATAGAGAGGAGAGAGAGAGACAGAGAGAGTCAGAGAGAGAAAGAGAGAGAGAGAGAGAGAGAGAGAGAGAGAGAGAGGAGAGAGAGAGAGAGAGAGAGAGTAAACAAGTAGATAATTCTCTTACCTTTGCTGACAGTTGAGAATCCTTAACGTTGTCATTTTCCCATATTCAAATCGGGATATATACCTGAAACAAGTAAACTTCATGGTCAAAATGAGAAAGAGCGAGAGACATAGAGTGAGAGAGAGGGGGGCGGGGAGGCAGGAAGGAGTGAACGAAGAAAACAAACAGACAGATAGACAGGTAGCAGAGTGAACGAGGAACACAAATAGAGAGACAGGCAGATAGCCAGAAACACAGATGCACATTCAAAGGCATCCCACACCGAGAGAAGGTTAAATGCACAGAAACACTCAAACCAAATAATTTGTTTTCTTTTATTACTATCATTTAATAAGTTCCAAATTTCTCCAAATCTTAACTTTCATAGCACCGTATGGAAAGAGAATCGAATAAGCACAAAAGTCAAATCAACGCAGAGTTCAAGCCTGACAAACAAACAAACAAACAAACAAACAACAAACAAAAATAACATTTTAACAGATGGGGACCCTTGCTGGCACATTTTCATTACTTACAAGCAGAGACGCAGTACGCCGTCTCAATGATATATGTGAAGCGTTCTTCCACACGAGGACTTAGCCTAACATATAAGCAAACCAAGATACAGTCTTGGAAAGATGATGAAGTCCCATGCAGGTAAAATTGAGATGGTACCTGCAGCTCGTTATTTCGGGTTTTCCGTAGGTACGCATAAGTTTCACAATGAAATTAACCATTAAAAAAAATTAACAATTGTGATGATTCATCCTGGCAATGCTTCCTTGAAATTATCCAAATTGGCAGTTTGGACACTGCCACCGCAGCTCAACTCCTCACAGATATCCAGCAATCCATACATCACTACGAAGCTTATGTTGTCAACTTTAAAGTGCTGTATACGCTAATTAAAAAAAAAAGAATCCAAATACACTTTTATCAACAAGTTTGCTAAAGAAAATATACGAAGATGCATGAAAATTCTCAAACTTTCCTCTCCGTTTTCCCAAACTAAGGACTACGCTATGCGACAAATCAATAGGAAATATATCTTTCAGTTTGTACCCCAAAGACTGCATTTGCATAACATTTAAAGGAAACTTTCGTACATAATCCCTTTCCCAAAATGCAGCACACTTCATATCATGAAAAGTCGACTTGTGCCTTCTTTACAGAAAATAGGTAATAAACAAATCACCCTTTTATATTTAAACAAAAATACATTTTAAAGTGAAGATTATATAAGGGGATGTGAAGTGTAGGAAAACAAACAAACACAAAAAAACCCCTTCCCGTTTGCATTTTATAGAAACTACAGAGTGGATGTCCTGCTCATTGCGAAAATATGTTATGATTGATTAGGTTGGTGTGACAGGGAAGTAATCCGATTTTGTTGAAACTTTTTGCTTGTTGGCTTACAATTCATGACTCGTGAATTGATTGCCTCGCCATTTATCTGGGTTTTGGGGGATGATGGAGGGGGGGGGGGGGGGGGCACACAGACGGACATATAGACAGCTGACATTTTCTGTCTACCTGTGTGTCTGCCGTAATGTGTATCTGTCCGACTGTGTGTCTGTTTGACTGTCTGTATGCCTCTCTCTCTCTCTCTTTCTCTCTCTCTCTCTCACTCACTCTATCTCTCTTTGTCTGTTTGCCTGTCTATCTGTTTGTCTGTCTGTCTCTCATTCTTTCTGACTCTCTCCATCTGTCTCTCTTTGTCTCTCTATCTCTCTGTCTCTCTTTCTCTGCCTCTCTCTGTCTCTTGTTTCGCTCTCTCTCTCTCTCTTTCTCTCTCCCTCCCTCTCTCTCTTCCGAGCGGGGTGGTTGGCTTGTTGACTTTGGTTGAAAAAATTGATATATCTCTCGCTTGAATCCCTTTCTGTCTAATACATGCAAGCTTCGATCATGTATTTCAAGTCAGTGTATTGTCTGACATATAATTTAGACTTAGTCTTCCTTATCCTATGACTGGGTCCGAATGGATCATGCAGCGCATGGACAGCCCTCCTTTGCTTAGGGAAATGGCTACCGTGTCGGGTCGGGAATTGTGAGATGACTGGCTGACCAGTGGTAAAGGATTGTTGCTTGGGTCTCTTCCAGCACCTTCCAGTATTTCTTCATAACATTGATCTGCAGCTAGCTTGGCTATTGGCTTCAGGCACCCAGTCCTGATGACCGCAGGGAAAGTCCTGCTGACAGGTCAGAAAGATGACCAACTTAACATTCATGTAGGAGCATATCGGACCTAGCTGAAAGGCAAAGCAGGCTGTACAGTATATGAAGCATCCTGTCTGACTATTTTTGCGATTAACAAACACCCATTGACATTTTGTGTAAATCAACGTTGGGAACTTCCGACAGCTAAGTGTCCAGATAATAGTAAAGGAAATCCAAAACAAGTGCGACTGCAACAGGAACCAGGAAAATATGAAAACCGAAAAAGAACGCGCATTCAACACAACAAGACAAGACAGGCGCAAATTTTCGGCCAACTGGCCTTTGTCAAGCACGAGCACACAATCATAAACAGACACAAACAACAGATAAAGAGAAAGACTAAAACTTCCCTGCCGCCACGTCCAGTGGGTAAAAAGTAAAGAACATAGAAATATGGCGGCTGGGTGAGCTGGCGACTGGACGGGCTGCCCAGCAGAAAGATGAAGGTTCAGAGTAAAGCATAGGAGGGCTCTTTCATTCTCTCTTGGTCCAGTGGCTGGGGTGGCTAGTGTGCTTTGTGTGGTTATATCCAAGGTTTTCACTCCCTGCCAACCCCTCCCCATTTTGCCATTCGGCCAGTGAATATGATAACCGATGCTGGGTCTGAATGGGCCATCAAGTGCACTGCAACCCCTACCCCCACACCCACAGTCGCCACCTTTTTTTTCCGAAATTACTACTAATAATAATAATTACAATATTTATATAGCGCAAAATCTTGATATAAATCAAAACTAAGCGCTGAATTACTATCATGTGGCTTCGGGAGTTGGGAGGTGACAGTCTGGCCAGTGATAAGGATTTTGCTCTAAGTCTTATCCAGCACCTTTAGTGTTTTTGATCATATGCTCATGTTTTGCACAAACTTCAGATATATGCTTATATTATTACATATCGGGATTATAGGGGAAAAACTGCAATTTTTGGGTTATGTAATGAGCTAACGACAGCGATATGAAATTGAAATCCCATTATTTCAGAACAGTTATTGTTAAATTGTCCGTCCTGACGGATCCAACAAGATTGAGCGTACTACTGGCTCAATGGAAGGAAGGACAGGGACAGTTAATTTTGACGCACTTGGTTTAACTTTCTGCCAGTCACTGGTGACGAGTTATGTAATCTCTCATAACATGCTGATCGCCATATCTAAGTAAATGGATTCTATAGCATCATGATCATCATCCCCATTATCATGAGTCATCAATCATTATAACATCAGGACCTGGCCAGCTCGATGGATTTATGTGCAAGCTCAAGGTTTGTGCCATGATCACCGTCACATGGAAACTGTGGTGTTAAGGACCATGGGATTCATTACGAGTACGGAGACTTTATCTTGAGAAACTGAAACTGAAACTATAACATCATGAAAACTGTCCCAGTTCTTGGTCTTTTCATGCCCTGATCTCGTAGTGACCTCAGTTTTGGTTTCGCCTCCTGCTTCCATGCCTGGTGTGACTTAAGTTTGGGTCTTTGGAGTCCGTGGTTTTATGGGGAGATTCTTAGTGGCTGTGGTGGCGGTCTTCTGACCAGGCGGGGAGGGGCGCTCATTCGTCTAATTCTGTGATTGACAACAGTCATGAACAAAGAGCCTCTTGAGCAATGTCTTTGGTAAGCTGAATCAGAGCAGCATGTTGATCTCAATCAAAGTGAATCGGCATCAGTGCAAGATCTCTTACCGTGGTGGAGGCTTGGCATCTCTGGCTGTCATGGCCTTCCTGGCACTGTTCTTCTAATGATTGAATCAAGGGATGGCGATGTGTAGTGGAGCCAAATGAATGGCTTGGAGGATCAACGCCACTCAGGTGGCGGAGAAGATAGACAGAAAACTAACAAAAATGCAAATTGATATGGACATATCTAAACTGATATGAGAAAAAAATCAAGTATCAGGTTTCTAAGCCCGAACAACTAGCAGGGAAGGGCACAAAAGGGTCATATACCGACAGGACAGTGTTTAATGATGAATTAATACCTATTTCATAGAAACTAATCATTCCCAAATTATGCTCTTCTTTGCAGCTCGATCAATCCAGGTTTAAGCGGGAAACAATATCAGCTCCATTTGTGATATGGACGAAGAAAGATGAGCAGAAGAAAAGCACTGGTAATCATGATAATGATGATGATGATGATTAACGATAATGGTGAAAAACAAGAGAAGGAAGAGAAGGGAAAAATGATAAAGATTAAGGTGATTATGATAATGAAAATAACATTACGACCAAAAAAAAAGAGAAGGATTCACAACGAAAACGGTTGTCCATAGCCCTACAGTCTTTCTTCCGACAGTTCTATTACGTTCCAAGCTCATGGGTTTGTGTGCATACTTAAGGCTGTGCATGATCACAACCACATGGCACCTGTGATGTTAAAGCCCATAGAATTCATTTCGAGCGCGGGGACGTCACCTTGAGAAAGTGAAACTGACACTATTGCATTCAGAAAAGAGTTTGGGTAGAATTTTGTCGAGTATAATTTTCATTGTTCGATATGAAACATGCTCGCCTTCATTTCTACTTTTTTTTTATCTCGATGTTTCTTTTTATCAGTTTGTGTTCCGACTGAGGGCACACTGTGCTATTTTCGCACTTCTGCGACTTTGCGAGAAAGCGTATGAATACCAGAAACGACTGCACCTTATCTTTGTGGATCACGAAAATGCGTATGACCATGTAAACACGTAAAACTATGGTGAGTGTCTTTGAGTCATATGTAGTTAAAGACCAGGTCCCAGACAATATAAGACCAATGCATGCAAACAGTGAGTGCTGTTAGGACTCCAGTTGGCTTCAAGTAACACCAGAGTCCTCAAAGGATGCGTTCTAACACCACAACTTTCCATCACCTACATGGACAAAATTACTCTAGATGCAAATCCTGGTCAGAAAGCTCTCAATGAAATATCATCCGCGAATGACTGATCTGAGCGTACATGAACTGCGCAAATAAAATATCTGCAAAAACACAAGCATAAAATACACACTAACCGTGAAAAATATGTATGAAAATCAGCACCAGTAAGACAGAACCAATGCCACGAGGATGAACAACTGGCAATTGGACATAAAAATCCAAAAGGCAAAAAACAAATTAAGGAAAAAACATATTGTTAGTACTTGAGAACTTTATTCACTGAGGAAATTAAAAAAAATGGATGGATAAACTGAGGCCAATTCCAAATTGGTAAATAGTGTGAACTATACACTTTCACCTCTTCGAAAAAAATACGAGTGTCACTACGGAACAAAAGCCAGTGTTACCAACACGACTCTCTACCAACACTTTACTTATAGTGCCAGAATGGATACTAAACAAAACAATTCTGAATGGAAAACCACAATCTGCGGAATGGTATGTCGCAGAAGAACAAAAGCAGTACCAAAAAGGTCAAAGAGATCCTAGCGAAGACTGAAACAACACTTGTCAAGCATCACATCCCACAGCAACGGATCAATGGTTTGAGCTACCTGGTCAGGATACAAGTCAGCCAACCAGCCCTTGAGCTTACGACACAAAGTTTTCGGGCTTCAGAGTGAGGGAAAGACCATGGCAGCGTTTGATAGATGGAGGGGCAGATACGATTCAAATCTATCATATGAGTGCGCCAGGTTTCCCGAATACCTGCGGACCACAAGCAGCATCTCCCCATTACACCTCCTGATACAAACGGGCAGTTTATTCAAAACTGTACATTGTAGGTACACGTGTATATATATATATATATATATATATATATATATATATATATATATACATATGTGTCTGTGTGTGTCTGTGTGTGTGTCTGTGTCTGTGTCTCTGTGTTTGTGTTGTGTGTGTGTCTGTGTGTCTGTGTGTGTGTCTGTGTCTGTGTGTCTCTCGGGTGTGTGTGTTGTGTGTGTGTGCGTGAGTATGTGTGTGTGTCTGTGTCTGTGTCTCTGTGTCTCTGTGTACGTGTGTGTATGTTTGTCTGCGTATCTATGTTTCTGTCTCTGTGTATCTGTGTCTGTCTCTATCTGTGTATTATCAGCTCACAAACACATGCCTGTCTGTCTACTTTTGTGTCTGTCTGTTTGTTTGTCTGTTGGTCTTCTGCTTGTCATCTTTAAATCGAATTTGTCTCTCTTTGAAATCAAGAGTGTCAGCATGTCCCCGTGGTGTATGTGCACATATTTTCTCTGCGATAGTTTTATAAACCGTATCCCAAGTAAGGGATACAACTTCCTCAAAAAGTAAACAGCAAGAACGGTAACTGTTTGCCTTGTTGCTGTCCATAGCGAGGACTGCCTGTTTTTGTTGTTGTTTTTTTCCGTGTATGTTGTTTCCACTCTTCTACCACGAATTGCGATGAATTGTGGATATCACCCTATCATCTTTGTTCAGAATCTCAGTCACATTTTCAATATTTACATAAAATACGAAACACCTACCATGGCGTAAAATTTCGAAGGTGATTCTTTTCAGCAATTTTGAGTAACACCACGATGAAGACTCAATTAATTTGTTGGCTTTAAGTGATGGAGCAACGTGGCAAATCCCCCCAGGTTAGCTCTTTTAAGCAACGCTTGCAAAGAATATGTCCTTAAGTAGCGCTTGCAAAGAACGTTTAACGATTGGCGACA
>JAPXFY010000015.1:59988678-59991178 GCA_030674185.1 Monoplex corrugatus | reverse complement strand
ATACAGACACATGTGGTGCTGGTCAGAAGATTTGAGCAACACCCTCAATGATGCATCCGTGAAGTGGATGAGACTCGACTGTGTGGTCCCAGTCTTTCAAAGAGCCCATAGCACGCCCATTCTGGGTAGGAGCCGGTTAGAGGCGAAAAATCCCACAAAGATTTTTGGAGGGACTGATGGGGATTCGACCCCACAATCTTCCAGTCGGTAGTCCGTTGCGTTGACCACTACACCACGGTGACTGGTCAATTTTGTTTGATTGCATCTGAAGGCGAAAGATGTTTACTGGTTTCTGCATGTGTACAAGTATAAAGAATACGTTGCTGACGTTTCGGAATTTGACTGGGATAAAAGAACATAAGCATGAGGAACATATATTGTCTATGGAATGTATGTAATAGATCTGTACATGGAACGGCAGTTTGGTATTATCAAAGACAGGAAAATAATTGGGATATATAATGCTATATCTAGAGTTGATGTATCAAAGACCTTTCGTACATCTATTGATCTTGAAGGAGACTTTATAATATCGTTTGTACAAATATCGTCTAGAAGAAAAAAAAAAAGTTCACTTTCCATTATGTGCACGGTAACTAAAGCATAAGGGCAGAAATGTCTTTAGCTTGTAAAGTGCAATAATTTTCGACGCCCCACTCATACTGTATTAAATAATACTAATCATCTGACACATTCCAAGTCACATAGACCATGGCTTAAAACTAAAAGGCGCAGAATTCAACCTAATGGACTTTTTTTCACGGAATATCGAGACTTGGGGAGCACAAATACCAAAGGAGAGATTATCTATGTTTTAATATAATTCCATGACAACATACGTTGCTAGTCTACGGTATTATTGCAGTATCACTTAAATATTGACAAGACTCACCACAATTTCGAGAATAAACGACGTGTATTTGAGAAAAAGTGGTCAAGCATATTTTTTTCTCTCATCTGATGCTTTTTGAGGTCACAGTGAACTTGAAAAATACAAAATATGTTTGGTTTTTTTTTTTGAGGAAACAGGAAGTTCATGTACTACAAAAGGAAAATTGTTGAAGTGGCATGACCATTTTGTTTTGCTTTCTCTCTCTCCAGGTCCAAAAGTAAGATCGAGGTCGAATCCTTTTAAGTGGTAATGCACTATCAGGAAATGTGTTTTTTTGTTGATTCCAATTTGTGTTTTTGAAAACACTGTTTTGCCTTGAAACCAGGTAAGATTAATCAGGGCTGACTGATTAGATGACCTCTCATTTTTATGATTTTATTTCATTTCCAGTTAAGCCTTCCTGCTAATGGTTCCTTAGCTAGCCAAAAGGTTGTGCCATGCGGAAAACTGTTCTCTCTTCTCTCTCTCTCTCTCTCTCTCTCTCTCTCTCTCTCTCTCTCTCTCTCTCTCTCTCTCTCTCTTCTCTCTCTCTCTCTCTCTCTCTCTGTCTCTCTCTCTCTCTGTCTCTCTCTTTCTCTCTTTCCCTTCTCTGTCTCTGTCTGTCTACTTGTCTCTCTCGGTGCTCTTTGAGTGTCTCTGTCTGTCTCTCTTTCTCTGTATCTATCTCCGTCTGTCTGTCTATATGTCTCTCTGTTTCTCTTTCGGTGCTCTTTGTGTCTCTCTCTGTTTCCCTTTCCCTTTCTCTGTCTGTCTGTCTGTCAGCCTGTCTGTCTACCTGTCTGTCTGTTTGTCTGTCTGTCTGTCTGTCTCTGTCTCTATCTCTATCTCTTTCTCTCTGTGTCTGTCTGTCTGTCTGTCTGTCTCCCTTTTTTCCATTGTTCCTCACTGACCCCAACGCCCTCTAGTGCACTGAATTTCTTAAGAGCAGACAGATCCATTTTGCACGAGTTGATTCATCTGTCTTGGGTCCAAGATTTATGTAGATGTTATTTTGGTTTGTTTTCTTCTCTTTCCCGACACGGGAGTGTGGTCACTGTAGCAGTCTGCGTCGGGTAATTGTTTGCTACCGCTAAAGAATTTCTAAATTTCTTATTTATCAGGACGTAATCAATTTGATTTCTTGTGCTGTCTCCCGGGTTCCTCCATGCCCAATTTCTTCTATTAGGTTGCTCAAATCAAGTGTTTCCTATCATAAATTCATTTACTGTTGTCCACTCAACTAGTTTATCTCCCCTTTCATTTCCCGTGCCCATGCCATGGGGTTCAGCTGTACCATCTATTCGTTTTTCCTGTCCCACTTTAGCATTAAAATCTCCCATTATTATTGTAATGTCCTGTGATTTAAATTAAGTCTCGGCTGTCTCTGATTCTAGACAGAAGTTGTCAATTCCTTCCCATTACTTGCGGATATTGGGACATGGATATGGACAGTGATTATATCAAATGGCTCGACATCCAATGTAAATAATAAAACTTGGTCCGATATAGGAATCGGAAAAACACGAAAGAAGAATACGAACGGGTATCTAATACAGCAAAACGAGACAGGTGCAAATTTTCGGCCAACTGGTCTTTGTCAAGCGTAAGATTACAACAAACAAACAAACA
>JAPXFY010000015.1:59978678-59981178 GCA_030674185.1 Monoplex corrugatus | reverse complement strand
TACCTAAGGCGGTTGAGACAGACGCGCCCTGCGGTCATTGTCTGAGTGTTCCCGCCGGCAATTACACGGCGATTGTTCTATAATGCTGAAGGCAGCATGCATACATTAGTGACGGCCCCCCCCCTCTACGTTCTGTAAAACTACCACGTAATACTGACTGGAGATGACGACAAAATCTTGTCGTAGGCCCGCTTTAGAGTACATGTACACATTGTAGATCTGCTAATTGTTTAGCAGTGTGTTATCTACAATCGTCATGTACTGGCTAGATCCTTGGAATGTTCAATGCATAGCTATGGGTAGGCAGAGGCTGTGAGATAATAGTACAATTTGACCAAGAGAACGCAAGGCGTTTTTGATCTAGGCAAGCACGCTACACGGTGTTGCCTTTGAGCGTTGTAGGTAAATGGGGAAAGATCGTAACAGAGCAAGGCACTCTGTTACACCTCCCCCCACCAATTTGAAAACCATCGTCCGCGATGGTGCGCGAACATTGGGTAAATTCTTGAAGGCTGAAATTTGAGGGCCACCTCAAGAATTCATAAAATTGAGAAATGCTATGAATATGGTGAAGTATGGAATCCACTTGCATATTAGCTAGGGTATTCATGGGCACACTGGAAGAGTTGCAATTTCAGTTCCGAAAGGACAGTTACACTGCTTGGTCAAGTTAGGACTCTGAATTGGTCAACATAACTGGCAGTACGAAAGTATGAAACACTGAAATGGCAAATGCCTTAACATAATAAGCTAGAGAAAGTAGCATTAAAGAAAGTAGCATTTAATAAATTCACTAAAGCCTCTTTGCCATACCTATGCATCAAAACATTAAGGGAAACAAAATGACAAATGTATAAAACTACATGTAATATGTAAAGAGCATCACATCAATGTCAATCAAAATTCCGAAGGTATGCTTCAGTGAAAATGAAGAAAAATTTGAAAAGAGAATGTGCAAATAATCATACATGGGCATATACACGGTACAATAGTACACCTAGGTCAGTCTCTCAAATGCAATTATGAAGCATACAATGTAAAATGTCTTACTAAAAATATTCATAATATCTGTAGGTAGGCAAGCTATGAAAAGTTCTTTCATGCGACCACGGAAAGGATCGCATAAGAGTCTACATCTTATTTTGAAGTTCTCACTGCGTCTTGTTCAGGAGACGTTGGGAGCGCCGTGGAGGGATGGGCGGAAGTGCAGGTATAGCTGGCTGTGGTGCAGGATCAGTGGGTAAAGGGTGAGCCGGCACAGTGCGCCTTGGTTTTGGCCGTGGACGGAAAACCCAGGTTTCCTCTTCCGAGTCCGACTCAGAAGAGTATTGTTGTCGTGGTGAAGGTTGCTGTCTGCTGTGGAGAGGTGGTTGCTGTGGTGGTTGAGGTTTAGCCGCAGTGTTGCACCGCAGGAGTTGCTGGTCTACATTGGCACTGATTTCTGCCAGCTGTGCCTCCATACGGGCGATGACTGGGCTAGAGTTGGCCACTATCAGCTGTGCCAGGTGGTGTTCAGCACAGCTGTCCTCTCGCATCCACCGCAGGGCCTCCATCTTGGCTCCCTCGAAGGTGGTGTCCGGATGATCTCTTATGTATCGCCGGACATCCCTCCTGAGAGCGCCTGGGGAGAGACCACAGATGAAGGCGTCCCGAAGCTGCGTTGGTGACAATGTCCCCTCTTCAGCTTGGTTGGCCTTCATCCAGAGTACGCGTAGGTGGGTCGCGTAGTCAGTGACAGTCTCCCCCTTTCTCTGCTGCCTGTTGTAGAAGGTGGCAGCAAGAGTTGTGGAGTCCCTCTGGTCACCCCAGTTGTCCTGGATGATCTTCAGGATCTTGACTGGAGTGTCCACTCTTGCTGTTGGTTGCCATAGCACCTCCCGACGAGCTGGACCCTCTAACGATGATATGAGCCAGAGGGCAGCTGCTTTGTCATCCAGGGGCTGGAGCTGTAGGATCAGTCTGGCCTCCTGAATGAAGTCGTCGATTTCTGCACTGCTTTCATCTCCGGACAGTTTTGGAAGTCGGTACAGTTGTGGTGTCGACATGGTTTGGAAACTTGATGATTCTGTAGCACTGTCTTCTTGTTTTCTTGTTCCCTTTCCGAATCTGGATCCTGCTCGCAGCGCCAAGTGTGATAGATCGAGTGGTAAGGGGGGATAAGGAGGTGATTATATTATCGCAGCGCCAGGTGAGATGGATGAGTGGGTTAAGGGGTTTGGTGATGATTGCTGTGGTGGTCCTTTAATCCAGAGCAGAAAGGGAAGTCTCTCAATCAAAACACAAGTCCTCGTTGTGTTACTTGACTCTTTATTATCTCTTGATGAGGATAGGTAGGGAAGGAAACCAGGGAAAATGGGAAAATGACAATAAGGAAAAGGACCGTACTGGGATATGGAAGGAGACAAAAGAATACGAAGAAGAAGACAGGAAGGAAGACAACGTCAAAGAAGACAGTGCTACAGTAATGCCGTGAAGATGATCACCTACTGTGAGATCAAGA
>JAPXFY010000015.1:59966178-59973678 GCA_030674185.1 Monoplex corrugatus | reverse complement strand
TGGGATTACTGTGACCATTGAGGAACACAATTCCACCTAATTTGTGACCCGTTTTAACAAAATGAGTCCTAAGATGAAAATAACAGATTTTAGGACATTATGATTTTCAGAATGTCCAGATTATTAACTTTCTTTTCATATGAAATTTACTATTCTAGTCCTAAAAATAAGGAAGTTATGTATGTTTGAAGTGTGTAACATAGCAAACAGCCATTTTGAGAAAATCAAGTTTTAAAATGTTCACCACTTCAGTGACGTTTTACCTTAGCAACAGGTATTTCTACTTCATCAATCTTTACCAAATTTTGTACCATGGTAAAACACATCGTGCCACAATAGCACACAAAAATTGATGTGAAAATCTACTGTAATTGTCTTGGTATTTAAGTTTATATATCCCTTTTTATGACACAAAAAGCATGCCGTTATCTGCTTAAAACGCATTTTAAATACATTTTCCGATTGAATTATAAAGTGCTGAGTGCATGTGCATGTAATTTAAAGATTAAACATTCCATTTATGACGAAAAGAAAAAATTGACAAAATCGACCCATTACACCTTTTCCGGGCCTCTACCCTTTTCGCTGCCTGCGAGTTAGGACTCATTTCGTGACAACGGATCACATTTAGGATGTTCTTCTTTGTCACAGCGCAATGTTGATGACAGGAATGAAAGAATATGGCATACAAAGTGGAAGGCAGAAAGATCTCAAACATCAGGTATGCTGACAACACAGCACTTTGTTTAAACCCTTTGATTCCACCAACTGCAAAAACTTAACCTTCTGATTTCCTCACCCTATACACCAGCTTCCTGCAGGGAATCAAAGGGTTAAGTTTTGATATGCTATCAGGGTAGACAATTCGTGATGGAGGTAGACAGGGTGCATGAGTCAAAGGGTTAATCAAACGATCACCAGGAGGCATCATCTATAGTAAATGTCTTGAACAAGATCCGGGAAGAGAGGAACCTTAAACTGAATGTCAAGAAAATTCGTGTTTTACTCATTTGACCCGGTCCAGCCGAATCCAGCTACATAGGTCAAGATACAGTGGAAGACATCTGCCAGTTCAAATATCTAGGCTCGATCAAACCAAGGATATAGATTGTGCCACCGACATCAATGCCAGAACTGGCGTGATAAAGAAACGGATGACAAATCTCATAAACATTCGGAAAAACAAAACGATAGACACAAAACTAAAAATGAGAATAACGAAATCTCTGTTCTGGGCCATCATGACATATGGAGCTGAAGGATGGGCGCTCAAAAAAAAAAAACATTAAGAAAATGAATCCAAGTGAAATGTGGCTTTATAGATGTCTGTTAAGGGTGATATGGAAAGAAATGAGAAGTGACAAGAGCATAATCGACGAGCTGAAACCTCGGAGAAAACTTGTACAGGTCATCCACGAAAAGGCATTGACCTTCTTTGCACGTGTGTGAGGAAACGAAAACCAAATGCACTCTCATGACATTCAGGAATGTCGAGGGCAATAGAAGGAGAAAGACCATGAGTATATTAACCAGAACATCAAAGGGTGAAAAGGGGAACAGTCAGAGATTTTCAACCCGGTTAAGGAAAGATAGATGTGGAGGACAGAGACCGGAGAGCAGTGCGAGCAGCCAACATTCAAGGAGTGATGTTGCAGACGAGACTGACTGATTGTTGATGAGAATAGGGATCACAATAATGAGGGTAAGGAGTTCACTTCCAACCGAGACTTGTGTGAAAGGACCGTACTTGTATATACTGTCATAATAAGTCACGACGTCATACATTCCCGAGAGAATGACATATACGAGTTGATCAAGAGATATAAGCAACATTCGTGAAAGGGTGGTACTTATACGTATACTTCCATGATGTATACTGGGTCATTCATTCCGAGAGATATAGCATCGACGATGTTTGTCAGAGATTTAAGTACATTCGTGAAAGGCTGTACTCTAGGCATACTTCATGTTATTCTGACGCCATTCATCCTTAGTACGATGCTAGAGATATAAACAACCAAAGAAATAAGAGGGAAGCAGGGATAATTTTTTGATATTAATCAAAGGACATAACTCTTGAGATTCACGTAGGAATTATCTCCGATATTGCTGAACTTCTCAAGCCAACACAGTTTGAGAACCCATTCAGCTATTATAGAAGCAGATTACAATGCACAAAACCTCTGAAGAGTGTTGGGTGTATGTTGGATTTGATGAAGTTCTGCAATATGGAGATAATTCCTACATTACTCTCAAGAGTTATTTTCTTTGATGATTTAAACAACATGTCAATGACTTATCCGTTAAGTGGATGAGACTGGTGACGCGGTTGGTCACTGTCTTTCCAACGCAACCATTACTCGCTCAGTTGCATCAGATTAATCAAATTAAAAAAAATCCCAGCATTACTTTCTTGCACTGATAGGACCGATCCACAGCATTTTTTCCTTTGGTAGTTGAAACCCTGTACATACACCCTTGTTTCCTCTTTGTTCTTTGCTTCACGTCTGTCTGTCTGTCTGTCTGCGTGTTGTCTGTCTCTCTCGCTACTTCCCTCTCTCCCTCTCTTATTTTTCTCTCTCTTTATCTCTATCTCTCCTCTCTCCTCTTTCTCTTTCTCTCTCTCTTCTCTCTCTCTCTCTCTTTTCTCTGTCTCTTTTCTATCTCTGTCTCTCTGTGTCTCTCTGTGTCTCTCAATCTCTCTGTCTCTCTGTCTCTATCTTTCTCTGTCTCTCTCTCTCTGTTTCTCTCTCTTTCTCTTTCTCTCTCTCTCTTTCTCTCTCTCACTCTTTGTTGACGACATATGTTTGACGACAGATTCCCCCCCCCCCCCCCCATATGAATAAAGTGAATCGATTATCGCTCCTGTCTACAAGAAGGTAGCGTTAGTCGACCTGAGACTTACCTTGGAATAGCTCCTATTAGGATAACTGGCAAGATTTACGTAAATACTCCAAAGAGAAGTTTGTCAATATGGGCAAAACAAGAAAATAAACTTGCGGAGAAATAGACTGGTTTCAGGAAAAGTTTGCAGTGCTGTAGACCATGCATTTATGTTGTTTGCTGGTGTTGAAAAGTATCTCTTTAAAACATCAAAATGATATGCTCCATTCGTGTACATTAAGACAGCTTTGGAAACTCTGTAAACAGAAATGTGCCATGGACAGTGCTCGAAAGGCTAGTTTAGCTGGAAAGCTATGTTAGGCATATAAAAGAATATGCAATTCAATGCTTCCTGGAGTTCTTGATAAATGTTTTTACATTAATTTCTGCAAATATCCATATGGCGTATAGCAAGGATGTTTGCTTAGCCCTTTACTGTTTTTCTTCGTCGTAAAGGAGTTGACTGTGGAACATCAAAAAACTGAAGAGCATGGCATTTAAACAGTCTTCGATGTAAAAAAACAAACTTAAAAAACAAAACAAAACGTTATTTGCTGATGATGTGATACTTCTTTAAAACTCCGTTACAGGATTCCAAACTCGACGCAATAATCTCAAAAAACAAAAAAAAACAACAAACAAACAAAAATCAGATGGACTTTCTTTATCACTTTTTCTTACAAGAACAACGTATTTGAGGCTGTGGGAAAAAAACAGCTTGATCAAAAGTAGGTATGTTTTCCTCTCTGACGACTGTTTTTATTATTTACGGCAAATTGTAATTCAAATATGTCAACAGAAGCACGACACTGTCTTATATTTTAATGCATTTAAGTTTTTGCAGCTAATAAAGCATATTTCATACCATTACCTGTGAGTTCTTTTATGTTGTGTACGTGAAGATGTGTGAGGGCGTGTGTGTGCTGCGTGTGCGTGCGTGGTGGTGTGTGTGTGTGTGTGTGTGTGTGTGTGTGTGTGTGTGTGTGTGTGTGTGTGTGTGTGTGCACGTGGCATGCGTGTGTGCGCACACACATGCACCTTTTGATACATGTAGGAAAATACATGCTTGTTTAGAAAGTACTTTAGAATACAAACAAATAAATAAGCTGAAGATGCAGCGTGTGTATTATCTGACTTATGTTGTAGTGTGACAAGACACATGTCGGTTAATGTTTCTTATAACTGATTTTGTAAGAATCAATTTTGTTGCCGTTTTGAAATCAGCCACCTCTCATAATTTGACTAAATACTTACAGAAAAAGAACAAAACAAAAGAAAAAAACACACACAACAAAAAAATCATCAAATTGTCAAACTCAGCCCCTCCCATTGTACGTATGATATGAAGTAGTCGTAGGTAATATACAGCCTTTCTTTTTATGTTTCGTTTATTGTGCTCAAGACTGCTTTGCATCATGAAGATGAGTCCATATGTAGTATAAATCAAAATGCCATATGATGAGAGAATAACCACGGCAAAACCGTAAGTATGTTGGAAAGTTTCATTCAAACAAATTATAACCCAAGCCAAAAAGCAGTATTGGTGAGATTTTTGCTGTCAACAAATTTCCGGGCCCAAAGATCTTCCTAAAATTTGGAATAAGGTCAAAGATATGAAAAATGGTTTTCATTTCTCCCAGTTTCGTAATAAGATTAAAGACAAAGAATTCCTTTCGTCATCTGAGAAAGCTTAAGAATTCGTACACTTCTTTTCGAGAGCAAGTAATTCTGGTAGCTTGTGTTACCTATATCAAAAGCTAATAAACCTCTCTCTAATCCAGATAGTTACAAGACTAATGTACAAAATTGTATTGAATCGACTTACGTACTTTTGTGAGAAAAAATGATTTAATACATATTAACCAATCTGGGTTTCAAACAGGTATATCGACGACAGACCATTTAGTCAAGTTAACAACTCAGATTGAAAATCAGTTTGCTAAAAGTTAAAATGTCTTAGCTACCTTTCTTGGTCTTAAAAAAGCGTACGACCAATCTGACATGCAAGACTTTTGTTGAAATTACAACACATAGGTCTAAATGGTAATCTTTATTATTTTATCAAAGCGTTTATAAGTGACCGAAGTGTAGTCACTAAAATAGGTAATACATACTCTGAAAAACGACCAGTAAACATGGGATTTCCACAGGGTTCCGTAACATCTCTTTTATTATTGAATATTTTGATCTATGACCTTCCAACACAAGTCTCAAACAATGTAAACGTAGCTTAGTACGCTGATGATGTAGTGATTTGGATGAACGTTTCGTTTAAGAGGAAGACTTCCTTAAGAGAAATACACTACATTAAAAAGGTCTATCAACGTGAAATTAATCATACTTCCACTTACTTGACGGATAATGGTCTAGAAATATCCAATAAAAAACATATATGATGCTTTTTAATAATGGTCTTAGTCCTAAAGAGGTACCGTTGTTTAAAATTGATAATGAGGAACTGAAATATGCTACTCAGGTGAACTTTCTGGGAGTACACTTGACTTCTAGTTTACAGGGGAAAGAACATAGTGACGCCTTGTTATATAAAGCTATGAAAAGCTGTAACTTAATGAAAATTATTAGTAAACAGTCTTGTAGACAGGACACTAAAACGTTGTTACATATTGTGACAGCTTTAGTACGATCGAAGTTGGCTTATGGCTAAGAGGTGTAAGTATTTTTAGCCCCAAAATGCTATTTGATGTGCTCTTGGGGTACCCGTGTATATAAAAACGCAAGAAGTATATAACACAGCCGGTATTCTTCCTTTGGAAGATTGGAGGAAGTTATCAGCTGCTAAATATATAGTTAGATCAAATGCAGTAGCTAATTATGCTAATACAGAACTTAAAATTCGGTCTGACATTCATTTCCCCAACAGAGCAAGAACAATAAAGGCACAATAAACAATATCCACTTACACAAATGACCTTTTCGAAATTTCCCATGTAGTACCTAAAAAAGTTTCACATAGAATGATATGTTGTCCTCTACCCCCCTGGGAATTGTCCAAAGCAACTTTTGATATCAACTACACATATAACGACTTGAGAAAATATATCAATCCATACTTGTTAGCAATTGACGTTCTGTCACATCTACATACAAAATTTTACATTCTTTGAAAATATTTACTGATGGCTCTGTTTTAGATGATGGTGCAGCAGGCGCTGACGTTTTAATTCAATAAAATTAAAGTAGAAAAGGCTTACTCTTTAGGACTGGGGCATTCAATCTTTACTTCTGAATTAGTTGCCATCCTGATGGCACTGAAATATATAATAGATCTACCCATAACTTTGTTTAGTATCTTATTATGTGTAGATTCGAATCTGCATTACAATCCCTAAAAAGTTGCGAATATAAAGTAAATAGTACGTTAATATTTGAGATAAATTTTCTAATTCATTGTTTAATAACAAATAATACAAAAGTTACTTTTTGTTGGATTCCATCACTCTGTGGTATCGTACATAATGATCGGGTCGACAGAATAGCTAAAAGTGCAGCATTGAATAGGGCTTGCAGTACTGAACTTGATTTACCACTCTCTGAACATGAAATGAATGCTAATTTAGAAAACAAAGTAAAAGCTCAACGTGACCTTCGCCCCTTCATCGTAAATTCCCAGGGTTTTACAAGACTAGAGATAACTTTAGCTTACAGATTATCTATCAACTCACTTCGGACTAAATTCAGTAAAACCATCAAATGTATATGTAATGATTATACATGTATAACAGTTAAACACCTTTTGTGTTGTCAGCAAATGCGACTTTATTTCCCTGCGTCATTTACAAATTTAAAACAGAAACATACTGATTTCACTCTGTTTTCACTTTACTAGACATTTACTGCACAGTCCCATAGGTTGTTTTCTTTGATTCAGCCCGATTGTTTCATATCTGTAACCCCCACCCACTCCTTTTTTTCCCGATTGTAACAATGTTTTAAATTCGACAACAGAATCCTCTTCTCTCCCCTCTACCTCACCAGATAATAACAGATGACTTGTTATACGCCTGCACAAGACCTTACATGCTCACAGCACACACACACAACACACACACACACACACACACACACACACACACACACACACACACACACACACACACACACATACATACACACACACACACACGCGCACACACGCACACACACAAACACACACACACACATACACACACATACATACACACTCGCACACATACACATGCACGTACACAACACACACACACACACACACACACACACACACACACACACACACACACACACACACTAACGCATGCACGAATACACGCAACCTTGAGCAGCCTGATGAAGCCTGATCGTTCTAATGTTTGGTTTGGTTTTATCTTGTTCGTTAATTTGTTTGATGTTACCTTATCTGGTACAGTGCCTTTATGATTTCATAGATTCGTTTATTTATTTATTTATTTATTTATTTATTTATTTATTTATTTATTTTTATGTATTCATTTATTCACTTACTTGCCTTTTTATTTTTTAAATGTTTTTTTCGTCTAATAGCGCTCATGTGAATAGACGTTAACAGAAATAACGAAGGAACACACACGCACACACACACACACACACATAAACACACACACA
>JAPXFY010000015.1:59961178-59963678 GCA_030674185.1 Monoplex corrugatus | reverse complement strand
GAATCATAATATACTACTCAAAACAAGTTAAGGGCCACTGTTACAACGCACTGTAAAATCAAAAGCATGAAAGACATGAACTTGAATCAGAGTGAAAATTTAATTTCATTCAGTGTCAAACCGGAAAAAGCAAAAAACCGAGTTACAAAAGCACACACTCCTCGGAATGTGTATTTAAGTCAGGAGGTTGAAATGGACAATTCACAAACATGGCCTCTGACATGAAAGTTCATTCAATATCGGGTATGACCACCTCTTGCAGCGAGACAGGCTCTGCAACGGCGACGCATGGACCGAATGAGGTTGCGGAGAGTCGCTTGAGGGATGGCGGCCCATTCCTGCTGCAGGAACTGGACCAGCTCTTGTTGATTGGCTGCAGGAGGATGGTTGCGTCGGACAGCCCGTCCCAACACATCCCAGAGGTGTTCAATGGGTGATAGGTCGGGCGAGTTGGCTGGCCACGGCAACCTGACGACACCCTGCTGTTGGAGAAAGTTGGTGACGACAGCAGCACGATGTGGACGAGCATTATCGTCCTGCATAACAGCGCCGTTACCAATGGCTTGCAGGGTTGGTAGTGCCACAGGGTTCAGAATTTCATCCCTGTAGCGATGCCCTGTCAGATTGCCGGGGACGTGGTACAGGAGAGTGCGGTGGTTGAAACTGATGCCTCCCCACATCATGACAGACCCACCACCATATCGGTCATGCTCTCTGACAGTGGCATCTGTGAATCGTTCGCCAACACGTCTCCAGACGCGCACCCTGCCGTCATTGAACCTCACGGTGAATCGGGATTCATCTGTGAAGAGGACGTTGGACCATTGCCTCACAGTCCACATCACATGCTGTGTGCACCAGGCTGTACGGGCCACCCTGTGGCGTGGCAGGAGTGTCGTACGAACAGCAGCAGCCCTTGACGCAAGATTTGCCGCACGCAAACGATTCCGAATTGTCTGGTCGCTGACATTCGTGTTGCTTGCTGCTCTGAGTTGGTCTCTCAGCCCGCTGGCGGTGGAAGTCCGATCGCGCAGAGCCTGCGTCACAATGTATCGGTCCTGCCGTCTTGTCGTTGAACTGGGTCTGCCAGTACGGTGCCGTTCTGCCATCTGTCCAGTTGCATGGACACGGTCTCGTAGTCTCTGTATCACGGAGTGGCTCACTCCGACTCTTCTTGCCACTTCCCGTGTAGCAATTCCATCCTGGATCCATGCCAGCGCTCGTCCTCGGTTTGTGTCACTCAATTTTCGTCTTGGTGGCATGGTTATTTGTGCGGCTGGTTAGCCCCTTTAAATACGCACTGGCAGCCTAAGAGGTGGTGAACGCGTTCATCAGTAGTGCGCCGTGCACGTGCAACCCATTTCTCTCGCATGCTGTTCCTGTCCAGTACTAGGGGGTACAGCGAAAACACAACAATTGTCCATGACTTTCGCGTTTCTCGTGTTGCTCAGCATGAACCTGGTGTCAAGCGGATTTTTTCACATGCTTCAATCTGACATATGCACTGCTTCAGCAATACAGCAACACAAGTTAATTTGTACGATTTCATCAACTCGCGTCAATACACCGAGTTGTCGACACCAGGTGAAGATCGGAGGGTGGCCCTTAACTTGTTTTGAGTAGTATATAAGGAATACTACCACTACAACAACAACAACAACAACTACTACTACTACTACTACTACTACTACTACTACTACTACTACTATATTATTATTATTATTATTATTATTATTATTATTATTATTACGATTACTACTGCTGCTGCTGTTGTTGCTGCTGATTATGATGATGTTGATGATGATGATGACTATCATCATAACCCTAATAATGAAAACAATCATAATCAAAAATATGGTGTTTTGTTTAAAAAAAAAGACATACGAATGAAAAACACACAGAGCAAACCGCTGAATGACATAATTCCCATTCATCTGTCTTACCTTGTCTGGCTTTCAGAGATCTCACTGTACTGTCCTTGTGGCCACTCTGATCCCTAGTATCAATTTTGTATCAGATTTCAGGGAACGAAAGGAGAACATTGTAAGTAGTCAATAGTTTCAAGACAACTAACTGAAGCCTGGTTCGATAACGTACTGCCATTCTTAGTGAAGTAGCAGTGTATCTCTTCGACAGAGACATAGACAACAGAATGGACAAACCAGTGGCAACTCTTGTTTTTCAGTGCAATATTTGGGTATTATTAAGTCACAGTGAGAATACAAACTACAAGTCAACATGAATCGACTTTTTTCTTCCATTGGTCTGTTTTGAATATGTGGCCATCTTGTACAGACGTTTTAACAATGATAGAATAACAATAATACAAACATCAACAAAGATGGCAATGATTATGATGGTAGCAATAACAATTAAATGAAAGAAGTAATGTGATAATGATAATAATACAAATAATAATAATAATAATAAGTGAGAGAAAAAGAGACAAAGAGACAGAGAGAGAAAGCAAGAGAGACAGAGAGAGAGGTAAAGAATCACA
>JAPXFY010000015.1:59946178-59953678 GCA_030674185.1 Monoplex corrugatus | reverse complement strand
CAGGCAGCCAACATTCCAAGGAGTGATGCTGTGGAGTGCAGTGAAGTGAAGTGACTATTCAACTGTTTTCACTCACAAAAACACGCACTTTTCCTTGAACCGCCTGGTCTTCTGATCACAGAGTAGACCACGTCCTTGTTAATCCACATATATACACCAGACAACAGAGTTGAAAAACAGAAATGGATAAACGGAGAGACAAAAACACATAGCAACAAACACGCACAGAAAAAACAACAACAACAAAAAGACCAAAAGACAAAAAAGATAGAATTTTTTTTCAAAACAGTTCCATCACAAGCACCAGCCCCTTGTTTCAATGACTGCTTGTAAAACTAACCAGAGGCCTGTAGAAGTGCAGTCTGCTTGGCAATTTCAGCATTCTTGCACAAAGAAACAAGGGCAGTAAAAACAAAAACCAGAGTGATTTCTCTTGTGTAAAAGTGAGCTTGAAAAACAGAATACACTATCTTAAAGGCCCGCTGTTGTTTTTGTGTTTTTATTCTGTCTCTCTTCGTCGCATAAAACAAAACAAACAAACAAAAAACAGGAAAAAAAAAACCGGTAAAAATCAAGACAAGACGTGTGCCTTTTAAATGGAGCCAACACGCAAAAGTGTTTTTGTTGTTTTTTTTGTATTTGATTTGATTTTATCATTTTATAGACCCTTCCATCTGTTGAAAGCCAGGATGGAGTGATTAGTGTTGAACAGCTTGATGTTATATAATTTCCGTCATGTTATTTCATTTTCATTGGCTTTCATGTTAATGGTTGTCTTGCTGCCACTTAAGTCACCTGAATTATTACACGTTATAAAAGAAAATTGCAACAGTCATTTCAGTTTTTCTTCTTCTCTGTCTCCCTCTGTCCCTCTCTGTCAATGTCTGTGTTTGTTGGTCTGTCTGTCTGCCTTTCTGTCTCTGTCTGTCTGTCTGTCTCTCGCTCTCTGTCTCTCTCTCTCTCTCTCTGTCTCGTCTCTGTCTCTCTCTCTCTCTCTCTCTCTATATATATATATATATATATATATATATGTATGTATGTATGTATGTATGTATATTTTTTTTTCTCTCTCATTCTTGGTCTCTTTCTGTCTCTGTCTCTCTTTCTCTGTGCGCGTCTCTCTGTGTTTCTCTCCCTCATTCTTGGTCTCTTTCTAGATTCTGTCTCTGTGTCTCTCCTTCACTGTGCGTGTTTCTCTCTCTCTCTCTCTCTCTCTCTCTCTCCTCTCTCTCTCTCTCTCCTCTCAACCTCTGTCTCTCTGCTTCCTGTCTGTGTGTCTGTGAGTCCGAGTGTCTGTTTGACTGTCTGTCTGTCTCTGTCTCTCTCTGTGTCCCTGCCTCACTGTCTCTCTCTTTTCTTTGTCTTTTCTGTCTGTCTGTCTGTCTCTGTCTCTGTCTGTCTGTCTGTTTGTCTGTCCTCTCTCTCTCTATTCTCTCAACCTCTTTCTCTCTGTCTCTCTCTTCCTCCCTTTTCCTTTTCTCTGTCTCTGTTCATATGTCTCTCTGTTTGTTTCCTTGTCGTCTCTCATCTCTCCGCATGTTTCTGTTTTATTTTCACTTTAATACTGAGCCATCTGCTTCTTTTCATAGGAGCTATATAATTACAAGTTTGAAAAACCAAGGCCATTTGACTTTACGCTCATTCTAACACATGAGAACTGTAAGAACTTGGCCAAGGAACAGTATCGTGGGAATGCTGGGCCGTCCCCTTAATGTCTTGGACTAAGAGTGTGCATATATACAGAATCTGCAGGGGACGTGAGTGACTCAGCTAGCCATGCTGTCATCAAAATTATCGTATGCAGTATGGATTAATAATGGGACGTGGTCCACTGTCTGATCAGAAGGGCAGACATGACAAGAAAAGGGAGCTGTCTGGAAGTTTGAGTGGACCTGTCTAATCTTCACTGCCCTTTCGTTTCAAGGGTTCTCTTGTAAAACTGAAGGATAGTCGATCCATGTAACTGATATTGACTAATCTCTCCCTCCTCGCTCCCTCCGTCTGTCTCTCTTCTCACCTCTTTCTCTATCTCTTCTCCCCTCTTTATCTCTCTCTCTCTCTGTCTCTCTCATCTCTCTCTCTCTCTCTCTCTCTCTCTCTCTCTCTCTCTCTCTCTCTCTTCCTTAGCACAGTATTACATTCTTCACGCATAGACTGTTGTATCAACACCTTCCAAAACCATTGCAGCTGCTTTCAAGCTCATTTTGACAAATTGCCAATTGATCATGGATCACAATTGGTGAAAATTATGGAATCTCCCATGCCTGTCTCGCACTGATGGTATGAGGATTGGTAGGAGATGCGCGTGGCTCAAATAGTTCAGCTTATGCCATCAATTTACCGCCTGAAATTATAGATTAATACGGACGTGGTCGCCGTCTGAACAGATTGGGCAGACATGACAGACCATGGGTACTGTTTGCAAATGTAAGTGGACCAGCCTGAACTACACTGTTTTTTAGTTTCTAGGGTTACTGGTGCAGTAAAGCATTATATGCTGGATGATTGCCTGTTTTCCCCACTTTCTGTCTTAAAACAAAAGGGTAGTCGAACCGTGTGATTGATATTGACTAATTTTTTTTCTTTCTTATATTTCTTTTTATTGATCCAAAAGATTCACTATTACACAGAGAACTTAGGTGAAAGGCAATCAACCAAATAATATAAAAATAACAACCCGTAGTGGCAAAATGTGATAATTAACATTTACTGGGATATCAAGAATATCAAGGATGCATAAAAGAACAAAATAGGAATGTAAGACTGCAAAAGAACATCAATCACAAATAAATATCATAGATAGTGATGTTTGTAATGAGGACTTTCAGTTTGCTTTTGTAGTAATGTTTTGTAATGAGGACTTTCAGTTTGTTTTTGTAGTAATGTTTTGTAATGAGGACTTTCAATTTGTTTTTGTGTGAGTATATTCAACCCAGAAAGCAGTGCAGGCAGCCAACATTCCCAGGAGTGATGCTGTAGAGTGTAGTGAAGCGAAATGAGTATGTAGGTGTTTCAATCACAAACACACGTACTTTTCCTTGACACTCCTGTCAATCTGATCAGAGAATGGGCCTCCTTGTTAATCCCCACACACATCAGAGGACAGAATTGAAAAACAGAAAAAGACAAACAGACAGACAAAAACAAATAGCAACAAACACTCGCAGAAAAAAAAATCCCGACATCAACAAAAAAAAAAATAAAAAAAATAAAACTCTTTTTTCAAAACATTTCCATCACAATTACCAGCGCTTTTTCAATCGCTTGCTTATAAAACTGCAACCAGAGGCCTGTAGAAGTGAAGTCTGCTTGGCAATTTCAGCGTTCTCGCACACACACACACACACACACACACACACACACACACACACACACACACACACACACACACACACACACACACACACACGCACGCACACTCACACACACACACACACACAAACAAACAACAACAACAACAACAATAACAACAACAACAACAAAAACAAAGGGCAGTAAAAACAGAGACCAGAATGACTTCTCTTGTGTAAAAGTGAGTTTGAAAAACAAAATACACTATCTTAAGGGCACGCTACTGTTTTTTCTGTTTGTATTCTCTGTCTCTCTCCGTTGCAAAAGAAAAAAGGAAAAATCAAGACAAGACGTACGCCTTTTAAATGGAGCCAACACGCAAATGTGTTTTTTTCTTTTTTTTTTTATTAATTCTATTTTAATCATTTTATAGACCCTTACATGCTTTGAAAGCCAAGATGGAGTGGTTAGTGTTGAACAGCTTCGTGTTATGTAATTTCCGTACTGTTAGTTCATTTTCATTGCCTTTCGTGTTAATGGTTGTCTTGCTGCCATTTACGTTAACTGGATACAGTATATTTTAAGAAAGAAAATTGCAAAAATCATTTTTTTATCTTCTCTGTCTTTCTCTGTGTCCCTCTCTGTCCCTCTCTCTGTTTGTTGGTCTGTCGGTCTGTCGGCCTGCCCCTCTCTCTCTCTCTCTTTCTTTCTTTCTTTCTTTCTCTCTCTCTCTCTCTCTCTTCCCCTCTCTCTCTCTCATTCATTGTCTCTTTCTGTCTCTGTCTCTCTCTCTTTCTCTGTGAATGTCTCTGTCTGTCTCGATCTCTCCCTCTGACTCTCTCTATATCTGTCTGTCTGTCTGTCTGTCTCTCTCTCTGTCTCTGTCTCTATCTCCCTCTCTCTCTCCCCCTTTCTATCTCTCCCTCTATCTATCTCTCTCTCTCTCTTCCTTTGTCTCTGTCTATCTCTTTGTTCTTAGTCTGTCTACCTGTATGTCCTTCCTCTCCCTTCACTATTATTGTTTTCATTTTAATGCATAGCCATCAGCTTCTTTTTCACAACAGTTATATTTACAGAGCTAGAAAAAAAAACACAAAAAAACAACAACAACAAAAAACAAGGCCATTTGACTTGAAGCTCATTTTGATAGGTGGAAGCTATAAAAACGTGGCCAGGGAACATTATTGATGGAGATTCTGGACCATCCCCTAAATGCTTTGGACTAAGAGTGTGCATAGAGAATTAGCAGGGGATATGAGTGACTCAGCTAGCCATGCTGTCATCAAAATTATCGTATGCAGTATGGATTGATAATGGGACGTGGTCCACTGTCTGATCAGAAGGGCAGACATGACAGGAAAAGGGAGCTGTTTGGAAGTGTGAGTGGACCTGTCTGATCTTCACTGCCCTTTCGTTTCCAAGGTTACTGGAGCGGTGGAGTGTTCTAGACACTTTTTTGTTTACCTTCTCTTGTAAAATTGAAAGATAGTCGATCCATGTAACTGATATTGACCAATCATTCTGTCTGTCTCTGTCTCTCTATGTCTATGTATGTCTGTCTCTGTCTGCCTGTCTGTCTCCGTCTGTCTGTCTGCCTCTCTCTCTCTCTCAGTCTCTCATTCATACATTGTCTCTTTCTGTCTCGTGTCTCTCTCTTTCTCCGTGTGTGTCTCTGTTTCTCCCTCTGATTCTTTCTTTCTCTGTCTGTATGTCTGCCTGCCTGTCTCTGTCTCTCTCTGTCTGTCTCTATCTCTGTCTCCCTCTCTCTCCTTTTCCCTCTCTCTTTCTCTATCTTCCTCTCTCTCTCTCTCTCTATCTTTTTGTCTTCCTTTGTCTAGAGTTGTCCATCTGTTTGTTCTTTGTCTGTCTACCTGTATGTCTTTCCTCTCCCTTCACTATTACTTATTTTTTTCATTTTAATACATAGCCATCAGCTTCTTTTTCACAACATTTATATTTACAGAGCTAGAAAGAAAAACAAGGCCATTTGACTTGAAGCTCATTTTGATAGGTGGGGACTATAAAAACTAGGCCAGGGGACATTGTTGATGGAGATTGTGGACCACCCCCCTAAATGCTTTGGACTAAGAGTGTGCATAGAGAATTAGCAGGGGATATGAGTGACTCTACTAGCCATGCTGTCATCAAAATTATCGTCTGAAGTATGGATTAATAATGGGACGTGGTCTTCTGTCTGATCAGAAGGGCAGACATGACAGGAAAAGGGAGCTGTTTGGAAGTGTGAGTGGACCTGTCTGATCTTCACTGCCCTTTCGTTTCCAAGGTTACTGGAGCAGTGGAGCGTTCTAGACAAGAAGATTGCTTTTTTTTTTTTTTCTCCTTCTCTTGTAAAACTGAAGAATAGTCGATCCATGTAACTTATATTGACTAATCATTCTGTCTGCCTCTGTCTCTCTCTCTCTGTCTTTGTCTCTCTGTCTCTGTCTGTCTCTGTCTGTCTGTCTGTCTCTGTCTGTCTGTCTGTCTGCCTCTCTCTCCACCTCCCTTTCCCTCTCTCTGTGGTCTTATTTAAGTGCCAGTCCAGAATATAGATATAACAACAGTAGGCTTTTTATTTTGCACAAAAACAGGAAGAGGAGAAAATGCAGCATATACAGGCAGGTGGGTGAAACAGGAGAAAAAAAGAAGGAGAAAGAGTCAGGTATTAATTGATTTACTGAAATTTATTTTCCCACGATAATGACATGACACGTTACAACAGTTTTTAATCAACTGTTCATATCTACGAAGGGGAGAGAGAGAGAGAGAGAGAGAGAGAGAGAGAGAGAGAGAGAGAGAGAGAGAGAGAGAGAGAGAGAGAGAGAGAGAGAGAGAGAGAGAAAGAGAGAGAAAGAGAGAGAGAGAGAGACAGACAGACAGACAGACAGGCAGACAGACAGACATACAGAGAGAGAGAGAGAGAGAGAGAGAGAAAGAGAGAGAATACATGCACCCATAAATCAGACATACCCCCCTCAAAAAGACAACAACAACAACAAAAGAAGTAAGTAATTAAAAATAATATGAACAAAGCTTAAAACTGCCTAAGTGCCATGCAATTAAAGGAACAAAACAAAGCAAAACAAAACAAAACAAAACAAAACAAAACAAACAAAGAAAACAAAACAAAAATTATGACAAAAACCCCTAAAGCAACGACTCCAATATCAACAGCAACATGCATTTGTATTGATATACTTAAACTCACTCATTAACTCACTCTTACGAGTATCTATGCATGGAATGCTGTTCTTTTGTATGCTCATTAGCACTGCTCTGGTTTGTTTTGTCATTGGGTGTTATGTTTTACATCGGTATGACTTTTCTAAACAATCTGTCTGATGACTTTAGGGTGAGTTATATTTGACCAGTTTGTGAAACGTTCTTGGACCGTTTCAGATCTGAACCGCTCTGGGCCGTGTATGTTTTACTCCGTTTACGCTAGCATGATGTTATATTTTTTATTTTTGTTTAAAGCCCAGTCGACTGCGTACAGCCATATCAGGGCTATAACCGTTTCAACACATACGCAATACTTCAAAAAGGAAAAAAAAAAAAGACAGAAAATTAAGTACTCATACCAATCCATTCGCCCATGTAATCTAAGGAGATGCCCCTGGCGTTGACCACGCCGTCCAATTCATCGCACATGGGATTCAAAAAGTATACGTGAATACAAATTTTAACATAACAAAGAACACTAAATCATATCTAAGAATGGGCTTAAGTTTTCCAAAATTGCTTTCACATATTTGATTTCATTAGAGCCAAAAATGCACTTAATATCTATATGCATACATACACATATACATCATCATCATCATCATCAGGTGCCCTGCCGTATGGCGTTGGCGACCATGGACTTCCAACCATCTCTATCTCTCGTTGCCCCCAGCATCTCCCCCACCCTCCTCATCCCCAGCCACTCTGCAAGTCCGTCCAGCATTCTCTCCCTGGGTCTACCTGGTGCTCTCTTTCCCTCCAGCTTTCCCGTTGTGACCAGGTGCTCCAAATCCTCCTTCCTCATAAAATGGCTTATAAATGTTGCTTGTCTTTTCCTAATCTTCCTTATGAGTGATCTACTTGTGTCTGCCTCCATCAAGACTGTCTCGTTTGTTTTCTTTGCTGTCCATGGAACTCTCAACATTCTTCTGAGAAACCACATCCCGGCTGCCTCGATCCTGCTCTGGCTTTGCTTGCTGACTGTCC
>JAPXFY010000015.1:59938678-59941178 GCA_030674185.1 Monoplex corrugatus | reverse complement strand
ATCTGTCTGTCTGTCTCTGTGTCTGTCTATCTGTCTATCTGTCATCTGTCTCTGTCTCTGTCTCCGTTTCTGTCTCTCTGTCTCTGTCTCTGTTCTGTCTCTGTTTCTGTCTCTCTGTCTCTGTCTCTCTGTCTCTGCCTCTGTCTCTCTCTCTCCCTCTGCGTCACAATCTCTCAATATAAAACAAATTAATTACGCAGAGTTTTGTTTTCATTATTCCTTTTAAAATAAGATGCACAAGCTCATTAAAATTGACTCTGCGGGGCAATCTCATTCTGTTTTCCTGATATGCAAAAGCATTTTAAAAGATTAGAAAGGTTTCGCTTATGTAAAAAGCCAACTATACGTTGGAACGCGCTCTATAGCTAAAGCTATTACAGTCTTTTTAGCTTCCTTCATTGCGCCCACACACAACAACAACAATGATCACAACCAACCACCACCACCACAACAATAGCAACAACAACAAAGCAAAGCAAAGCAAAGCAAAGCAAAGCAAAAGCAAACAACCAGACCAGACCAGACCAGACCAAACCAAACCAACAACCAAATCAACCAAACCAAACCAAACCAACCAAATCCAAAACCAAATCAAGCAAGCAAAGCAAAGCAAAGCAAAACCAAATCAAACCAAACCAAACCAAACCAACCAAACAAAACGACAAACAAAAAACCAAACTAAAAAACCAAAAACAAAACCGAACAAAATAAAGAAACCAAAACAAAGAAACAAAAAACAACGATTAAACAACCAAACACACAAAAACCAAACAACAAAACACCTGTAGTGTGAAAGTTTAAGCCGTGCAATAGAAGCTATCAGGCTTTTTATTTATTTTTTTTTTTTATTTTTTATTAACTGATTCCGTCTAGCGCTTTTGGAAACATGTTACACGGCTTGAAAGTAGCAAGGATTGATCAGAAGTGAACGGCTAGACATTTTGTCATGCTCTTTGTCATAGTTCAGCCTCAATGTGTGTGTGTGTGTGTGTGTGTGTGTGTGTGTGTGTGTGTGTGTGTGTGTGTGTGTGTGTGTGTGTGTGTGTGTGTGTGTTGTCGCGTGCGTGTCTGAGTGTTCGTGTGAGCGTGTGTGTGTGTGTGTGTTTGTATGTGTATGTGTGCTAAAAGAGAGAGAGAGAGAGAGAGAGAGAGAGAGAGAGAGAGAGAGAGAGAAAGAGAGAGAAATAAACAAGACTGATAGACAGACAGACAAATAGAGACAGAACGAGAGACAGAGAGAGAGAGGCAGACAGACACACATAAGACAGACAGACAGAGACAGAGAGAAACAGAGACAGAACAGAGAGAGAGACAGAGACAGAACAGAGAGAGACAGAGACAGAACAGAGAGAGAGAGAGAGAAGAAAGAGGAGACGAGAGAGAGAAACAGAGCAGAGGAGACAGAGAGAGAAGAGAGAGACAGAAGAGAGACAGAGAGAGACAGAGAAACAAAGAGACAGAGATAAAAAACAAAGAGACAGACAGAGACAGACAGAGACAGACACACAGAAACCCGTTCTCACAAACTCAGATATGACTCACATCATCATCATACCGAATTACAATCTCAAAAATGCCGTGAAGGTTTATTACTGGGAAAAAAATATCGATTTGTTTTCAAAGGCTCAACTACTCTGCAGCTGGCTGAATACGCAAGAAGAGATATTCTGAGTCTGTGTAAGCTACCAGTTGAAGCTTAGTTAGTAAACGCTTAATCCCAAAAGTGCTCACCAGAAATAAAACGTGGCAAAAGGTCCCTGACTACGCTGAACGTATGAAAGCATAATGTGAGGTATTTGACACAAAAAAGAAGACCTGTCAATTTTTTTTTTATTAGTGGACAATTGTTTTGAACAGAAAGAAGCCTGTCAACCATTATTATGTACAGTGGCCGTTTGCTTTCTACAGCGTCGATCAGTACCTGAACGGGGTATGGTAACAATGTTCTTAATATGTGTTTCAGTAAATATTTTTTACAAAGAAAATTTTGACGCAAAAGATAAGCATTTCACCTTCATCCATGTGCAGCCTGTTTCAAAACGCTTGTTCGCATTCATGACTTTGAACTTGAATAACAATTATTTTAACTCTTTTAGCTGCTGTTTGGCGAAATGTTACGAGATTATTGTAGCCACGGTCGGCTACTCGTAAGCAGAGTACTGCAGCCATTATTGGCAATTTGAACCAGTGTATTGTAGCTATGATCGATAGTTTTTTTCTAAGCAGGGTATCGTAGCCATGATCCGTAATTTTTAAGCAGAGTATTGTAGCCACGATTAGTGACCTATAAGCAGAGTACATGTACTGTAGTGATGTCTGGTGACCTTACGCAGACTATCTTAGACACGATTGATGATCTGTAAGCAGAGTACTGTAGCCATGATCAGTGACCTGTAAGCAGAATACTGTAGCCATGATTTGTGATTTGTAAACAGATCACTATATATATGATCGGCGACCTGTAAGCAATGTACTATAGCCATGATCGGCGACTTGTAAG
>JAPXFY010000015.1:59928678-59933678 GCA_030674185.1 Monoplex corrugatus | reverse complement strand
ATTATTATTATTATTATTATCGTTATCATTATTGATATTATGAATGTTATTATTATTGTTGTTGTATATTGTTATCATCATCAATGATATTATTATTGTTATAAGTGTTTTTGTTGTCATTATCACTGTTATTAATTAAATTTGAATATTTCAATGAATGAAGTATAAGCTGAATATGTATACATTATAAAATGAAACAGGGTGCATCATAAAGTGATATTAACGTTTTGTGCATATTTGTATTTCTGTATATGAATGCTTTCTCCACTTGCTCTGATACATGTCCATAATCTCGTAGTTTCGTCTCACAGACATTCTCCTCATGCATTTTGTTTTCACTAATTGACATATGGTCTAAAAAAAAAAGGAGGGTGGAGGCTTAGGAGTAGTCATAACAAGTGTCTGTGTAACGATCACATTAATTTAAAGATGAACATGCAGATACACAGACACAGAAAAAGAATAGTCGTTTAAACAGTAACATATGTTTCCCAGTTGAAATTATCATTTATCTTCCCCAGCTGGACAAAACAGCAAAGAAAATCTAATGTCAGAACACATAGGTGTGGGTTATCTTCGTTCCTGTCCTCAATGCCAGCGGCGCATTGAGCAGTAGTGAATAAATGAGTTTTGTATGAAGTAAGTAAGTAAGTACGTAAGAAAGTAAGTAAGTAAGTAAGTAAGTAAGAAAGCAAGCAAGCAAGCAAGGAAAGAAGGAAAGGAGTAAGGAAGGGAGTCAGTCATTCACTCAGTCAGGCAGTAAGCAAGCAAGCAGGTAAGTCAGTCAGTCAGTCAGTCAGTCAGTCAGTCAGTCAGTCAGTCAGTCAGTAAGTAAGTAGGTAAGTGAGTGACTGAGTGAGTGAATAAATAATTAAGCAAGCAAGTAAATAAGCAAGTAAGCAAGCAAGTAAACAAGCAAATAAGCAAGTAAGTAAGCAACCAGGCAAGCATGTAAGTAAGCAGGTAAGCAGGTAAAGAAGGACGTAAGGAAGGAAGGAAGGAAGGAAAGAAGGAAAGAAGGAAGGAAGGACGGAAGGAAGGAAGGAAGGAAGAAAGGAAGTACATAAGTCAGTCAGTCAGTCATACAGTCAGTCATTCGGTCAGTCAGTCAATAAGCAAGCAAGTAAGCAGGTAAATACGTAAGTAAGTAAGCAAACAAGCAATCAAGTAAGTAAATAAATACGTAAATACGTAAGACAGCAAGCAAGTAAACAAGTAAACAAAAAAAAAGTAAGCAGGCAAGCAAATATATAACTACGCAATTTTCCAGCGATACTAAAAGAAATATTTTGGATAAAAATAATATTTCCAAACACTACAGGTCAACATAACATTGAATCGATAATTGCATGGCACTGTCGGACTGAGAAGTTCATGGGGTGAACACGGGAGCATCAAGCACTTGGAATCCTCTCTCCATTTCCTCCCATGTTATTTCAATGTAATCATCCCTGCTGTGTACACTATCATCACTCGTGATTCTCAAGCATGGATTTTCATCCCTTGGTTTGTCATGATTACCATTATAGATCCCTACAATTTGGAGTTATTTTCGTAAAGAAATTCCTCTCAATTTCGCATTTCGCAATGTTATCTTAATATAAAGATTTCTGCTTGATGATTTTTTTTTTTTTAGAATGGGTGAGGATGGGTGCATGCACAAATAATACACAAAGACACATACACGTACACACACATAAACGCCCGCGCGCGCGCGTACACGCACACACAAAAATACACAAACTTACACACACAAACACACAAACACACACAAACACACAAACAGAAACACACACACACACACACACACACACACACACACACACACACACACACTAATTCTTTTTATGTTTATTTGCATCTGCTGTTAAGACGTTTTTTATGGTAGTGTTGAACTCCCCGGAAACCATATTTTGAAGTAATCATCATGCATTGATTGACATCGAAAATCATCAGGATCTTGAGATGCCCGCGATTCATCGTGATAATTATGTTGCATCCTCCTCTCTCTCTCCTCTCTCCTCTCTCTCTCTCTCTCCTCTCTCCTCTCTCTCTCTCTCTCTCTCTCTCCATCTCTCTCTCCTCTCTCTCTCTCTTTCTTTCTCTCTCTCTCTCTCTCTCTCTCTTCTTTTTCTTTCTCTCTCTCTCCTCTTTCTTTCTTTCTCTCTTTTCTCTTTCTTTCTCTTTCTCCCTCCCTCTCTCTCTCTCTCTCTCTCTCTCTCTCCATGGTATCTGTTTGGCTCTCTCTGTCTGTCAATCGCACTGTCTGTTTCTGTGTTTATCTTTGTCTCTGTCTGTCTTTCTGTCTGTCAGTCTGTCTCTGCCTTTCTCTGTCTCTCTCTCTCTGTCTGTCTGCCTGCCTGTCTGTCTGTCAGTCTCTCTCGCTCGCTCTCTCTCTCTCTCTCTCTCCTCTCTCTCTCTCTCTCTCCTCTCTCTCTCTCACGCGATGCCTGTTTCTTTGTCTGTCTCCTAGTATGCATACCATTTGGAAAATGTCTTTCTCTCTGTCTGTCTGTCTCTCTACCTTTGTCTCTTTTTCTGTCTCTCTCTTTGTCTCGGTCTCCGTCTCTCACTTTCTTGCTCTGCGTCTGTCTCTGCCTGTATCTCTCTGTGTTTTTGTCTGTCTCTGTCTCTGTCTGTCTGTCTCTCTCTCTCTCTCTCTCTCTCTCTTTCTCTTATGATGTATGTTTCTCTGTCTCTCTCCACTTGCCCATCCATCACTTCGAATGTGTCACGTCCAGAAGTTCCTCTATGTCTTTCTGTCTGTTGCGGTTGTTGTTGTTGTTGTTATCATTATTATTTGTTGTTGTTGTTGTTGCTGTTGCTGTTAATTTCGTTTATTTTCCACCATTTTACAAGATGATCAATATTTTAAACATGATCTTGCAGCATACACGCTGAGTTGATGGCTGTCATAAGTGCTACAAAAATGTACCTGCATGGCAAAGTGTTGCTTCCTGTTAGTTGGTAACCCACTGGCACACACCACATGACAACGTGGAGGACAGGCAGCATGAGATCTTTGATGTTACCAGTATTGTCAGTTTATTTTAATTATTCATGTTTATATGTCGATTTGCGTAATCTGTCTAGTTTCATTTACGTGTGTATGCATTCATCTATCCATTTGCTTTTTTATTTCAATTTTTTAAAGGAACCAGAAAAAATAAATACGAAAAAAGAACAAGAATGCGTATTTTGTTACGAAAAAATAATAACACGTATTTAATACAACAAAAACCCTCTTTTTTTTTTCGTGTTTTTTTTCTGGCTTCCGTTTGCTTGGACGCGGGCAGTCACACATGTTTTGGATTTTTGTAATTTTTAAAAAATTATTTTAAACAATATTATACAGACAAATGCAAGACGTAAAACGTAATAGTAATTACGTCGTAAGAACAAATTTGAATTGATGCAATATGTCCATGTGTCTGTAATACATCTACGTGAAGCATGACAAGCAATAATGAAAACTATAACATGCATCCAACAACAACAACGCAAAAACAATTTCCAACATCCATGGGTCAGTTTTTTTAAAGAAATTGTTAATTTATTTATTGTGGTTTTGCTCATTTCAGAAAAAAAAAATCTGAGATTGTGCTTCATGTTTTATTCATTTTTCTCTGTCCATTTGCACCGTGGGTGTCGAGTGGAGATGAGGCAGACGTCTGCAGCCAAAATAGATGTTGGGTACAGCGATGTTCTAGAAATTCAGTGTGTCTATCATTTCATCTCTACAGTTATGATACTCAATAAAAAAGAAGAAAAAAAACCACAAGAAATTCCCTCAAACAAAATGACGGGAAATAGCACCAAATTGAGACAAGTTGATAAGTTTAAATACGAATCGTATCTGGGAACAGCCATCTCACCAGGCGGCGCATTCGAAAAAAGCCGAAAGAATCGGCCAGACTAAAACAGCAATCAAGAATTTGAAAAGCGTTCTTAAAAACAAATGACTTTTATTTAACACCAAGGAGAGAGTTATCCAGTGTTACATAGAACCGATATTGTTGTACGGGTGTGAAGCGTGGACAGTCAACACGCAAAGTCAGAACAAGATTGAGGCAACTGAAATGTGGTTTCTAAGAAGAATGTCGAGAGTTCCATGGACAGCAAAGAAAACAAACGAGACAGTTTTGATGGAGGCAAACAGAAGGGACAAAAATATTAATGAAGAATATTAGGAAAAGACAAACAATATTTATAGGACATTTTATGAAGCAAGAGAAAGTACAGCACCTAGTCACAACAGGAAAGCTGGAGGGAAAAGGAGCACCAGGTAGACCCTGGGTGAAAATATTGGACAAGCTTGCGCAGTGGATGAAGACAGAGAGGATGAGAGAAATGCTTCCAGTGACAAAGAATAAATCTATATGAAGGGCCATGATCGCAAACGCCATGGGGCAGGGTACATGATGATGATGGTCACCATCTCACCTATGAAGTCCTCCCTGATCAGCCACTTGATCTGAAGCCCAAGAATCTGGTGTTGACAGCTGGGAGAAGGTCTGGATGGGTGGTTGGCACTCTTGCCAGGTGAAAGAAACCACCGGATCGACTGTTTTGCGATGCAATGGACGACAGGTGTTTTTGTAACCGTGCTTCCCATCTCTTCTTGTCTTCATTGCAGCTGTTCTAAGAGACATCATCTGACCAGTCGTGATCTGTGTTTCAAAGGATTTTTGTTCACAGTAAAGGTTTAGCATTTGTGATTCAGTAGAGTTACTAAAGTTTTATTGACGAACCTGTGTTTTATTTACTTGAGGCATTCTTGGGTGTTTGGGAAAATGTGAAAGTTGGTAATTCACTCCATCTATCTGTTGGACTGAAGTCTCAATTTCTGTAATACTTCAACATCTTTCGTAAAAAAAAAAGGTTTTCTAAGCACCTTAATGCTAGAAATCGACGAAGTTGTTGCTCTTTCATTCTGATGCATAATTTGACACAATTTCCATTATGTTGGTGCTGACTGGTATGCTATGTCATTCACAGCT
>JAPXFY010000015.1:59921178-59923678 GCA_030674185.1 Monoplex corrugatus | reverse complement strand
GTTCAATGAATACACGAAATCAGCCAACAAGATACTTGTAAATTTAGCCAATCACATTCAGCATGCTTCGATTTCCGAGTAAGTGGGTTTTCCACAGATAGTTTGATCGACAGGTCAACCGCCATAAATGCGTAGGTAAAACATGTTGAAAATCGGCGATTTTGGATGTTACTTTTGTCAAAGCTGACAGGAACTATATATACATTTTGCGATTTTATTTGTAATACAACGTATTCTCTTTTATGAGTGTAATGTATTGTGTCCATGAAAATAGAATTTTCTGTTTGTCCTTGCATTTAAATATTCATTTATTTGCTTGTTTATTTATTTATTTATTTATTTATTTATTTATTTATTTATTTATTTATTTATTATCTATTTATTTATTTATTATTATTTATTATTTATTTATTTATTTATTTATTTATTTGTTTGTTTGTTTATTTATTTACGTATTTATTTATGTATTTATTATTTATTTATTGAATATTTATTTGTTGTTGAAAATTGATGTTTCTTTCTTTCCTTCTTTCTTTCTGTCTTTCTTTTTGTCTTTCTTTCCATCTTTCTTTCTGTCTGTCTTTTTTCTTTCTTTCTTTCTTTTTCTTTCTTTTTCTTTCTTTCTTTCTTTCTTTCTTTCTTTCTTCGTGCGTGCATGTGAGTGTGTATGGATGAGTGTGGATAGGTGAACTCGTGTGTGAGTGTGTGTGTGCGTGTGTGTGTGTGCGTGTGTGTGTGTGTGTGTGTGTGTGTGTGTGTGTGTGTGTGTGTTGTGTGTGTGTGTGTGTGTGTGTGTGTGTGTGTGTGTGTGTGTGTGTGTGTGTGTGTGTGTGTTTTCGTGTTTGCCCCTTGTTGTTTTGGTCTTGGTTTTTTTTTTTCATATTAACGTCTGCTTTATTCCCAATATATCCCTCTTATAATTGACAACGAACATTAACGCAAGTTATAAATGGCAATACTTAAATCATGGAATGCGAGATGTCCTTAAAGACCTGTGTAAATGTTACTAATGGGAAGATAAGAACCGGAGGCCTTCGACGTGGGTTATGGGTCTTTGTCCAGACATATCACAGTCAGGTTCACCTCTTTCTGTGTCTGGAATGGTTTTCTTGTCCATCCATGATTCTCTGCATGACTCTTTCATGACATCTTCGGTTTCAATGTCTGACAACAAGAGGCTTTCCAGTCTTATTGGGTGTGTGTGTGGTGTGTGTGTGTGTGTGTGTGTGTGTGTGTGTGTGTGTGTGTGTGTGTGTGTGTGTGTGTGTGTGTGTGTGTGTGGTGTGTGTGTGTGTGTGTACTTGTGAGTGTGTGTGTGTGTGTGTGCTTGTGTGTGTGTGTACTTGTGAGTGTGTGTGTGGGGGGGGTGGGGTGTATGTGATATGTGTATGTGTGTGTCTGTGTGTGTGCCTGACCAACAGACAGACAGACAGGCAGACAACAAACAAACAGATCGATAGAGAGATAGATAGATAGACAGACAGATAGATATATAGGCAGATAGATAGATAGATGGACAATAGATAGATATATAGATACATAGATAGATACATAGATAATATATACATAGATACATAATACATGGATACATAGGTACATAGGTAGGTAGGTAGGTAGATAGGTAGGTAGGTAGGTAGAGAGAGAGGAAAAGTAAAAGAGTGAAAGAGAGAGTGAAAGAGAGTAATAGAGATAGAGAGAGAGTGAGAGAGAATAAGAGGGAGAGAGAGAGATAGAGGATAGAAAGAGAGGAAGAGAGACAGAGACAGAGACAGAGACAGAGAGACAGAGGCAGAGAGACAGAGAGAGACAGAAAGAGAGAGGATGTTGACCAAGAACAAACTCAGCCAGTTAGGCGTTTGACACTTGACCCAAGTTGTCATCTTCTCTTAACCAAAATGGCTTGTCGTGTTTATGGACACGCGGCCATTGAACTCCTCAGAGTCTGTCCGCCCTGGTCGTTGACTTGTTTGATGAATACCATCCATCCACTGATGCCAATGCTCCTTTCAACCCATATCAGTGTTTAGTGACTAATGGAAATAAGAAAACATCAAGTGTATACCCCCAACCCTCCCTTAGGGCAGTTCCAGTTTCAGGTTCAGTTTCTCATGATGACATCTACGCGCTCGGTATGAATTCCATATGCACTGACGTCGCAGGTACCATGTGATGGAGAAGATCCTTAAGTTGCCAAGAGCACCCAGTGATCCCAGGCTGTCTCCCATCCACGTACTAACCGGGCCTGACGTTGCAGAACTTCGTGATCGGATGCCAACCGGTGTTTTCAACGTGGTATGGCCGTTGGATAAATCTTTCGTCGCTGACAGGACTGAAATTTGTGCAGGAAGATCCCAACGGAGTTCTAGTCCTTACCTTAACCACTCGAACAGGACTACTTCGTAACAGGCAATAGGGGACGCGAACTCCTGACCCTCAGGACAAACACAACTACCCACTGAAGGCTCAAAATGCAGACTGTGCAGTCAAAAAGCATGCTTAC
>JAPXFY010000015.1:59893678-59898678 GCA_030674185.1 Monoplex corrugatus | reverse complement strand
GACCAATGGTTGAAACCCTCCTTCCCCTTTCTAACCCCAACTCCATCCTCACCATCGTCTCTTTTTTTTCTCTCTCTCCCTGACGCACGAAATAACCAGTCACGTCTCCGTGTACCTATTAGGGACAACAACAACAACAACAACAAAATGTTCAAAATGGATAGAATTGGGTCACAAACTTTAAATCCTGTACTCTAGTAAAACAACAACAACAAAAACAACAACAATGTGATAATTATAATAATGATGTGATAATAATAAAAACAACAATAATAATAATATAATAATAATAATAATAATAATAATAATAATAATAATAATAATACTGCTATTACTATTACTACTACTATTACTACTACTACTACTACTAACTACTACTACTACTACTAATACTACTACTACACTACTACTATTACTACTACTACTACTCCTACTGCTACTACTACTACTACTACTACTACTACTACTACTACTACTACTACCAATAATAAATAAATCGAGAAATGAATAGACAATAAACAAACAAACAAATGAATACATAAGACTACCCAGCTTTCAATTTGAAAGTGAATCAAACGGTGACACAAGTACTTACAACACTGCCAATAACAATAAGTACGATGATCCAGACCTCCCACAACTTCTCATCCAATATGACTCAACCTTAGAAGGAGCAGAGCCAGATAAACTAAAAACATGCTATAGTTCAAAGTAGACATCGACATGCGGGACGTGCTAACATTAGGCCAGTACACTCTGGATCCCCAGACTACAAGCCCAGATGCCATCCTTATTGAACCTGGAGTGTATGACATGAATAATACAAAAAAAAAAAAAAACTAAACCCGCTGAAGAAATCAGCAAACATTCAATCTCAGTCGTCAGAAAATCCAAAAGCCGCCAATACCAACAAATCACAAGTGATTGTCAGTCGCACAGTCACAACAACACAAGGAGAAAACTAACCGAAATTTTGATTTTTGTAATACTTTAGTATATCTGGCACCATACAGACAAGGTATCTCGTTCCTAAGGTGTATCAATAGCAGAAGGAAACTGCACTTTAAAGACAAAATTCACGCCATAACGAAAGGAACAAACTTAACTTTGGGAAGATCGGACATCACGTTGAAGGAGTTTTGTGGAGAAAGCCAGATTCAAACTGGTCAGAGGGCATGTGTGGGAACAAAAATATGCAAAACAACATCACAACTGCTACAAGCAAAACAAGTGACACAAAAAGTTGCCCAGCAATGTAGCATGAAATGTTACACTTCATAAAAACACCTAAACGCCGGACACGACAATACGCAAAACTGTCTGGAGGAACGTACGCAAAATTTCTCAGAATAAGCGTACACAGAACTCTCAGAATGAACGTACGCAGAACTCTCAGAATTAGCGTACACAAAACTATTAGAATGAAGTATGCGGAACCCTCAGAATAAACGTACACAGAAATTTCAGAATGAATAATCGCAGAACTCTCAGGGGAGCATACACAGAACTCTCAGGAGAAACGCACACAGAATTGTCAGAATGAACATACACAAAACTCCGAGGAGAAATGTACCAGAACTCACAGGAAAAATGAACGCAGAATTCTCAGAATGAACGTACGCAAAACTTCAGAATGAAAAGTATAGGGAACCACCAGAGTGAACCTACGCAGAAATCTCAAGTGGAACGTACGCAGAACTCTCAGGAGGAACATAAGTAGAACTCTCAGGAGGAACATAAGCAGAACTCTCAGGAGGAACATAAGCAGAACTCTCGGAGGAACGTACGCAAAACTCTCTGGAGGAACGTACGCAAAACTCTCAGAATAAGCGTACGCAAAAATTTTCAGAATAAACGTATGTGGAACCCTCAGAATGAACGTATGCAGATTCTCAGGAGGTACGTACGCAGAACTCATGAACACGCAGAATTCAAAATGAAAGCTGAGGACCACAGAATGAACGTACATGCTTCTTGAATGAATGTACGCAGAATTAGAGGAACGTACGCAAATGATAACAACAATCAAGAATGGTTGTGGACACCAAGTAACATATTGCTTTGATAGCCAAATCCAATATTTAAAGAAAGTCGTAAAATGAAAAAAAATATCAAAATCGTTGATACATGTCCTCAAGGTAACGAAAATGTGTGCACAAAATAAGACCCAAAAAATCCAACTTATCATGCTGCTCTGGCATAGTGCTGGACATTGAATGATTTAAAACTAGATACATCTTTCTAGTGACAGCTCTACACAATCGAAAGTAAATCAGTCAACGCCAATGATATTCTGAACCTCTAAGAACGAATTATCATGCAGGGTATCTAATGTGAATGAATCAATCAATGTCAGAGGGAAATGTCGAAAGCGTTTGCCATCTGAAGTGGGCGATTATTGAGTTCATAGACTCCTGTCCATGAAGAATGGGGCTGGGAATGACATGTCTCAACGTATACTGTATCAGGCTGTGTGAAGTTTAGATATTTTGGCTTTAGAGTTCCATAGGCACATTCAGAGAAAAAAGCTTTGATTTTCTGCCAGACACAAATTAGAGAACATCGTGAAAAGTGATGAACATTCTGAAGGTCAATAAGATCTGTGCGATGATAAGACTTGTCCTTTGATGACATATGGATGGAGGATGATTGTTTTGTTTTATTTGCTTATTTGTTTGTTTGTTTGTTTGTTTGTTTGTTTGTTTGTTTGTTTGTTGTTGTATTTTCGAAATCATAATTCCTGATCAATAGTTACGAGATATTGGAGATAGATCATTGATTGATTGATTGATTGGATTAGTGAGTAAGAGAGTGAGTCAGTGAGTCAGTGATTCAGTGAGTCAGTGAGTCAGTGGTTGGTGTTTGGGTTGTTGGTTGTTGTTTGCTTGCTTGCTTGCTTGCTTACTTGCTTGCTTGCTTGGTTTGTTAATTGGTTGGTGGGCTGCATGGCTGGCTGACTGATAGATTGATGGATTGGTGGATTGATTGATCGATCGATTGATCGCTCGATCATTCATTCATTCATTCATTCATTCATTCATTCATTCATTCATTATTCATTCATCATCATCCATTCATCCATTTTAAAAAGAGAATGACTGCCAGGAACCATACTGTCAAGTAAGTGAAGTGAGTATATTGTTACAACCCCAAAGAAGGGTGCGAGACTGCTACATAACCACTAGCAAGTGTTCGTCCGTTTTTCCTTCTTGTCTTTCTTTTTATCACTTACTTTTTTTCATTGGTCGTCTTCTTCAGATAGTTATTGTTTAGTATTTAGGACCCGAGAATATATTCTGTCTAGAAACATATTTTTTGGTGTTTTTTGTTACCTATTCTTGTAAGAAATACTTCCGTTTCATTCATTCATTCATCATTCATTCATTCATTTATTCATTCATTCATTCATTCATTCATTCATCATTCATTCATTCGTTCATTCATTCATTCATCATTCATTCATTCGTTCATTCATTCATTCGTCATTCATTCATTCGTTCTTCAGTAATCAGCCAGCCAGCCAGCCAGTCAGCTTCATTCATTCATTCATTCATCATTCAATTCAATTCAATCATTCAATTTATTCATTCAATATCAATCATCATTCATTCATTCATTCATTCATTCTTCCATCTGTTTTCTGTTTGTTTGTTAATTTCATTGCTCTCAATCATCAATCAGAGAAACGATGGATTCTCAATCACCAATCAGAGGAACAATGGAGCCCCACCATAAGTGACACTGTTCAATTTCCTGCCATGTGAAATGGGAGGCTTGAAGTTTTTGTTTTGTTTTTTTTTTGTTTTTGCTTGAAGCAGAGTTCACAAACACCGTCAGAAGATGACGTGATATGGAAAAATGAACATGTGGAGAAGACGTGGATAGAGTGCCAATAAAGAGAAGAGAGACAGACAGACAGACAGACAGACAACAACAGACAGACAGAGACAGAGACAGAGAGACAAGAGAGAGCCAGAGAGACAAAGAGAGAGCCAGAGAGAGAGAGAGACAGAGAGAGAGAGAGAAAAAAGAGACAGAAAGAGACAGAGAGAGACAGAGACATACAAACTGTCAGAGACAAAAACAGACAGAGACAGACACAGAGATAGAGAGAGACAGAGACAGAGACTAGAGACAGTAGACAGCAAAAAACACACACACACACACACACAACACACACACACACACACACACACACACACACACACACATATATATATATATATATATATATATATATATATATATATATATATATAGTGAAAAAGAGTGAGAGAGAGAGAGACAGACAGAAGACAGACAGAGACAGAGACAGAGAGACAGAGAGAGACAGAGAGAGACAGAGAGAGGCAGAGACAGATACAGAGACAGATACAGAGACAGACAGACAGGGAGACAGACAGACAGAGAGACAGACAGACAGAGACAGACAGACAGACGACAGACAGACAGAGGCAGACAGACAGACAAACAAGCAGACAGGCAGACAGAATGAACGAATGAAAAGACTTAATACAGTAAATGTGTACATTTCCAAATAGTGACATATACCTCGTCATTGTGTAAGTCCAAAAAAAAATCCGAATTTTCTGAAAGCTAAATTTCTTAATTTCTAAAGTTATATTTTATACATAAATAAGAACTAGGAATCAAAAATTGACACAGCCAATTATCTAGCCACTTTACATGTAAGTGGCACTTACCACTCCAGTAACTATGGCATCATAAGATTTATAGCTTAGATAGGACCACTACAATACCAAAACAAGCCAAGGTCTTTACTTGTCTCTGTCTGCCGTTCTGATCAGACACTGGTAATACTTTGAGTGACCCACACTTCAGGTGGTGATTTTGATGACATCAGCATGGCTATTTGAGTCACTCACATCCCCTGCTAATCCTCTCTACACAATCTCAGTCACAGACAGGCAGGCGATGCCCCAGGCGTTCCACTGACTGTGTCCTTAAAATGGCCATTTTGTCTAAACGAACTTAAGCTC
>JAPXFY010000015.1:59881178-59883678 GCA_030674185.1 Monoplex corrugatus | reverse complement strand
TAAGAAACACATACAAACATTACTTGGTGCCGCGTATTCCCATGTACACGTCCGTGGTCACAGGCGTTCTGTTTTTACAGACAAAACCTTGGTTTCTTGCCCTAAATACACAGTCTCAGCGTGGACTTTAATAATGAAATAAAAACAGTGCTCATACCAGCTTGTAATGCAGATCAAGTCATTTGTCGACATCCAAGTCACACACATCTCGCAGATGAGAAAGCATTCGAGGGGAAATTCAATGTTTTACCAGCAGACATATGAACAGACGAGAAAGAACACGTAATGTTTTTCTTTTCTTTTTTGTTGTTGTTTTGTTGTTGTTGTTTTTTTTGGGGGAGGGGGGCAATATCGGTTGCTAGACAGCACAGTTTACAGTCTGGAGCTTCGTTTGAACTTGGGGGTGTTCGGACATGTACATTTCAACATATGTCTTTGTTTTTTTGATGAGGCTTACATTGTTGTTTTCAGTTGTCGTTCTGTCATATTATGCTTACAATCATCTTGACATATTGCTTTTTTAGTACATGTAGAATTTTTTTTCTGTAAAATGCAAAACTCTTAAGAGCTTGCTTTCAGGGATGTAACGCCGTATAACATTTCATTTTTCTTATTATTATCGTTGCTATTCGCATTTATGAATAGAAGTAGCAGTAGTAACAGGAGCAGCAGCAGCAGCAGCAGCAGCAGCAGAGTAGTAGTAGTAGTAGTAGTAGTAGTAGTAGTAGTAGTAGTAGTAGTAGTAGCAGCAGTAGTAGTAGTAGTAGTAGTAGTAGTTTGCTGTATAGTTATTATTATTATTATTATTATTATTATTATTATTATTATTATTATTATCATCATCATTATTATTATTATTATTATTATTATTATTATTATTATTATTATTATTACTATTATCATTATTCTTATTACTATTGTTGTTGATTTTTCGTTCTGGCAACTCCTGCGTCGCCCCTGGTACCAAGCGTACAGGCCTCCGTCTTTCCCCTGGATTCTACTAGTGGCGAGGAGAGGGAGGATCTGCTGCATGGGCAACAGCTCGTCCTCCATATTCACTTGCCCAGGCCTGCACCTGGAGAGGTCACTCCAGCTTCGCTGGTAACACAGCATCGACACAACACGGATAGTAGCAGATACCGGTTTTAAGCCTAGGCTTTTTTGGCGTAAGTGCACGTCATGACCACAACGCCTCCTGGTGCAGACTATCATCTCCTGAGATATAAAGAGGCCGACGATTGTTGTTGTTGTTGTTGTTGTTGTTGTTGTTGTTGTTATTAGAGCACTCGTCTTCCAATCTGTCGGCGTAAATTTTCACGAGTGCGAATCACGATCATGTCACTTGATATGTGCGGGTGGTCTCCAGTCGACCCAGCTGTGAATAGGCACCACACTTTCTTCGAAAACGGGAAAAGGTAAAGTAGCGAAGAAGAGGAGATGGGCACTGCTCTATCATAATGCTGGCCCCGAGAAAAGTTGGGGCTCTACCACCTCACTCACCTATGACCTAAGAGCTATTGAACAATTATTTGTTTGTTTGTTTGTTTGTTCGTTTGTTCCTTTGTTTGTTCTTTGTTTGTTCCTTTTTTGTTTTTTGTTTTGTTTGTTTGTTTTGTTGTTTGTTTGTTTGTTTGATGGTTTTTTTTTCCGTTCATTTGCTCGTTTTTGTTTGTGTGTTGTTGTGTTTGCTCCTTTGTTCGTTTGTTATTTGTTTGTTTGTTTGTGTGTGTGTTTGCTTGTTTGTTTGTTCTTTGTTTTTTGTTTTTATTTGTTGTTGTTGTTTTGATCACTTATATTAAAATACATGAGAGCTGGAGGGGAAAAGATCACCAGGTAAACCCAGGGAGAACATATTTGACGGACTGGAGGGAAGAGGAAAGACAGGTTCGAAGAAGTACTTGCACGACAAAGGATGTAAGCATGTGGAGAGCCATGATCGCAAACGCCATGCGGCAGGACACCTGATGATGATGATGTATTAACATGTGAACTGGTTTAAATTCTGCAAAGAGAGAAGTTCAATATATACAGGCTATTCGCAGAAACAGAATTACGAACGCACGCCATGTTTTGCAACTGAACCTTGAGCAAACACGTTATAAACAGACGACTTTGACCTTGTGCACAATTTCTATGGCTATTTCTGTGAACATTCATGGTAAGCGTAGTCGAACTGGACTCATTTTTTAAAAAAATATCAAAGCTAAAATCGGTCAATTTTCAATTATTGCTTGTTTTCGTGTTCAGAGTATCAAAGCTGAAACTCAATCAACATTCGATCGTTGCTTGCTTTCCTGTCCAAAGTATCAAGGCTAATACTCACTCAATATTTAATCATTGCTTGCTGTCCTGTCCTAACTTCGTGTGGGCAAACTTCAGTGCACGTTGTTTCAAAACAAGTCTAATGGAATGTCAACACCATGAGCAATGATAATATTGCGATTTAGTAGGAACCAGTGAGAGATATAAAACCAGCTGCTGAATTAAAAGTATATAGATT
>JAPXFY010000015.1:59871178-59878678 GCA_030674185.1 Monoplex corrugatus | reverse complement strand
CTTGATGGAGGCTTGGCGGAGGAGGGCAATAGGAGTGGAGGAAGAATGCAAAATGATATATATTATATATATATATATATATATATATATATATATATATAAAGAAATCAGGAATAAGTGCAATGAAGATAAAGAAGCTTGGCTGTAAACAAAGTGCAAAAAAATAGAAGACTGACACAAAATAAAGCCTACGTTTATGTACACAGATATCGAATAAATTACCCACAGGAAAAACATGTGCACATCAACTGGTTGCTTGATTAAAAATATATGGATGGTAAGATTGTCGTGGAAAAAGACACAATATTAGATAGATGGGGACAGTACATACCTTTTTGACGCTGTCAGAAATGAAGAACACATCATAAGAAAGAACGTTGAAGGACCACCCATAATGAAAGATGAAGGTAGAGCAACGTTGAAAAAAGATGAAGCCAGGAAAAGCCCTAGGATTAGAGAATGTTACCATAGAAATGATTGAGGCTCTAGATAAATGTGGTATTGAAGAAAAATAAATGTCTTCCTAAATGAAATTCATGACAATAGAAAAAGCCCTAAGATATGTCAAAATCAATTTTCCTTGCATTTCCGAAGAAAACAGGGGCTATAGAGTGCGAAATCCATCATGCAATCAGCTTGATAAGTCATGTAACGAAATTCTATTAAGAATAACCATGATGATGACGAATAAAAGAATCAAAAGGGAAAGAACAGAACAATGTTGATTTATCGAAGGGAAAGGAACTATCAATGCCATGTACATTATAAGAACTATCATAGAGAGGTCAATAGAGTTGTATAAAGATAATTTTGTTTTTCATGCTTTGTTGATTGCACTAAGGCTGCTGATCGGGTAAGACACGAAGAATTGATAAACTAACTAGAAAGGCTCAATGTTGATGGAAAGGATTTATGAATAATCAGAAATATGTATCGGGAACAAACAGCAGCAACGAGAGTAGAAAATGCTCTTTCCAAAATATCAAAAGAGAGGATAGGCAGGGATGTGTTATATCACCAGATTTGCTTTCTTTTATAGTGAAACTGTCATGAGAAATCTAGAAGAATGCCCTGGGATAAAGGTTTGGAGGAAAAATAAAAATCTTCGTTACGCAGATGACACAGTTCTAGTTGCAGGAAACGAAAAATACATACAAAATCATGTGGATATAATAGAATAGAAAGCAGAAATAAAAGGCTGGAGCCGAATAACAAAAGACTGAGTCGTGGTAATCTGTAAAAAACAAACAAAAGAAATCAATAAATCGTCTCATGCAAAATAACAGCAAATCGCAATAGAATAGACAAGTTGATAGGTTTAACTATCTGGGAGCGGTCATCTCAGACAGGAGATACATATTAGAAATAGCCAGCAGATTCGGCCAAGCAAAAACAGCATTCAAGAAAATGAAAAGCGTTTTCACCAACAAATGCTTACCAATTAACATCAGGAAGAGAGTTCTTCGGTGTTGTTTGGAACCGACATTGTTGTACGGATATGAAGCGTGGACAGTCAACTTGCAAAGTCAGAACAAGATTGAGGAAACTGAATTATGGATTCTAACAAGAATGTTAAGAGTTCCAGGGACAGCAAAGAAAACAAACAAAAAAGTCTTGAAGGAGGCACACCACACACACACACACACACACACACACACACACACACACACACACACACACACACACACACACACACGTACACACACACACACACACACACACACACACACACACACACACACACACACACACACACACACACACAACGTCAATGAAGAAAGGTTAGGAAGAGACAAGCAACATTTACAGGACATTTTATGAGGCAAGAGAAATAAGAGCACATAATAACAACAGGGAAAACTGGTTAAAAAAGAGCACCAGGTACACCCAGGGAGAGAATATTGGAAGGACGGAGAAGTGGATGAAGACAGAGGATAGATTCGTATGGAGGGTCATGATCGCAAAGCCATGCGGCTGAGTACATGATAATGATGATAGGCAGGGCATGCTCAAGGCACATTATACAATGTAACCGGTGATCAAATCCACAAAGTCATCACAAGTCAAAACAAGCTCTAGCCCAGCTTGCCATGCTCATTGTTACTGTTCGTGAGCGTAGAATAGCGACTAAGATGAGAGAAAGAGAGAGGGAGGGAGGGACAGAGAGAGAGAGAGAGAGGAGAGAGAGAGAGAGAGAGAGACAGACAGACAGACAGAGACAGATAGGCAGAAAGAGAGAGAGAGGGGGAGAGAGAGAGATAGAGAGGGAGAAAGACAGAGAGAGAGAGAGAGAGACACACACACACACACACACACACACACACACACACACACACACACACACAGACACAAAGAGACAGAGACGGAGAGACACCATATACACCTTCGTCTAAAAGCACGTATGTGAATAGACGTTAAAAGAAATAACGAACGGAGAAACACAGATAGAAACAGAGAGAGAGACAGAGAGAGAGAAGAGAGACAGAGAGAAGAGAGAGAGACAGACAGACAGAGAGACAGACAGACAAATAGACAGACAGACAGAAAGAGACAGAAAGAGAGAAAAAGACAGACAGAAAGACACAGAAAGAGAAGGACAGACAGACAGACAGACAGACAGGAGAGAGGCAGCAAACAGACAGAAAAGCCAGACAAAATGAAAGAATCATGAAAAGAGATATAGATTGCAGGGGAAACTTCAGAGAAGGAAAACAAACAAACAAAAAACAAACAAACAAACAAACAAAACAAAAACAAACAAAACAAAAACCAATAAAACATCACGAATTCTTTCGTTTATGTGAGATTGTCAGGGTGAGAATTTACAGCTAAAGATAAGACATAAAATAAACGCCATTTCCGACAGCATCCTATATTTATTGTCTGGCTCCATTTTATTCCGTTCGATTCTGTCCTCCATTTGGATGCTTTCCACCACGCCTGGCAGTAAAACTGCTTATCTTTTTCCATCTGGTTCCTTCAAATGTCGTTCATTCATGCTGTGAAAAGTAATCTTTTGGAATAGCATGTAGCAATGTGATAAGTACAGACACATGAAGCTGTCTGATTTTTTTTGTGTGATTTTTTCTTGTTTATCTGTCTGCCTCTTTCTAAAATTGCATATTTGATTTTGCGTTTGTTTATTTGTTTGCTTCCTGTGCTTGCTTGTTTGTTTGTGTGGCAGAGGTAAGAGAAGAGATGAGAGTCAGGGAAGTGGAGATGAAGAGAGTAGAGAGGGAGGGAAGAGAGAGGAGAGAAGGGAGAGGAGAGGAGAGGAGAGACAGAGATGAGAGGAAGAAGAGGAGGAGGGGCAGAGAGAGAGATAGGAGAGGAGACAGAATGGAGGCAGAAAGAGAGAGAGAGAGAAGAGGAGACAGAGAGAGGCAGAGAGAGAGGAAGAGATAGGAGAGGAGAGCAGAGAGAGAGAAGAGGCAGAGAGAGAGACATAGGAGAGGTGAGAGGATAGGAGAGGAGAAGAGAGAGATAGAGAGAGAGAGAGAGAGAGAGAAAGAGAGAGATAAGATGGCAGAGAGAGAAAAGTGAGAGAGAGAGAGATAAATGCACAGAGAGAGAGAGAGAGAAGATGGAAGAGAGAAAGGGAGGGAGAGAGTGATGAAGAGAGAGAGAAAAAGAGAGAGAGAGGAAGTGAGAGAGAGTAGAAGAGAGAGAGAGAGAGAGAGAAGAGAGAGAGAGACAGAGAGAGAGAAAAGAGACAGTGAGAGACAGAGAGAAGTTTACACTTTGACAACGTTCTGGAAACGATTTCTCCATGTGATCTGAATCACCAAGTCATTGGGAAGAAGACGAAATGCACTCAAATCACGTACAACATACTTGTTCAATGATGAACAGAATACACGAAAGGCAAAAAAATCTTGCGTAAGGGAATTCGAGTGATGGCGATTATGTGGGTCTATAAATCCTACAGACGGAAAGCCATTCGCGACCAGTTTGAAATACTTTTTTTTTTGTATTTCTAGAAGTGCAGTATATTTCTTTTCACCGATACACGACCAAAAACCGTACAACATGAATAGGAAAATGAAATTCGAAAATTGCATGGCGTGCTTGTATCACCTCGTATTAATCATAATCGTTATATTCGTAGCAGCAGCAGCAACAGAGGCAGCAGCAGCAGCAGCAGTAGTAGTAGTAGTAGTAGTAGTAGTAGTAGTAGTAGTAGTAGTAGTAGTAGTAGTAGTTAGTAGTTAGTTGTTGTTGTTGTAGCAGCAGCAGCAGCAGCGGCAGCGGCGGCGGCGGCGGCGGCAGCAGCAACAGCAGCAGCAGCCGTAGTAATATCATTATCATTCCCACGGCATCAACAACGTTTTATGTGATGACAAGGTTTCTACCCATTTTACGATACTTTATCACACCATATCACACAGTCAAATACAATGCAAACGCGACGTGGAACTTTCAAACCTTTAGAGAAAAATGGCTGCCGTATGTGGTGTTTGTTTGTTTGTTTGTTACATATGAAGTTTAGTAAATCAATTATTTATTTCGGACGTATAAAAGCTTTTTAAAATATTTTTGCCCCAACATATTTTTCTTATTCTTTACGCTCTTTATATTAATGGAATCTTAGATCGTTTGATGAAACAGTGGGTGTTCTTCTAATATGTTAAACTCGAAGGTTTTTAATTTTCTTGTAGCTGGTTTTGCGATGCAGATATCATTTGTCTTTGTATTTGTCAAAAACGAATGAAAATCAGTTTTTAGAACATGTTCACGGAAAATAATGGAGCAAAAACAATATTTTTGAATGTCTATTCCTTTATAATTTGTTCTAACCAAAGGCGTAACCAAAATATATGCTACAGCTCAATAACGTAGGTAAACACATTTGTTTTAATTTGAAATATTTTCTCTTGTTGCTTGTTTATTTATGTTCATCTGTTTGTTTGCTTCTTTGTTTGCTGTCTTTTTGCTTCCTTGTTAATCTGCTCGCTTCATTCTTTCCTTTGTTTCTCTACTTTCCTATTTATTTTATCTCTTTGGTGATTGTTTATTCGTTTTGTGTTTTTGTGTGTGGGACTGTTAGTGATTTCTGTAAACAATACGCTCTTGTAATGTCTCTCTTTCTTATTCTTTTGTTTTCTAATGTCGTTTCCATTCATTCTTATTCCACGTGTTTATTTATTTATTTTTCGTTCTTTTATCTATTTATTTAATTATAGTAACAGCATCAGTTTGGAAGTGATATTATCATTAAATACGTGATTTAATTACTGCATTTGTAAAATATAAAAAAATGCATCTTATCACTTACTATTCATCGCACATCTAACTATATCTGCATGATACTTGAACAGGCATTTTACATATTTCTCTTTATCGTGCCTGCAATAAGGAAATGGACGATTTTCAAGAGATTTTTTTTGTCAGCCACTTTCGTCAAATTCATTCAATTTTACTCCTTTATTCCTAGATGGAAGGAAAAGAAAGATGGTAAGAAAACATTTAAACTTTAGTGTTTTCCTCATCGTGGGTAATACATTATGGTTCGTTCTAAAGAATAAGCAATAATGACACATACAGACCGTTGCAATTTTGCAAGTTCCACACGAGTTCTATTTACAGATGTCTGTGAATTTTGCGCTATATACACAGTGCAAAGTAATAAGATATAAGTGGCTTTCCTGTTTGCTTTTAATGGAAAGTCAGACACATGCGACATACACTTGCTTCTTTCGGGGATGATTTGTTAAAAGCTGAGGCAATATTTTGGCAGGGCCTGGATGGACATGATAAAATGAACATGCAATATTTTGGCAATAGCGGTTGCTTAGACACGATAGCAGCGTTGTTCACAACTTTGTTTGTCCAGAGAGAGAAATGTTCTACATGGTTCAGTCATTTTATAATTCAGACAACCTGGAAGCTGAGTGAATGTCTAGCAATCGTTATGCTGGCAATAACGGCTTTTTTTTCTGTTCAGACAGTCTGATATGGAACAGATCATCTTTACCGAAGCTGTTAAATAGAGTGGCATGACAGCTAGATACACCATCATCTCATATGATTATGTATCAATATTAAAGCGTATACTTTTTTATGTCAGTTTGCTGATGAATGCTGCTTAACGATAACGACAATGATGATGATGATGATGAAGGTGACTGATGAAGGCAATCATTAAAATATTGATTATTTATCTTTTTCTTTCTTGTTCCTTAACCTATCATTTTGACGTTTCAATTAGTGGATTATTTGATTCAGATGTGCAATAACAAATTTCTTTCATGACAAAGTTCCTTGGTTTCTTGTAAGCAAACTTCAAGTGATAAATCTTTCTAGAAATAACTTTTCAGTCCGAATCTTCACAGGAAAATTAAATATGATCTCCTGTCAAATGTTGTCATTTACTACTTGTTTCATCTTCTGTGTGGCATTTCTGAAAAACATGCTAAAGAATTCTGGCAAAACAAACAAAAGAAGGACAACAGTTTATGGTAGATTGTTTCCTCTTGATTCTCTAATATCTAGATGAGATTGAAGAGAGCCAGGTCTTCACCCTGAATTCTAAATGAAAATCCTTCAGTAAGTAAAGAGTGAAATCGTAAGTTCCCGACTGGCACAAAGCAAGGAGCAGCACCAAACTGCAAAATGTCAAGCGGCTTTACTGTCTCAAACTCGTTGGTTTGACGGAAAATGAACCTGCAAATAAATGACTGATAAAGCAACTGAAGAGAGTAGGTCGTGTCTTCCATAGCACCTTAGATTAAAACAATATTTTGGTAAAATTAATCTGGGATTATTAAACTGTCGATTATTTCATTCGAATAGGAATAGTTAAGGGAAAGGCAGGGTAATATACATTGAAAAAGAAAAACAGACAAACAAACAAACAAACACACACAAACAAACAAACAAACAACAAAGCTGCCATCAGGCAAACGTTGGTATTATCTCAAGGTAATACTCCCAGGCTCCTGCTGCATATGAGATGACACATGATTCATGATCATGACAAAGTAAAGTTACGTGCATCTTTGAAGTATGCAAGAACTTTCGATAACATAATCGATTATGTTTACTTGATCTTCTCTGTATACATCTATTTTATTTATTTATTTTATTCATTTGTTATTTATTATCTGTTTGTTTGTCTGTTTCTTTATTTATTATTATTATTATTATTATTATCATATCATTATTATATCATATTATATTATTATTATTATTATATATTATTATTATTATTATTATTTATTATTATTTTGTTGTCATTATCATTATTATTATTATTATTATCATTGTTTGTTGTTGTTGTTGTTGTTGTTGTTGTTGTTATATTATTATCATTATTCATCACCGTTCTCTCTTAAAGACATCTTTGACGTTGCATGTGTCACGGTTCATTCATTTTAGTTATAGCGTCAGCTGATTTGTCTCCCCATTTCCTTGTTTGTTTTTAATGGTTCCTTTATTTTCTTTCCCTTTGGTTATGTGTCTGTAGTTTATTGTACTTGCCCACATGTGTGTGACTTGTTC
>JAPXFY010000015.1:59856178-59863678 GCA_030674185.1 Monoplex corrugatus | reverse complement strand
TGATGATAATGGCGATGGAGGTAATGGTGGTGGTCACAGTGATCGTCACGTTGATGATGATGATGATGATGATAAACGACGACGACGATGATGATGATGATGATGGTGATGATGGCGGTGGTTGTGATGGTGATGGTGGTGGTGGTGGTGGTGGTGACTCTGATAGTTAACAGTGGTAGTCGTGGTGCTGCTGTTGGTGCGATTTGGTTGATTGATTGATTGATTGATTGATTGATTGATTGATTGATTGATTGGTTGCCAGATTTGTTTGATTAAGAAATTGAGCAACCAATTCATTGATTTTCCAATGTGATTAATAAATGGGATTTAACGTTTGGATTAATGGGGTCATCTGCTGCTATTATAACTGATCGTTTGATTGACTGATTGCCTGACTGTTTGAGCAGGTAATTAACATATGGGTGTATTGACTGACACAGTAATGTTGTTGATAATGGCGGGTTGATCGTGTGACAGAAAGATTCTTTAACAAAAGTGTTTCTTTGCTTAATTGGAACGTGCGCTGCCAAACTTTTAATCATGCTGACACACAGATATCAAATACGAAAAAAAAAGTCTCCTGCTTTCTGGAAGCAATTACGTGACTTTCTGCATGCACTGGTATCAACGTCAGTGGTCAAATTCAGAAATAAATGCCAAGCACGTACCTTTCCCCAAACCAGCAAGTTCTCAATCCCTTGCGCGACATTTGAATCATTTCTATGAGCGTGTTCCGTAAATATTGGCCATCCTGGTGTGTCTTCCATCAGAATTCTGACTGAAAAAAAAAAAAAATCATAGCAACGTTTAATGATTGTTTGCTTATTATTTATTTGGTTTTCAATGTATGGACCGGCAGATTTTAAGTATACAGGGTCAGAGCTGCAAGCAGTGAACATAGGACGATAGGCAGGCGATCGGAAAATAGGCATTGTTGGCTTTAATCATCTTGTTGTTGACACTGTTTAGTTTTTCTTAAGTTTTTTTTTTGTAATACCCCGTGATGTGTGTAGTATTTCAAACCGCAGAAAACTGAGACAAGTTGATAAGTTTAATATTGGTAAAATGATTGCATGATGATGAATGATGAAATCAGAATGTATCAGGATGATTAGCGAAGATAAATGAAGAAATAGAGAATAGGACTAAAACAGCATTAGACATAAATGTGAAGGCATTATTGCCAACGAATACCTATCATTTGCTGAACAGTTGTTTATTTTTCAATTTAATGGATAATTATTTTATGATGTAAATCACCACGCAAATACGATAAAGCATGAATATGATTTCAACAAGAATGAGAGAGTCCATAGACAGTAAAAAAACACAACACGAAACAATAATATCAAACACAACACACACATAACAAAAACAAGCATTTGAGATAAAGAACTCGAAAAGAACATTAATCAAGACAATTAGAAAAAAAGACAGCAAATATATTATTTTATGAAAATAACTGAATTATAAAAAGAAACTAGAGGGAAAGATTAAATAAAATAAAAAATAATAAAAAATGTTATGAGATAGCAATATAACAAAATAATTTATAATCAGACATATCCAAGTACTAACTAATGATATATAATAATGATATATATATAATGTAATCAACAGCAGATAGAACATACGATGGACGACAAATGACTAATCAAAGGACAACTGTAATGTTGATGACAATGATGTGATGATGGCAATGAATGATTATTGCATTTATCAAGAGAAAGGCTTATGGAGGTATGTGGGTGTACAGTGTCGTACGTTGATGAGAGTGGAATGTGACGTGACGCGTGTGATGTGTGATGGTGTGATGGCGTGTGTTGTGATGTGTGGTGGTGGTGTGTGTGTGTGGTGTCTGTAGTTACAGTGGTGTCGTGGTGTGTGCTGTGTTGGTGCATTGTTGTGATTGATGTGTGTGTTGATTGTTTGTTGTTGGTTCCCATTTGTTTATTAAGAATTTACAACATTATGATATTCCAATGTGTATATAGTAAATGGGATTTGTTGGTTATGGGGCATCTGTGATAAATGATGTTTGATGACTGATTGTTGATGTGGCAGAATGACATATAGGTTATGACTGACACAGTATTTTGTGTATCGGTTGATCTTTACAGAAAGTTCTTACAAAATTTTATATGCTTAATGGAACTGCTGCCACTAATCATTCTGAAACTATCTAAATGACAAAAATAAAGTTCTCTGAGTTTCTGAGAATTACACTTTCTGATGTGGTACAACTCATTTGGTTTAGAAAAAGAACACGTACTTTCCAAGTTAATCTTAGGACATGAATCATTTAGAGATGTTCCGAAATACCATCTGTGTGCTTCTCGAATTACTGAAAAAAAAAAAAATCATAGCAAAATGATTATGTAGTTATTATTTTTTTATGACCGCAATTTTAATATAACAGGTCAATCAATTGCACGTACATGGAATAGGCATGGAGAACGAAATAGGCATTGTTGGCATTAACTTCTTTGTTGAAAATGTTTAGTTTTCTTAGTATTTTATTTGTGTTTGTTTGTGTTCCTATGATGACTTGATTGACGTGAAGAATATGATGATGATGAGTGGATAGATTATGATGATGGATTGTACGCGTGATGATGACTGGTGAATGATGATTATGGATATCATTGTTGTCTCGTATTATATCTAGGTTTGTTTGTTCCGTTATGACTGCAGTGATATATACTGATTTTGAGATCATAGAAAGTATGAATATTGAAAATAATGGCTGTATTACTAATAATGCAAACATTGATAAATAAAATTATAATCGCTGTATAAAGATAATATATAATTCAAACTGAATAATAATGATTTAATTAATTTAATAATTAGAATAATAATATATAATAATAATATATAATATTAAGAATAATACAATATAAAAATATATGAGTGGACAAGAAGTAATGTATACATGATGTGATTCTTGCTGCTATCGAAATGATTAAGTTTTTATTTCTTATATCGTGTAATGTGTTTGTGTGTGTGTGTGTGCGTGCTGTGTGCGTGTGTGTGTGTGTTGTGTGTGTGTGTGTGTGGTGTGTGTGTGGTTTGTCTGTGTTGTGTCTGTGTGTGTGTTGTGTGTGTCTGTGTGTGTGTGTGTTCACTTGTCAATTGTATTTTAATTGTTAAGACCTTGCAATCTTTTGTTGTAATTTCTGATTGGTCCTTTTTTTCATTTTAGATTTTAATGTATGTGTTTTTTGAATTTTATTCGAGGTTTTGTTTTAAATTATTTTTGCATTCGAAACCATGACATTTTGTTTCTTTAATATGGCATTACACTTAGCATCTTAGCTTAACAATTAAACGGTTTTTAATCGATGAAGAGTGCGCATGTTTGCGTCAGTGTGTGTGAGTGTTAACTGTGTGTGTCTCTGCTCTGTGTAAGACGTGGTGTGTTGGTTGTGTGTGTGGTGTGTGTGTGTGTTGTTGTGATGTGTGTGTGTGTGTGTGTGTGTGTGTGTGTGTGTGTGTGTGTGTGTGTCTGTGTGTCTGTGTCTGTGTTTGTGTGTCTGTGTCTGTGTGTCTATTGCTGTGTGTCTCGTCTAGCTGTGCTCTGTCTCTGTCTGTGACTGCCTGTCTGGTAGTCTGAGACACGAATGTGTGAACAAGATTTTATCAGGTCTTTATAGACGGACTGTTTGATGCTTGATACAGTCCCAGACAAGAACTTAATAGAGACTTTACATAAGTTTGAGTCTGGAATACGATACAGAAGAGCGTACACTTTCCCAAACTTGCACATAATTCTAACGTCTTTGTGCAAACTACTACAAAAATAACGGAAAGAGACATTGAATAGAAAACTTACACACTGTACCAAATATGTCACACTCTTCTTAAGAACTCAGGAAATAAGAAAAAAAAAGAAGGAAGGGAGAAAAGATTACATCCTTTGGTAGAGAGCACTCTCCACACCAGCAACTACAGGAACCAAAAAAGGAAGGTATTCAGAGAAAGTACTTACATTTCCACACATGCATCTCTTTTTTTTTTTCATACCATGGCTGACATTCTGATCATACAGTGTACTCATGTCCTGAAATGATCCGCACTTCAGGCGGTGATTTTGATGACGAAGGCACAGCTCTTTGAGTCACTCGCATCCCCTTGCTAATCCTCTGTACACACTCTCAGTCACAGACTGGGCAGGGGATGCCCCAGGCCTTCCACTCAATGACTGTGCTTCCCATGATGATCAAGTCTTTAAATCATCGTGTGTCAAAAATGGCTTGAGCTCCGGTTCTGATAGTCTCGGTAACTGAGTGTGTGTGTGACCTTTATGAAAATGGAGCAGAGAGTTTGAGAGAGAGAGAGAGAGAGAGAGAGGAGAGAGAGAGAGAGAGAGAGAGAGAGAGAGAGAGAGAGAGACCGAGCAGAGAGAGAGAGAGAGAGAGAGAGAGAGAGAGAGAGAGAGAGAGAAGAGAGAGAGACCGAGACACCGAGAGAGAGACCCCGAGAGACCGAGAGAGAGACCGAGAGAGAGACCGAGAGAGAAAGACACAGAGAGAGACAGACCGAGACAGAGACAAAAACAGATAGACAGAGAGGGACAGAGAGACACAGAGAGACAGACAGACAGAGGGTGGCAGAGAGACACAGAGAGAGAGAAGAGAGACAGAGACACAAGGACACAGATTCAGAAAGACAGAGAGAGAGAGAGACAGAGACAGAGACAGAGACAGAGACAGAGACATCGACAGAGAGACAGAGAGGGACGCAGAGAGAGACACGGGGAGAGACAGAGAGAGAGACAGAGACAGATAGAGAGAGACAGAGAGAGAGACAGATAGAGATCACAAAGGATTAAAATTGACTGACATATCGTTTTGGGAGAAATTTCATTTTTTTTATCATCATAATTATTATCAATATAATCAGTGGTAATAGAAGTTGTAATAGCAATAAATGTTGTAACAGGAATAGTACTAGTACTGCTTCTAGTAGTAGTAGTAGTAGCAGCACCAGTAGTTGTAGAAGCAGCAGCAGCAGCAGCAGCAGTAGTAGTAATAATACCATTAGCAATAATAATACCACGTACAGTATCAGCAGCAATAACACTAGCGGTACTAGTTGTAATATTAGTGTTAATATTTTTTTTAACCTTCTTTATTCTCTGCTGTGACAAGATTTCTCCCTGTCTTCATTTGTACACCGCCTCAACAGCATTGTTTTTCCAACACCGCTCTTTGCAGCTTCACTACATACACACTATATATCTTAAGTTCATTCAGTCAAAGTTCCAGTGCCAGAAAGTCCACAGGGAGCCAGAGATGTTTAAGCTGCTATGGGACTACTCACCACCTAATAACCCCCCCCCCCCCACGACTCAGTAGCAAAGCTAGACCAAATGAGAGCCCCAGCCCCCACCCCCATTCAAGATCGTTTACTTTAGAGTACATTCTCTACACGCGCAAATAAACTTATTAATCATATCAACTGAATCAATGGGAAATGAGATCAAGAGTTTAAAAAAAAATTTAATATGCAGTGTCAATTTACCATATCTCCAAGTCATACTGTGCCTATTTATTCATTTCCAGACGAAGGAGACGAAGAAACAGTAAACAGCACGTGCATAAGTATATTTCACCTCACTGTGGACATCACTTTCTGAATTGTTCCATGAGATATCTGCAAACACTTCTGGGTGCCATACATCACAAAAATGCTTACAATCTCAAGGGAGTTCTGTATACAGACAACCTATCGGTCTTGTGTTAAACACACAGTGTAAAGGTTGCAAGGTAATGAAATGCAAGCAGTGCCCATCTCATTTTTGTGTACATATACATATATAGCCATTCATATGCCAGCGTCTGAGTAACAAATATCAAGACGAGAAACACTCAAAATAGAGAATGCGATAGTTTGTCAACATGCGGTGAACTGAGTTACATAACTCTTGAGAGTCACGGAGTTATCTCCCATGTAGAATTGCTCAAACCCAACACAGTTTGCGCAACCTATTCAGCTAGCATAGACGCAGCCACAAAGCATAAAGTGGTAAGCTCAGAACATTCCTTAATTCTGATTGCTAATACCTCACAGTGATGATCTTGTTCCGAATTTCGTATAGCTGAAGAGGGAAATGTTTAAGAGGGTTCAGTCAGGTACTCCAGACCACTACAGAAAAATAATCTGTCTGCTGGCAGTTATGGCTTGTCCTTGCAGCTCGGTGTTTTTGTCTTGTTTGTCGGTTGTTTGTTGGTGTGTTTGTCGGTTTTCTCTGTTGGTGTTGTCTGTCAGCTTGTAGGTGTGTTGTCGGTCCCGCTTGTTTGTTTCTTTGTTGGTCAGTTTTGTCCGTTGGTGAGTTGGTCTGTTTGTCTTTGTTTGTTTGTCGGTCTGTTTGTCAGTCTGTTTGTTCTTTTTGTTGGTGTGTTTGTCTGTCTGTTACTGTGCTTGTCGGTGTGGTTGTCTGTTTGTCGGTCGTTTGTGTTTCTGTCAGTCTGTTTGTTTGTTGGTGTGTTTGTTGGGTTTGTGCGTTTGTCAGTCTATTTATCGGTGTGTTTGTCTGTTTGTCGTGTGTTTGTCGGTGTGTTTCTCGGTCGTGTTTGTTGGGTTGTCATGTTTGTCAGTCGGTCTTGTCAATGTGTTTACCTGTCTGTTCGGTGTATTGTTGTTTGGTTTGTCTGTGTGTTTGTGTCTTTGTTGGTCAGTTTGTAGATGTGTTTGTGTGTCAGTTTGTCAGTGAATTTGTCGGTGCATTTGTGTGTCGGTTGGTTTGTTGGTGTGTTTGCCTGTTTGTCAGTCTGTTTGTCGGTGTGTTTGTCTGTTTGCCGGTCGGTGTATTTGTCAGTTTGTCAGTGTATTTGTCTTTGTGTTTGTCTGTTTCTCGGTTGGTTTGCCAGTGTTTGTCAGTGTTTGTCGGTTGGTTTGTCAGTCGGTTTGTATGTCTGTCGGTCGGTCGGTGTGTCTGTCTGCCGGTGTGAATGTTGGTCGTGTGTCTGTCTGTCTGTCAGTATGTCTGTCTGTCGGTGTGTCTGTCTGTCAGTGTGTCTGTCTGTCAGTGTGTCTGTCGGTCGGTTTGTATGTCTGTCGGTCGGTCGGTGTTGTCTGTCTGCCGGTGTAAATGTTGGTCGGTGTGTCTGTCTGTCTGTCAGTGTGTCTGTCTTTCAGTGTGTCTGTCTGTCGGTGTTGTCTGTCTGTCACTGTGTCTGTCTGTCGGTGTGTCTGTCTGTCACTTGTCAGTCTTTCAGTGTTGTCTGTCTGTCGGTGTGTCTGTCTGTCAGTGTGTATGTCTGTCGGTCGATGTGTCGGTCGGTCGGTATGTCGGTATGTCGGTCAATTGGTCAGTGTGTCTGTTGGTATGTGTGTCTGTCGGTTGATCTGTTTCTCTTTCAGTATGTCTGTCTGTCTCTCTGTCTGTTTGTATGTCTGTCTGTCTATATGTCTGTCTCTCTGTCTCTCTGTCGGTATGTCAGTCTGACCGTCTGTCCGTCTGTCAGTTGGTCGGTCGGTCGATCGCTCGATCTG
>JAPXFY010000015.1:59848678-59851178 GCA_030674185.1 Monoplex corrugatus | reverse complement strand
TCAATCGCTGTGTGATCTTTAACGTGAGCAGGTCAGAAGGCACATAACCTCATTTATGAAGTCTTAATTAATGATAGTCAATCCAGTCTTGTAAGAGACCTTGGTTGGTGGCAGAGGTAGAGCACTGCCTAGCAATCTGTCTGTATGAGTGTGACTCAGGTGTCCAGTGGAACATGATAGGTGAGTGAAATGCTTCAGATTTCCCAGCTATGAAAAGGTACCTGACTCTCTTCAAAATCAAAGAAAGCTAAAGCGAGCAGCAAGGAAGAGGAGATGGTCGAACGGTCTCATGATGCTTACCCCGAGAAAGGTTGAAGTCACTACAACCTCACTTTCTTATTGCTTCAGAGCTAAGACAAAGGCGTTACGTTTTTAATCTTTTTGCTTGTTTGTACAACAGCTATTCTACGAATACATTTGAGCTCTCTACGTATCATACATCTACAAGACACAAAATGTTGATACATAGAGAAATTCTGTTATCGCACAGGGCATAAACGTATACGTATCGAAATAAACGTATATTCAAGGAGTGATTGAATTGTAAATGATTTGTATCAGAAACATCGATCGTCCTAGTTTATTGACGTTTATAAAGACAGACATCTTCGACAGTGCCCGTTTTCAATAATCAGTCACCAGTTCAACTTCTTCAATAAACCCTCCGAACCATATATAAAAACCACTTCCTTGAATCATAGTTGGGCCTTGGTTGCTATGGACAAATCGTGATTATACCTTGGTTGCTGTAGACAAACTCTAACCACTTCCTTGAATCAAGATCGGGCCTTGGTTGCTATGGACAAATTCTAATCACTTCCTTTGTGTCGTGATTGGGCCTTAGTTGCTAAGGACAAATTCGAACCACTTCCTTGAATCATGATTGGGCCTTGATTGCTATGGACAAATTCTTCGTATAATTGCGATTTAATTGTCCTTGTTCTTTCTTTACACAAAAAGGGGTTCATCAGATGATTACGATTTTCCAAAACACATATCGAAGGCTTTGAATAGGACTGTTTGCTTCGGATGTTAGTATCAGGCTTAATATTTTCCGCTCTCTGCCCTGCCAAACTCCATAAACCGCTTGCCAATTTCTATTCCCCCTTCTGTAAGATCAGGAGCCGGCGCTTCTTTAGTAAAGTGGATTGCCTTGTCACATTTGAAAATGTGGCAAAAATATAATTCAGTTGTCCTGGCCTGCTCTGTTGCCTCCGTGAAATGGTGCTGGAATACATTGCGGAAAACACCCTGTTTCACAGGAGTATTCGTACTTAAATTTGTTGATTTATCTGTCTGTCTTTTTATCTGTCTATCTGCCTTTGTATCTATCTATCTATCGTTTCACCTGTCTACCTATCTACCTATCTATATCCATATCTATATCGACCTATTTATCTGTCTGCTTCTGTCTGCCTGTCTATCCGACAGCCTCTCTGTCTGTGTGCCTATCCGTCTGTCTGCCTGTTTGCCCGTCTGTCTGTCTGTGTGTTTGTCTGTCTCTGTCTCTCTGTCTCTCTGTCTCTGTCTGTCTGTCTGTCTCTCTATCTGTCTCTGTCTCTGTCTCTCTGTCTCTGTCTCTGTCTGCCTGTCTGTCTGTCTGTCTCTGTCTCTGTCTGTCTGTCTCTGTCTGTCTGTCTGTGTCTGTGTCTGTGTCTGTGTCTGTGTCTCTCTCTCTCTCTCCTCTCTCTCTCTCTCTCTCTCTCTCTCTCTCTCTCTCTCTCTCTCTATTTATGTAGGTGGGGAGGTTTCCATAACATCTGCGGGATGACTGCCTCCTCCAAGACAGCCGTGGACATCAGACTTCATGTTTGGAATTCAAACCCACCCCTGTAACGTAAACGTTGGGAGGCTTGCTGCCCATCTTAGTGCTCCAATCATTCTGATGATGTCAAGTGTTTCACAGTTTCATTCTCCTCCCCATTTCAATACCTTTCCAGTGAAAATTATTTTGGGGGTAAGATAATAATAATAATAATAATAATAATAATAATAATAATAATAATAATAATAATAATAATAATAATAATAATAATAATAATAATAATAATAATAATAAGAGACCATTTATAAGCGCACATCTCTGCCTACGGCGGAGCTTATGACGCTTTACAATCATTCACTCACAATATTTCAATCTCTCGGACCTCACGTACATACACTAAATACACAATACAAAGTAATAGAATAAATCCATAAAAAAATACTACATACGCTACAATCATACACGGATTCTCACGCAAGTCCAAATGCACCCCACAACCCCCACGGCTATACCCCAAAGTACTGTGAGGCACATTGGGCTCTATAATCACCCACCACCACCCCCCACCTACCTACTATAACATACACGCACACTAACACACCTTTTCTACTATTAGGCTGGGGGAAATGAGGTTGAACTTACTGATAATATTTTTGAAAGAGGTGAGTTTTTAGAGCTGTTTTGAAAGAAGAAGTCGATTTTAGGTGTCGGATTTCAAAGGGAAGAGAGTTCCAG
>JAPXFY010000015.1:59833678-59841178 GCA_030674185.1 Monoplex corrugatus | reverse complement strand
GATCGCCAATGCCATGCGGCAGGGCACCTGAGGAGGAGGATGAAGATGATATATATATATATATATATGTAAATCTAACTACCTGTCTATAATCATGTTTGTCTCTCTGCCTAAGAGTTCATTCCTCTGCCCATCACCTATCTGCACCTGTCTGTCTGTTAAACTATCAATTTGTCAGTCACAAGATGACACAGAGAAGATACGCTTATCGTCTTCAGCAAGCTCGTGTCTTTTCTTTGTACTCATTTTTCAACCAGACGCTGGAAAGATCTCCCATGAAGTTCTTTGACATGATCAAACATCTTGAGGCCGAGGCTGAAGCTGAAGGGTCTATATTTGGCTGTAAAGTGTGTGTTTAAACATGTGTGTGTGTGTGTGTGTGTGTGTGTTGTGTTGTGTGTGTGTGTGTGTGTGTGTGTGGTGTGTGTGTGTGTGTGTGTGTGTGTGTGTGGTGTGGAGGAATGGAGGTAGATTGTGTGTGTGTGTGTTTTAGGTGTGCGCGCGCGCGCACGTGCGTGCCTGTGTGTGTGCGTGTGTGTGCGTGCCTGTGTGTGTGTGCGTGTGTGTGTGATCATGAATGTGGTATGCATGCGTGTGCACGTGCGCGCTAATGCTTGTCTGGTCATATGTATGTGTGTGTGTACATATATGTGCATAAATGTACGTGTGGATGCAGGAGGAGGTGAGGAAAGGAATAAGCAGATTTCACCTGCCTCATCTGTCAGCGTCACCGGGTTCAGTGTTGGCGGCTGCACTCTGTGGCACAGCTACCTGTCTCCCATTGGCTTTGTCTTGATTTGTGTGGACAACGTGAATATTTACGACACTGATGTTGCTCATGTTCTCGATGTAGGAGACTGGAGGTCTGCCTTTCTTCCATTTCGCCTTTGTTTCTCCTTGAAAAAAATGGTTGCTATTAGGTTTGTTTTCTTGCTCCGTGTGTGTGCAAAGTTTGTTTGATGTGTGTGATATGTGTCTGCAATTTACATGGTGTGATACGCAGATGACACCGTGCTAATTGCAGTAAATGAAAGGGACCTACAAAACCTTGTGAATGTACTAGAAATAGAAAGCAACGGTAAGGGGTTGGAACTAAACAGCAAGAAGACTGAAGTCATGGTGATCAGTAAAAAACACGAAATCCCCTCATGCAATATAACAACAAACGACACAACCTTGAGACAGGTTGACAAATGTAAATACCTGGGAACGATCATTTCACCAGACGGCAGATGCACATCAGAAATAGCCAGCAGAATCGGCCGAGCCAAAACAGCATTCAAGAAGATGAAAAGCATTCTTACCAACAAATGCATATCAATTAATATCAGGAAGACAGTTCTTGAATGTTATGTAGAACCGTGCATGCATGCGTTCGTGCGTGTGTATGTGTGTGTGTGTGTGTGTGTGTGTGTGTGTGTGTGTGTGTGTGTGTGTGTGTGTATGTGTGTGTGTTATGTGTATGTGTATGTGTGTGTATGTGTGTGTGTGTGTGTGTGTGTGTGTGTGTGTGTGTGTGTGTGTGTGTGTGTGTGTGTTGTTTTGAAGGGAGAGAGTTTAATTCAAGTGCCCTTTTAATACACATACTTGCCTTATCTTACAAGTGCATAAGCTCAGCGATTGCGAAAGGTCATACAAACTGCAAATCACGCATTGCAGTGGTCGAGAAATCGGTGAAAAGACGTCCACCGTCACGTGCATCTGTCGCGCCCACCTATATCCCGCTATCCGGTTCCGGTTCCGGTTCCGGTTTGAATGGCTGCCGGCCTCTTTGACGAAATAGCTTAGACCAGAAATATCTCGTGCCAACCGATAAGTAGAGAGAGTGGGATAGATGGGTGGATATTATTTGTAAGCAAGTACCTTTATAAAAAAAAAAAGGGATCTGAATTCAAATCCCGTGTTAAAGAGCACATACTTAAAACAATTCTTACAAGTGCTAGTTGGCAGAACCACGGATTCAAGATCTGATATCTCGAGTTCAATCCCAGCCCGCAGCATCAAAAACTGGCCTGTTTACGGCCCATCTTAATGTTTCTGACGTTCCGGTGGTGTCAGCTCAGTGTTTGATAGGTCCCTTCTCCCCTTTCCCTGTTTCAAGATCTTGCCAGAGCATTGGGTTTTGCGCAGGCTCTAGAAATATGTAAGATAATTGCTGACAGATTTGATTGGAGCACATATGGAGTTGTCTGAGCGCGGTGAATCCCTCTTGAAATAATTCCCATGATTGAAATGCTGAAGCCGATTCGCACTACCTGGAAGGTCGGTGGCAATGCCGGTTACTGGTTAGAAGCAGGGATAACCTGTCGGGCATAGACAGTGGAGAGTATGCCATGGGGCCTGTCCTGGTAAAATAAGATGCACGTCCCATAGGAGCGCCAGTAAGCAGCGTCCAAGATGTCTGGCAGGGTGAGGTTTGTGACAGAAAGGTGTCAGATTTGATATCTCCTGTACGACGCAAGTGAAGACCCACCGGGCAAGAGAGAGAGGCTACAAGGAATTACTTTGAATTGGTAGACCCTGGAGTTCACACTGAAGTGGAGTCATTTCCTGTTCTGTGGGTGCACGAGGAGACCGTTGGTTCATATTGATGCAAAGTCATTTTGCAGTCATGTAGTGCAAGGGGATGTGGAAGTATACATCATTCAGGTCCAAAGACGTGACCCAATCCCTAGGGTGCATCATCACCATCATCATCAGGTGCCGTGCCGCATGGCGTTGGCGATTATGGACTTCCATCTGTCTCTATCACTTGTTGCCTCAAGCATCTATTCCACCCTCCTTGTCCCCAGCCACCCTGCAAGTTCGTCTAGTATCTTCTCCCTGGGTCCACACGGTGCTCTCTTTCCCTCCAGCTTTCCCGTTGTGACCAGGTGTTCTAAGTCTCCTTTCCTCAGAAAATGGCCTATAAATATTGCCTGTCTTTTCCTAATCTTCCTTATGAATGATCTACTTGTGTCTGCCTCCATCAAGACTGTCTCGTTTGTTTTCTTTGCTGTCCATGGCACTCTCAACATTCTTCTTAGAAACCGCATCTCGGCTGCCTCAATCTTGTTCTAGCTTTGCTTGTTGACTGTCCACGCCTCGCAACCGTACAACAGTAATGGTTCTATATAACATTCAAGAACTCTCTTCCTGACGTTAATTGATAGGCATTTGTTGGTAAGAATGCGTTTTATTTTCTTGAATGCTGTTTGGCTTGGCCGATTCTGCTGGCTATTTCTGATGTGCATCTGCCATCTGGTGAAATGATCGTTCCCAGATATTTAAACTTATCAATCTGTTTCAAGGTTGTGCCGTTTGCTGTTATTTTGCATGAAGGGATTTCGTGTTTTTTACTCATCACCAGTAGGGTGCATGGCATCAGGAATGGAATTCACCGTTTCGATCTTGAATTTGATGACTTGAAAGAAAGAGTTAAAGGGGTGAGAGATCAATGACGGGCACCACCCGCCTACGGACTTAGGGACGAGGAAGATTCTGCCGTAGAACCTTGAAGTGAAGTTTGTGTCGTGATAAGTTCCACAATGCCTTTTCTCCAGCATGGAGGTGATCTTGGCCCGAAGCGCCGAAAGTTGTTATGTTCCATGTGGGAGGCAAGGTTGATGAGGGGATATGGGAAATGGGGCTCTCTCTTCTGTCCGAGGAAGCCAGACTGTAAGATGTCCAACACCCAGCGAGAGGCCCCTATCACTTTTTTCTCGTTCCTTGATTTTGGGGGATGCATTCCTCGTTTCTCTTGCTATGGCTTCATTTACATCTCATAAGAAGATGTCTATTCCCAATGATTTCTCTCTCTTTCCCTATCTGTTTCGCTCTCTGCCTCTCTGTGCCTCTGTCTCTCTCTCTCTGTATCTTTTTCTCTGTCTCTCTGTCTTTCTTTGTCTTTCTCTCTCTCTCTCTCTCTCTCTCTCTCTCCATCTCTCTTTCTCTTCTCCCTTCCTCTCTCTCTCTTTGTCCCTCTGTCTGTCTGTCTCTCTGTCTTTCTGTCTCTGTCTTCTCTGTATGTCTGTCTTTGTCTCTCTGTCTGTCTGTCTGTCTGTCTCTCTGTCTGTCTGTCTGTTTCTGTCTCTCTGTCTGCATACCTGCCTTCCAGCGTGTTTGTCTGTTTCTCTGTCTGTCTATATGTCTGTCTGTTTGTATGTATGTCTTCTGTATGTCTGCATTTGTCTGTTTCTTTATCTCTCCTCTCTCTCTCTCTCTCTCTCTCTCTCTCTCTCTCCCTCTCTCCCTCTCCCCTCTGTCTGTCTGTCTGTCTATATGTCTGTCTCTCTGCCTCTGTCTACGCGTATGTCTGTCTGTCTGTCTCTCTGTCTGTCTCTCTTCGTTTCTCTCTCTCTCTCCTCTCTCTCTCTCTCTCTCTCTCTCTCTCCCCTCTGTCTGTCTGTCTGTATGTCTGTACCTATGTATCTGTCTCTCTGTCTCTCTGTCTCTGTCTCTGTCTACGAGTATGTCTGTCTGTCTGTCTGTTTCCATTTCTCTCTATCTGTCTCACTCTCTTTCTGTCTGTCTCTGCTGCCTGTCCGTCTATCTCTCTGTCTCTGTCTCTCTCTCGATCTCTCCGCTCTGGCTGTCTGTTTGTTTCTTTATCTGTCTCTCTGTCTGTCTGCTTGTATCTCTACCTCTGTCTCTGTTTCTCTGTCTCTGTCTGTCTGTCTGTCTGTCTCTCTATCTCTCTCACATACACACACGCACACACACACGCACACACACACACACACACACACATACAACACACACACACACACACACACACACACACACACACACACACACACACACACACACACACACCACGAGCGTGTCAGCACGTGACACTGAAACCAAGGTGACCTCTCACAAGAAAGATTTAAAACGTAGGTTTACAGCCTGACCAAACATGAGCCGCCCCTTTCGTTTCCTCCTAAATGTCTCTGCTTAGATCCCTTAAACCCACCACACTCCTTATCTTTGCCCTGACTCCTACAAGGGAAACCTGACAAACTTAAAAAAGAAGCGTTTCAGAACTGCAGACAGAACCTAGTACCTTCTTTCAGACTAGTAATTTTTTTACCTAAAAATTTTGTCCTTGAGGCCCCATCAATCTGGGATTTATCGATATGTGTTCAGACTAGTAATTAATCAACTGCGAAGCTCTGACATTACTTTTAACATGATAATTTACCCCCCCCCCCCCCCCCCGAAAAAAAAAATATTGTGATACTTTTTTTTTTTTTTTTATTCTGAAAGCTTCATTTTGTGTGTGCAAATGTGTAGAAGATTTGTTTGTTTGTTTGTTTGTTTGTTTGTTTGTTTTTCTCCTAAAGATTGTTCCCTGAAGATGTAAAGTTGGACTTGAAAAGCTTTTTCTGTTTAGGGGATAATTTTATAAGTATGGTTATTTTTGTGTATTGTAAACCTTCAGAGAGAGAGAGAGAGGGGGGGGGAGAGATGGAGGGAGGGTGAGAGAGAGGGGAGAGAGAGAGAGAGAGACAGACAGACAGAGAGACAGAGAGAGACAGAGAGAGACATAGAGAGACAGACAGACAGACAGACAGACAGACAGAGAGAGAAGAGAGAGGAGAGAGAGAGAGAGAGAGAGAGAGAGAGAGAGAGAGAGAGAGAGAGAGAGAGAGAGATGGAGAGAAGACAGAAACAGAAAGAGCGACAGGGTACACACAAAGCACTGTCCGACGCAAATTGTGTACGAAGGTCTTATCGATTGATGAATTTGCTGAGGCTTCGTCTTCATCTCATAAGAAGACGTCTACTGTCATTGATTTCTCTCTCTCTTTCTCTCTCTCCTCTCTCTCTCTCTCTCTCTCTCTCTCTCTCTCTCTCCTCTCTCTCTCTCTCTCTCTCTCTCTCTCGTTTCTCTCTCTCTGTCTCTCGTCTCTATCTCTGTCTCTCTCGCTCTCTTTCTCTCCATGTCTCTCTATGTCTTTGTCCTGTCTGTTTTATCTATCTGTCTCTCTCTCTTTCTTCTTCTCTCTCTTTTCTTTTTCTTCTCTCTCTCTCTTCTCTCTCTCTCTTTCTCATGTCTCTCTCCATGTCTCTCTGTGTCTTTGTCTGTCTGTTTATCTATCTGTCTCTCTCTCTCTCTCTCTCTCTCTCTCTCTCTTTCTCCATGTCTCTCTATCTCTGTCTCTTTCTCTCCATGTCTCTGTCTCTGTTTGTTTGTCTGCCTGTCTGCCTGTCCGTCTGTCTCCCTCCCTCCCTCTCTCTCTCTCTGTCTGTCTTTCTGTCTGTCTTCTGTCTCTCTCTCTCTCTCTCCTCTTTTCATATATTCTATTATATATATATATATATATATATATATATATATATATATATATATCTCGTTTCTACGTCTGTCTCTCGATCTTTGTCTATGTATCTGTCTCTGTCTCTCTTCTCTTCTCTGTCTCTCTCTCTCTCTCTCTTTCTCTCTCTTGCTCACTCGCTCTAGCTGTCTCTGTCTCTCTCATTGATACATATACATATATATATGTGGTGTGTGTGTGTGTGTGTTTGTGTGTGTATATATGTCCCTCTCTCTCCCTCTCTCTATATATATTATTCTCTCTCTCCCTCTCCTCCCCTCTCTCTCTCCTTCTCTACTTCTCTCTGTCCTTTTATTTCTCTCTCTGCGTGGATGGCAGCGATTATGCAGCTTCTCTTCATTAGCCACTGCACGTTTTCTGTTGGGCGTGGGAAGCTGAAGACAGTGGACTCACGGATGACGCGTTCTGCTGGGATTTGTCTAATGGTCAGCTAGTTTGAGCCACAGTGTGTCCGTGTTCGTCATTGTAGGAAAACAGTTCTTGGGATTAGTAAGTGATCAACTGCTTTCAGTCACACTCCTTTTCGTGCGTTAGTGAGAGAATGTTCTCCTGGGGGTTAGTCACTGGTCACATGCTTTGAGGCACATGTTGTTCATCTGTCACTGAAGGAATGTTCTCTTCGGGGTTAATCAGTGTTCAACTGGTTTGAGATACATTCCTTTTCATGCGTCATTGAGAGATTTTTTTTTTTTTTTTTTTTTTTTTGGTGGGGGATTAGTCAGTGATCAACTCGTTTCAGACACATTCTGTTTATGTGTTAATGAAGTAATGTTCTTTTGGGGTTAATCAGTGGTCAACTGGTTTGAGGCATGTTTTGTTCATGCGTAAATGGGATAGTGTTTTCTTAGGGTTAGTCAGTGTTCAGCTGGTTTTGAGTCACATTTTGTTCGTACATCATTGAAGGAATGTTCTCCTGAGGTTAGTCTTCGTTCAGCTAATTTGAGCCACCTTCTGTTCATTGTCATGGAGGGACTGTTCCCTTGGGATTAGCCACTGACCAATTGGTTTCAGGCACATGTTGTTCATCTGTCATTGAAGGAATGTTGTCTTTGGATTAATCAGTGGTCAACTGGTTTGAGATATATACATTCCTTTTCATGCGGCACGGGGGGGGGGGGTTAGTCGTGATCAATTGTTTGAGACACATTGTCTTTATGTGTCATTAAGATTCTGGGGTAATAGTACTGTTTGGACATGT
>JAPXFY010000015.1:59826178-59828678 GCA_030674185.1 Monoplex corrugatus | reverse complement strand
ATAACAAAATACAATAAGATAAAATCAAATAAAATCGAATGAAATGAAAAGAAATAAGATAAGATAAACTAAAGTAAAATAAAATAAAACATAAAATAAAATGAAATGAAGTAAAATAAAATAAACAAAATGAAATAAAACAAATCGGAAAGCCTATTTTATACAACAAAACTAGACACATTTTCCTCATACAGATTCACATTTATATTTCGTGGCGTTAACTAGTGTCCAATTCATCACACAGGCGATTTAAAACACACCTGAATACACATTTAAACATAACTAAGACACTGAAATGTAAATATAAAGAAAAACTTGCTAAATTGCCTAACACTGTCTCATTTCCCTAGAGCCAAAAAAATGCACCTAATACATACACCAAATTATCAATCCTAAGAGAACGTACGCAACACTTTGTCGAACACATACAGGTGAATGGACCAGCGAGGCAGAAAATGATGGAAAGAGATAACAGAAGCAAAGGAACAAGGCAGAAACAAAAGAGAGTGCAAAAAAGAGGAAATTTCTAGCACAGTTTCCAGAAGGTGGGGATACCATGTTATTGAAAGAGCTCCCAGCATCAGCCACAGGGTGTCAGTTAAAAGAGTCAAGTTCAAAACCTGCTTGAGTTCGACATGATAGACGAAGCTGAGTTTGTTTGTTTTTTTTTCACTGGTCTTCTGGTCAACATATCGGTACATGTGAGTATGCCTAAACTCTTCTGTTGTGTGTGTGTGTGTGTGTGTGTGTGTGTGTGTGTGTGTGTGTGTGTGTGTGTGTGTGTGTGTGTGTGTGTGTGTGTGTGTGTGTGTGTGTGTGTCATAGGCAGAACACCATGAACACTAGACATCCTGTAGGCCATCACAGCGTCCTGTGGCTTATGGTAACTACACAAAAGCACTAGATGCACTGCCACACACAAAAAGGAGGCATAATTCAAGTGAAAAAACAAAACAAAAAAAAACAAAAAACCAAAACAAAACCAAGGGTGGCGGATGGCTATAACTGTGAAATCCAAGTCGTATATTTCAATGTATGTAAGATGTGCAGTTCAGGAAGAAAATAAATATAAAAAAAAATATATATATATATACAACAAATAAATAAATATATAGATAAATACATGAAATATTATATAAAATAAATAATAAATCAACAAAAAAATGCAATAGATAAATAAATAAATAAATAAAATAGACATACGAATATACACAAATATGTAAAATAACATATAAAGTATATAAGAAACATATGAACGAATACTTAAATGCAGAATGCGTAAATAAATAAACAAATAAATAAATAAATAAATAATAAATAAAATAAATAAACAGACAGATAAATATGCACAATGCATAATTCCTATATAAAATAGATAATAAGCACATGAAAAGTCATAATAAATAATAATAATAATAATTACAGTATTTGTATAGCGCAAATCTTGATAGAAATCAAATCTAAGCGCTGAAATGCATATACTTAAATAAACAAACAAATAAATCGACAAACAAATACATAAATACTTTTTAAATAAATAAATAAATAGTAATAAGTAAAAATAAATAAAAAATAATAAGTAATAAGTAAATAAATAAATAAGTAAATAAATAAATAATAAATAACAAATAATAAATAATAATACATAAATAAAAATAATAATAAATAAATAAATAAATAATAAATAAATAATAAATAAATAAATAAATAATAAATAAGCAAGCAAGCAAGATGGGATTTAGCTGAAGGGTGGCAACAGAGGTCAGATCAGGCTGACAAACGTGCATGACAGGTCATTTACAATTGCCAAAATATTATTTCGAACGCCAATTCATAACAAACAAACAAACAAACACACAAAACAAACAAACAAACAAACATTGCGTGATCAACAACTTGTTATTTTCTGTATTCCTTGCTTAATTCAATATCCAAAGAAAGAACATGTTGAAACGTACTCCACCTGTTTTTTGTTTGTTTGTTTGTTTTTTTTCCTGTGTATGTGTGTGTGAGTCCAGGGGGTGAAGACTATTTTTGAACTCTCTAATCATACGTGTGCTTTTTAAAGAATCAAAATTCTTTCAAGATAATGTCCTTTGAAAAAAAGCAAGATACGGGTACTGATTACAAGACAAACAAACAGACAAAGAACAAACAAACAAACAAACAAACAAGAAATAAAAAGTACGGGTACTGATTACAAGACAAACAAACAGACAGAGAACAAACAAACAAACAAGAAATAAAAAGTACGGGTACTGATTACAAGACAAACAAACAGACAAAGAACAAACAAACAAACAAGAAATAAAAAGTACGGGTACTGATTACAAGACAAACAAACAGACAAAGAACAAACAAACAAACAAGAAATAAAAAGTACGGGTACTGATTACAAGACAAACAAACAGACAAAGAACAAACAAACAAACAAGAAATAAAAAGTACGGGTACTGATTACAAGACAAACAAACAAACAAACAAACAAACAAACAAACAA
>JAPXFY010000015.1:59801178-59808678 GCA_030674185.1 Monoplex corrugatus | reverse complement strand
GATAGATATAAGATAAATAGATAGATAGATAGATAGATAATATATAGATAGATAGATAGAATAGATAGATACAAAGACATACATACATACAGACAGATAGATAGATAGATAGATAGATATATAGATAGATAATATAGATAGATAGATAGATAGGTAGATAGATAGATAGATAGATAGATGTTAGATCGATATATCGATAGATCGGTAGATAGATAGATAGATAGATAGATATATAGATACATACATACATACATACATAACATACATACATAGATATATACATAGATAGACACATAGACGATACATAGATGACTAGATAGATACATAGATACATGACCAGATTCCTCCACTTTCTTGTCTGAAGTTTTCTAACTTTTTCAAAGCTGGACGCGAATGAATAAACGTAGACTTGGCCAATTACTTACGCAATACAGTATTGAAGAAATGCCAGACAACTTTCTTTTGACCAGCAGGATCAGGTTTATCGCAAGATGGAATGGTTAGGGTTTAGGCGACGAAATGCTATGGTAAAACAGAACGCCTGTAAATAGAAGAAAATCCAAAACCACTTTGCAAGCATTCACACAACATAAAAGAAGTTTTTGCCAATATTAACTTGATACATCATCATCGTCAGGTGCCTTGCCGCATGGCGTTGGCGATTATGGATTTCCATCTATCTATAGCACTTGTTGCCTCAAGTACTCTATCACCCTCCTTGTATCCAGCTACTCTGCAAGTCCGTCTATCATCTTCTCCCTGGGTCTACCCGGTGCTCTCTTTCCCTCCAACTTTCCCGTTGTGACCAGGTGTTCCAATTCCCCTTTCCTCATAAAACGGCCCATAAATGTTGCCCTCCTATTCCTAATCTTCCTTATGAATGATCTATTGTGTCTGCCTCCTTCAAGACTGTCTCGTTTGTTTTCTTTGTTGTCCATAGGACTCTCAACATTCTTCTTAGAAACCACATCTCGGCTGCCTCAATCTTGTTCTGGCTTTGCTTGTTGACTGTCCACGCCTCTCAGCCGTACAACAGTATTGGTTCTATATATAACATTCAAGAACTCTCTTCCTGATGTTAATTGATAGGCATTTGTTGGTAAAAGTGCTTTTTATCTTCTTGAATGCTGTCTTGGCTTGGCCGATTCTGCTGGCTATTGCTGATGTGTATTTGCCGTCTGGTGAAATGATCGTTCCCATGTTTAAACTTATTAACCTCTCAAGGTTGTGCCATTTACTGTCATTTTGCATGAGGGGATTTCATGTCTTTTACTGATCATCATGACTTCAGTCTTCCTGCTGTTTAGTTCCAAACCCTTACCTTTGCTTTCTATTTCAAGTATATTCACAAGATTTTGTAGGTCCCTTTCACTTTCTGCAATTAGCACGGTGTCATCTGCGTATCGAATGTTGTTTATCATTTTTCCTCCAAACTTTAATCCAGGGTCTTCTTCTAGGTTTCTCATGATGTTTTCGCTGTAAAGTGAAAACAGATCTGGTGACAAAACACAACCCTGTCTGACTCCTCTTTTGATGTTTTGGAAAGAGCTTATGTCGCTTTTTTTTATTCTCGTTGCAGCTGTTTATTCCCAATACATATTAATGATTATTTGTAGATCGTTTCCATCAATATTGAGTCTTTCTAGTTGGTTGATCAGTTCTTCATGTTTTACCCGATCGAAAGCCTTGGCATAATCAACAAAGCATGTATATAAATCTTTATTCATCTCAATTGACCTCTCTATGATAGTTCTTAGGATGTATATGGCATTAACAATTCATTTCCTTTCCACAAATCCACACTGTTCATCTGCTATTTCTCTGTTGATTCTATTCCTTGTCCTCATCATGATTATTCTTAATAGGATATTGGTTACATGACTCATCAAACTGATTGTGCGATGGAGTTCGCATTCTATAGCCCCTGTCTTCTTTGGAAGTGCAATGAAAATTGCTTTTGACATATCTTTGGTGATTTTTCCAGGGTCGTAAATTTCATTTAGGAGGACTTTTTTTTTTTTCTATACTGAATTCCTCCAGGGCTTCAATCATCTCTTTAGTAAGTTGTCTGGTCCTGGGGCTTTTCCTGGTTTCGTCTTTTTCAATGCTGCTCTAACTTCACCTTTCATTATGGGTGGTCCATCAAAGTTCTTTCTTATAACATGTTCTTCATTTTTGTCATCTTCAAAAAGGTCTTTAATGTACGTTCCCCATCTGTCTAATATTTTTGCCTTTTTCATGAGAAGCGTACCACCTTTCGATTTTAAGCAACCAGTTGATGTGCATGTATTTTCCTGTGGACAATTCCTTCAATTCGTCTGTACATACCCTGAGGATCCATTTTGTGTCGGTCTTCTATTTCTTTGCATTTTGTTTTCAGCCAAGCTTCCTTAGCTTCAATGCACCTATTCCTGATTTCTTTGTTTATCTTCCTGTATATCTCCTCTTTTCTCTTTGCCTTCTCCGTTCCTCCGCCAAGCCTAAAATTTCTTTTATCATCCAGTTCTTTTTTGCTTTTCTATCTACTACAGGGATTTCTTCACAAGCTTAATTTATCGAATTTCTCAACTTTGTCTATTGTTCTCCATTGTCACCAACGTCTTCCAGAGCACTGAATTTGTTTTGAACATGCACATTAGATTTTTGACGTATCACTTCATTTGTCTTTACATGTCCAAGATTTAGTTTGATGTTGCTTTTGGTCTGTTTCCTTTTCCGTAATTTCAGCCTAAATCTTCCCACTACAGGATTGTGGTCACTGTTGCAGTCTGCGCCTGGTAGTGTTTTTGCTGACAGTAAAGAATTTCTTCATCTTTTATTAATCATGATGTAGTCAGTCTGATTTTTGGTATTATCTCCTGGACTCATCCAAGTCAATTTTCTTCTATTAGGTTGCTCTAACCAGGTGTTTCCTACTATTAACTCATTCATCTATGCCCATTCTACAATTTTCCCTTCCCTTTCATTTTGTGTACCAAAACTATGATGTCCAAATATATCCTCTACCCTATCCTTTCCCACATTAGCATTAAAATCTTCCATTATTACTGTAACTTCTTGTGATTTACTTTAGGCCTTGACCATCTCTAATACTTCGTAGAACTTGTCGATGTCTTCCTGAGTACTTGTGGATGTTGGTGCATACACCTGAATGATCTGATATCAAATTGTCTGCCTCCCAATTTGACCAGCAAGACTATGTCGGACACAGCCCAGTATCCCTTAACTGCTTTTGATTTGTCCCTGTCCATTAAGATGCCTTCTCCTCTTTCATGTGAGTTTCCACCAGAGTATATCACTGTATACTCTCCGGATGTTATCATGCCTGCCCCCTTCCATCTTACTTCCCCTGGTCCTAAGATACTAATGTTAACCCTTTCCATCTCCATTTTGACGTCTGATTTGCCTTTTTGGAACAAAGTTCTGATGTTCCATGTTGCTATTTTAGTATTTTTGAGTTTGAGTTTGGTCGCAGTAGCTTGCTGACGGTCTGGTGTCACCTGTGCTGCTTGACGGTCCCTACCGGACGAAGGTGCTCCATCGGAGCACCTATTCACGTCGTTATCTTCCTTTTTATTTTCATTGTCCATAATTCTTCAAGGGAGAGTACGATGATTGTTTCCCGTTGCCTTCCATCGGTTTTTTTGTTTGTTTATTTGTTTGTTTGTTGTTGTTTTTCCGGTCGCTCTGCTAACCTTTGTCGTAACCACTACAACCTTCAAGACAGTAGGGTGATTTTTTTTTCTTTCAGGGTTACCTCCCTTAGCCTTGTTCTCTCCCAATATGTCCACAAGGCAGTGGAGCTATTTACCTGGGGGTCTGGTTCGTGGGCACCAGGGCATATCCACACGCCGGTGGTCATCTTTAACTGTTTCACATCGTAACGCTAGCCCGCTAGCGTTCTCGCGGAGAACCGCAGGCGCCGGAACACTAGGGGTATAGCGTTCAGCAAGCTCGCCGCTGACAACGTGACGCTAGGATTCTAGCGTCTTGCGTTAAAACATTCCTACGTGAAGCCAGTTACGGTCTAAGGGAAAAAAATATTATAGCATCAAGTAAACATTTCTAAATACTGTGAGAGTGATTTCCCGAGTAAAAAGTCTATTTGAAGAATTTTTCGGGCGCGAGAACAACGTCACCCGAACCGCGTGCTTCACTGAAACAAAGGCAAAATGGAGCGCCCTGCGAATGCGCGATGTCGCTGTTCACTCAGGATTGTGGAATTATTGTGTGTGTGTACTTTTCTGAGCTTCTGATCAGATGATACAAGTCATGGAGAATTGGTGTCTCTTTTCTCTGTTTTGTTTACATCTGCTGAATGGATGAAATGCTTGTCTGAAATGCTCCTCAACCATGATATTTCATTGCACAAATAACCTCAAAGCATGTCTGAACAAACCTTATACTGTAGATATCATAAAAGAAGATTAAATTTCTAACCATACCCTACATGTTGATGTTAGTCGTTTGGGGCGCCTGTGAAAATTAATTCAAATTGACGTAAAAATGCACGTTTCCAAGGAAAGTAGTCAGTGTCAGCTGGCACGTCTGCAGGGAAGTAGGTCAAATAGCCAGCTGACGACGCCAAAGTGTTAACCAGTATCTAATTCACTTGATAGCAGAAAACAAATTTATGGGATATCCATTATTCTTTGTCATACACTAAATCATCAGGTGTACATGGTGATATTTGTCTTTAATTCTTTCAATACAAATTTATGAACCACACATCCTTTGAAACATTCTTGAGCAGCTCCCTCAAGATCCCAAAAGTTGTGGTGGCTTATATGTTGTAGAAAAAAAATATGTGGCATGAGTGCATGAATTATCTGTAGTCTTAATAAGGTGATAGACAAGCAGACTATATGCTCATTTCATCTAGCTTGGACCAAGAGAGAGAGAGAGGACAGAGACAGAGAGAGACACGAGAGAGATAGGGACAGAGCCAGACAGCAGACACAGCAACAGACAACAGACAGAGAAGACACAGACAGAGAGAAGAGAAAGAGAAAGAGAAGACAGACAGAACACAGGCAGACAGAAGACAGACAAAGAGACAGACATAAAAGACAGAGAAAGACAGAGAGATAAAGATGGAGAGAGAGAAAGAGAGAGAGAGAGAGAAGAAGCAGACAGACAGACAGACAGACAGACATATAGAGACAGAGAGAGGCAGACAGGCAGGCAGACAGGCAGGCACAACAGACAGACAGACAGAGACACAGAAACAGAGAGGGAGAGAAAGGGGGGGGGGGAGAGAGACAAAGCTGCTGATCATGTGGAAACTATGAGTATCGTTACAGTAAAATAGGGAGGGAAATGCACGCCCTCTTCAAACATAAATACTTCTGTAAGATGGTAAGATATACAGGCAGGCCCTACTAAACACAAATACTTCTCTTTGAGTGTAAAACGTACAGGCAGCCCTACTAAAGCGATACAATTAGAGTCTGATTTCTGTTTCAGTTTCTCAAAATGACGTCTCTGCGCTGCGGAATAAATCTCATATGCATTGACGCCACTGGTGCCATTTGATGAAGAAGATTTAACATGATCAAGACACAACCCTAAGCCTCTGTCTGTTCCTTTTTGAGTAAGACGATCAATAGTTGTGATGACTCGCATTGTGTTCGTAAAGGTACGATATTAATTGCGTAAGGACTTCGGGTTTTCCAAGACGGAGATTTGTTGTTTTGTTTTTTATACTGACATTCCCTGTAAGTTTGTCGGCATGTTCATTTCCCTTAACACACCAGTGGTAAGGGAGATGGGCTGATAGGGTAAAAAGGTAGGGGTGGGCCGTAGATGTTTGGAATTAGGATGTGGTTTGGTGTCTTCAGAGATTTAAGAAAAGGGGGAGGAAGAAAGAGGAGGAAAGAAGTGACCCTTAGCCCTCCCCCCCACACACACACTTTCACACAAGAACAAATAACAATATAGCCCCCACCAAACGGAGGTACACTGTCATTTTAACACAGAGAACATAGAGGAGAAAGCAATCTAAAGAGAAACGTTATAATACAGCCCTCAGAAAATACAAATTAGGGGAAAAGTCTCTGTGCGTGTGTGTGTGTGTGTGTGTGTGTGTGTGTGTGTATGTGTGTGTGTGTGTGAGTGCGTGCGTGCGTATGTGTGTGTGTGTGTGTGTGTGTGTGTGCGTGCGTGCGTGTGTATGTATGTGTGTTGTGTGTGTGTGTGTGTGTGTGTGTGTGTGTGTGTGTGTGTGTGTGTGTGTGTGTGTGTGAGGGGCTCTATATTGTCGGTCACAGCATCACGTCAGGGACTCAGGAATTCAGTCCCACTTCTTTCCCCTTGCTCCAGTATCTTTCGTTCTTCCCTCTATTCATTTCTTTCCAGCTCTACGTCCCTTTCAGGCTGGGCATTTATCCGTCTATTTATTATGATTTAAGATCGGGCTGTGGAGATGTCTGGGCATTGATATATTGGCGATGTCTGGGTAGCATTATACGCTTTCCCCAATTCAAGTTTATATAAAATCTAAAACAAGTGTGACTGCCCGAGTTCAAGCAAAACGGGAACCAGAAAAGAACACGAAAAAAATAAATAAATAAAATAAGAACGCATATTTAATACAACAGGACAAGACAGGCGCATATTTTTGGCCAACTGGCCTTTGTCAAGCGTAAGATCACAAACAAACAAACGCCACACACAAAAATTAGGAGAAAACGACGCGAAGCAGCAGTGAAGTTTCAGTCTTTTTCTCATAATTTTTGTATCTGGTGTTTGTTTGTTTGTGATCTTACACTTGACAAAGGTCAATTGGCGGAAAATTTGCGCCTGTCTTGTCTTGTTGTATTAGATACACGCTCTTATTCTTTGTGTGTGTGTGTGTGTGTGTGTGTGTGTGTGTGTGTGTGTGTGTGTGTGTGTGTGTGTGTGTGTGTGTGTGTGTGTGTGTGTGTGTGTGAGTGTGTGTGTTTTGTCAGGTTCAAGTTTATATAGCCTGAACAGCAAATGTTTTAGAGACATTCCCTCCCATTTTCTTACAATTCGATTTTAAGTATAATACGGTCTTAAATTTACAGAAACATACCCATTTTGTGCTGTTCCACACCCACACAAACTCAGTAATGCACACACAGCTTAAAGGCTTCATCCCCTTACCTCCCCCTTTGCTATGCGCATTATCTGCCCTCCCTTTCCTTCTGTAGGATGTCTCCAACTGGTATTGTTTCTGTTTTGTAAATGAGTGCGCGCACAGGCTGTTTTTCACCCCGTTTATTTTTTGCACCCGGACGAATACTCAAAGGTCGAAATGGTTGGGTATTTCGTTTACTTCTATGTTAATGTGAACACTGGTCAAGGCTTAAAATTAGTACTGTACATTTCTTTTTTTCAGATACCAGTATTTTTCAGCTCACCTGAACAACCCCCACCCCCGTACTTATATTTTTTTTTTCCCACAGATATGGAAATACCTTTAAATTCCCTTTTTTTTCAAAACCCTCTTCGAATTAAATTCAGTAAAGCAAGTAA
>JAPXFY010000015.1:59786178-59793678 GCA_030674185.1 Monoplex corrugatus | reverse complement strand
GTAGAACAGACTGCCGGAAACTGGCGTCAGAAGCACAAATATTGCCGTAAACTGTCTCCTCTGGGCTTATTTCATTGACGGAGTTGATTTCAGTTGTATTGTGAAATTCTCGTGTCGTTGCCCATTACCTATGCATAAGCTGTATTCGTTGAAACTAAGAATACTGTTATGTTCATAGTATCACTTCTGTCCTTATACTTTGACCCAGACAACTGCAGGATATGCCTGATGCATCAATGGTTGTAAGAGTTTTTGAGCAGATTGGTTTGGATTAACGCAAAATGTTGTGTAACGTCCACTGAAACACGAATAACAATAACAACAAAAAACAGAAATATTCACTTCACAACCATATCTCTGTTCTTAGCTATATGTAGTTGTTCACTTTACTTGAGTACACGGGATATTACTGTAGTCGTATCTTAGCATCATTGCTCAGACGTGTTGAACTGTTATTTTCGCACCAGTTGATTCAGAGTTAGAATGCTTAAATTAACTCACGGTACTGGCTATCTGTGCGTTAAAAACCCCTTGATCATAAAATGGCTAGAAGCAAAAGATGCCAATTAGCAGGTCCTTGTCCCTTCAATGCGTTGCGTTATATCTAACGGTTTTGGTCATTTGTTGCAGTTTACCTGTTTCCTTTTTGTCTGGAAAGCTCTTCTGATTCTGAGCAGCTGACAATAACACAGTGTACAGATTGTAACAGATTAGTCCTCTTGTCCTCCACAGACGTCAAAACCTATTGTTGATCTTTTCGCTCCAGCAGTCGCGATTCCATTCCATCGTACCATTCTTCAACACAGTTCAAATGCGTGACTGGCTATTTCATAGCCACAGATTGAGTTTCATTCTTCGTAAGCCGATATTATGCCTGGATTCTGTTTGCGTTGTTTTGTTTTGTTTCTTATTTTCTCAACTCTAGTTTAGTTTTGACACATGGCTTCCAAGAACCGTGCCGTTTGATATTCACTTTGCTTCATAGACATGATATTAGTCTGTATCAAATTATTACATTCCTGGCGCAAATTGTGTTTTAGAACATACCAGTTTTTTTCCCTTGTTTCCAGTTATTACGAGGAACACAAAGCTTGTTGCAAGCATACATTTACAAGGAGACAAAAAAAAAAAGTTATAATTCAATTACACATTTGAAGACTTATAGCCAAATTACCCACACTTTATGACGTAATCCTGAAGTCTTGACGTAACCAATAATTCTTGACATCAATTGCAACACGTGCAACCACGTCACTTCCGTTTATGACACTAGCATCGTTGGTTGATTTTATGTAGCCTACATCTATGCATAAACCCAAACAGATTAGCGTGTTTTATTTTTGTTTTTGTTTCTGTCGCGTACTGATTACAGTGTGTTATTGTGAAAAATTCACCCGCGTTATATAACAGATAAACAGTTTCAAATTGCCGAACACGACACCACCATTAATTGGCAACAGCAGACAGATTTAAGGCTGATCCCTATATGAGGATGATGATGTGTTTATTTCTCTCAGTGATTACCATACCACACACACACACACACGTAGTCCCAAGCATCTGGCTCCAGAGCAGACAATTGACCGTGTAATATAAATCACCTTCCCTCGCGTGGACACAGTGCTGTGTGTGCAAAGCTTTAGGAGGATGCCACGTGTGACCAGATCCCCGCCTAGCGCCGCTGACTGTGGCCTATCCACGCTTGCAGCTCAACTATTCCTGCTGTGTGTGGCACCACGCTCGGCTCTTCTTCTACTTTGCCGCTTGATTGCCCCCTCTCACAGACTTGTCTGCAGACATCACAACAAAAGACATCGTTATACTCTTGCTGTCTTCATCTAATCATCAACAATTCAGCGTGACGGGCATAAGGAATCGTTTGAATGCAGAATTTATTTCGGACCTGAAATTACAAGAGATGTCGTTAAGAGAAGATGTTAATAGAAATGTTCAGACTTTGTTTTGCAGTACTTGCAGACTGTTGACAGAAATAGATAACCAGACACGTACAGTTTTTTTTTATTTAACGAAACGTTAAAGATGTTTCGCATCACTGCAAAAGTATGACAAAAAACAAAACAAAAACAAAAACAAAACAATCAAACAAACAAAAAACCAGATTTGTACAGATTTTAACACAATGTTAAAAAATAGTTCGTATCAATGTAGAAATATGACAAAACAAGACTACCAGATTAGTACATTTTTAACGAATTAATGGAGATGTCTGGCAAGTTTGACGTTTGGAGTTTATACACCCTCAAAAAAGGCCATATGTGCTCCACCCAAACCTGCCAGCAACAGTCTTGCAGACTACCTAAGCCTGTGAGGTGGGGAGGATTGGGATGAAAGGGACCTACGAAACACATAGCTGACACACTACCTGCATGATGGAGACATTTTTAAGAAGGGCAGCAAACTGGCCATTTTCAATGTAGCGGGCAAGAGCTGGACCCAAGATTTCGTATCGAGAGTCTAAAGAACTATCAGAATACTCAACCAGCTTGCAATGTTTTCATCATTCAGAAATGACAAAACTATACAAAACGGATACGTACACTTTTATCGAATTCTTGGGAATGTTTTGCATCACTGCAAAAGTGTGACAGATATAAACTTCCAGATCACAACAGTCACAAACATGTGTTAGAAATGTTTTGCATCACTGCAGAAATGTGACAAAATGAAATTACCAAATTGATATAGTCTCAATGTTTCGCAAAACCAGAATCAAGTGTGACTTGACCCGTTTTGACAAAATCACTGGTATGTTAAATTGTGTGTACTTGTGTTTAAGTTTTAATATCAAAAGTTAGGTACATACATTACATTTCAAAATGATACCATTTTGATTTTTGTACTTTGAAAATTGGCAAACTATATTGCTTTAAAATCATAACTGACCATTAAAAAACCACACATCAAAGATTTTGATCACAGAATTGTTTAAAATCCATACAAAGATTATTCATACGAAAATCATAATTGACCGTTAAAAATTCAAATCTAAAAAAATTGATCATACAACTGTTTAAAATCCCCACTGCGCCTGTCTTGTCTGGTAGTATTAAATACGCGTTCTTATTCTTTTTTCGTGTTTTTTCTGGTTCCATACAAAGATGTGTGAACCAAAAACAAAAACACAAAAGCAAAAACAAAACAAAAAACCCATCTACTACAACGTTTTAATTTGTTAACACACAGAATCATTGTGAAATGTACATGCTTTCAGTCAACTTGGGTGCCATTTATAGATTAATTTTTAGCTAGTCATCAAAACGATTGTAGGTATCAATAACGGCAAAGTAAGCTTTAAAATTGTCTTAATTTATCAAAAAAATGTATTCTACTATACCATGAACGAAAAACGTTATAACAGACAACCACGCATCTAACATTGCAAATAGTCCCACTTTTCACCATCGAATGTTTGATCACCTTTCTGAACCTTAGTACAACAGGGTCTGTGAGGCTTATGGGTTATTTTGTCAGAACAGTTTTTTTTCTTGTTTTTTTTCATCGTCGCACTCAGGGAGGTTACCTTTGTGCTCACCTTTTTATTTTTCGTCCCATTTTCTGAGCCACCTTAATGACCGCAGAAGCTGGCACAATTTTCTTTTTTATTACAATGCGACGATGATGAATGATATCGATGAGGATGATAATCATGATGCTATGGAGTTCCAGCTAGGATCGAGACTGTGTGACAGGGCCGTACTCTACGCTTACTATCATAATATATCCTGACGTCAACCAGGCCCGAGAGATACAGACACCTGCGGTGCTGGTCAGAAGATTTGAGTAACACCCTCAATGACGCATCCGTGAAGTGGATGAGACTCGACTGTGTGGTCCCAGTGTTCCCAATGAGCCCATAGCACGCCCAACTCTGGGTAGAAGCCGGCTAGAGCCGACAAATTCCACACTGATTTTTGAAGGGACTGATGGGGATTCAAACCCACAACCTTCCAGTCTGTAGTCCGTTGCATTAACCACTATACCACGGCGACTGGTTTGTCAGAACGGTTCTTAATTGTCCCATTAGTTCATGCCACAGCCGCTGAACGATAACTCTCCACTGCCACAGGACCGAAATAATTTGTAGTCCCAGGGAAACGCATTACATTGGCTCAACAGTCGATAGTTGTTCACCCTTAAACGTGACTGCAATATTCACCTAGCTGTAAACCAAATACGACCATAATAATAATAATACCTAGGACTTATAAAGCGCACTAAGCCACTGGATCTAGGCGCTGGGGAATGGGGGATATAATAGGAAGTCAGTAAATACAAGACTACACAACAACTTACACATCATCAAATGACAATCAAATACATACATACATCATAATCACATAACATAATGATTTACATTCGCAATCTTCAAAATATGCATACCACGCAATTCAATCAAATATCAGATTCATTCCAATTCAACACTTTTCACTCAGTTACTCCATATAAACTATTATTCCACCCCTTCCCTACTACCCCCCACCCCCACGCGCATACACAAAATCCAATTACACATATCAGCCAGCCGACAAGGTGATGTGGGGAAAAGTGATCAGATGTCGAAATACTGCTGGAAAAGGTGTGTTTTCAAGTTTGACTTGAAAGAAGAAATGGACGGAGAGTAGCGTAATTTCTTGGGAAGAGAGTTCCAAAACTGGGGACCGAAATGCGAAAGTGAGCGAAAGCCATGAGATTTGCGGTTATACTGTATCTGCCTGAGGAGTCTTGAATCAGAGGAAGAGCGGAGAGACCGAGATGGAGTATACAAGTGCAGAATATCAGAAATATACTCAGGAGCAGAACCAGAGATAGAATTGAAGCAGATGCAAGCAGTCTTGTACTTAATTCTCTGAGATATTGGTAACCAGTGCAGTTGGTGAAGCAAAGGAGTGCAAGGTTGTTGACGGGATGCCTTAAGAATAAGGCGTGCAGCTGAATTTTGAACTTTCTGCATAGGATAGAGAACAGTGTTCGGGCAGCCCATGAGGAGAGAGTTGCAGTAGTCAAGTCTCGACAGAATACAGGAAGTGACAAGAATCTTGGTGGCATCTACACTGAGAAAGTTTCTGATAGATCCAATCCTTTTCAATTCAAAATAAGAAAGCTGGCAGACTTTGGAAACGTGATCTTTCATGGAGAGAGAAGAGTCAAGAATGAAACCTAAGTTCCTAGCTTTTGGACAGAAAGAGATGTCAGAAGAGCCAACAGTGATAGAAGTTGGAAGTGGAGGATTATAGTCTGAAGAACCAGAAAACAGAAGAGCTTCAGTCTTACTGTCATTAAGTTTTAACATGTTGTCAGTCATCCATGTCTTTACATCATCCGTGCATGTCTGTAGTGTCTGTATGGTACTGTCAATGTCTGCAGGTTTGCATGCCTGTTGAAGCTGTGTGTCATCTGCAAAAAGCTGGTGACTAACTCCATGGCGCTCAATGACCTCAGACAGGGGGGTGGTATACAAGACAAACAGAACTGGCCCCATCTCAGTTAAAACCAACTGTAGACTTTAACAAAGTAAGCAGATGTATTCTAATCTGACTAAACAAATAAATAACGCCTGTCTCAGTGGTGTAATTGATAGCGCAACGGACACCCGACTGAGAGCTTGTGGGTTTGAATCCCCATCAGTCCCTTTCAAAGATACTGTGGGATTTTTGTACGGATGCGAGGCGTGGACAGTCAGCAAGCAAAGCCAGAGCAAGATTGAGGCAGCCGAGATGTGATTTCTCAGAAGAATGTTGAGAGTTCCATGGAGAGCAAAGAAAACAAACGAGGCAGTCTTGATGGAGGCAGACACAAGTAGATCACTCATAAGGAAGATTAGGAAAAGACAAGCAACAGTTATAGGCCATTTTATGAGGAAGGGGGATTTGGAGCACCTGGTCACAACGGGAAAGCTGGAGGAAAAGAGAGCACCAGGTAGACCCAGGGAGAGAATGCTGGGCGGACTTGCAGAGTGGCTCAGAACGAGGAGGGTGCTGGAGATGCTAGGAGCAACGAGAGATAGAGATGGTTGGAAGTCCATGGTCGCCAACGCCATGCGGCAGGGCACCTGATGATGATGATGATGATGTGGGATTTTTGGGGTCAAACGGATCCTGCCCAGAGTTGAGCGTGTTATGGGCTTACTTGGAAGACTGGGACCACGGAGTCGAGTCTCATGCACCTCACGGATGAATCATTGAGAATGATACTCAAATCTTCTGACCAACACGGCAGGTATCTGTATCTCTCAGGCCCGGTTGACACCAGGATATATTATCATTTTAAGCGTAGTGTACAATTCTGTCACGCAGTATCAATCCTAATAAGAATTCTACAGTGTGTTGATTATCACCCTCATGAAACAGGACAAGCCCCTCAATCATTCCAGAAATTCTCATGGGGGCAGAAAGGCAGGAAAGACCATTGGTGAACCACAGACATCTGTACCACCCCCACCCCCAAAAAAACCCACCGCCTTCTCCCTCCTCCCAACACCCCCTGTACTGCTTACATAGGAGTCTGTGGCACCTCCATGTCCATACACGAGAATGGAATCTTAAAGACAAAGTGAAGATAATCTCAAGAAGATGTCTTCATTGACAGCGAGAGCATCATGCATTACTGACGTTATTCTCCTGGTAGATGCTACAGAGTTGGACCAAACTCTAGATGTCACTGGGTATATCTATTCTTGGTGGTGAATGTTTGGAATTTGTGGGTATATCATCATCATCATCATCATCATCATACATCATCATCATCATCATCATCATCATCATCATCATCATCATCATCATCATCATCATCATATATATTATATTATTATTATTATTATTATTATTATTATTATTATTATTATTATTATTATTATTATTATTATTATTATTATTATTATTATTATTATTATTATTATTATTATTATTATTGTTGTTGTTGTTGTTGTTATTATTATTACTATTATTGCTATTATTACTATTATTATTATTATTATTATTATTATTATTATTATTATTATTATTATTATTATTATCATTATTATCATCATTATTATTGTTATTGTCATTATTGTTAATATCATTATTATTATTGTTGTTATTATCGTTATTGTTATAATGTTATTTCTATTTTGTAAGCAAATGACATAACCAAAATAATTAATTCTTCTAACATGCTTCAACACAAGCAACCACACACATGAGCCGGGGGAAAGAGACACAGAGAGAGAGAGAGAGAGAGAGAGAGAGAGAGAGAGACAGACAGACAGACAGACAGACAGACAGGCAGGCAGACAGGCAGACAGACAGACAGATAGGCGGACAGACAGACAGGCAGAAACAAACAGACAATCAGAGACACAGACAGACAGACGGATGAAGACAGGCACAAAGAGAAGCAGAGACAGAGATAGAGAGACGGAGAGAGTGACATCTACAGAGAGAAACAGAAACAGAGACAGAGAGAGAAACAGGGAGAGTCTTACAAAGAATCATCAATAAA
>JAPXFY010000015.1:59771178-59776178 GCA_030674185.1 Monoplex corrugatus | reverse complement strand
AGAGAGAGACAGAAAGAGAGACAGACAGACAGACAGAGACAGACAGACAAAGACAGACAAAGACAGACAAAGACAGACAGAGACAGAGAAGGAGAGCTCTTTTAACTACTACTGCTCAACAGAAATGGCGATCAACTAGTTATTTTCAGCTTATGATGGACGTCACTTCGTATTGTCTTCAATCACAGGAGGGAAAGAATTATTTATAGACTCATAAAGAATTATCTATAGACTCATAAAGAATTATCTATAGACTCATAAACGAGATAGGCAAGCAGAATACATGCATATTTCATTAAGCAAATGCGAAAAAGAAAGTGAGAGAAAGAGAGAGAGGAGAGAGAGAGAGAGAGAGAGAGAGAGAGAGAGAGAGAGAAAGACCGAGAGAAAGAGAGAAAGAGAGAGTTAGAGAGAGAGAGACAGAAACAGACAGAAAGACAGACAGACAGAGAAGGGGAGGGAGAGTTAGAGCGAGAGTGTGTGTCTGAATCTCTGTATGTCTGTCTGTCTGTCTCTCTGTCTCTTTCTGTTTGTCTGTCTATTTGTCTGTATGTGTGTCTCTCTCTGTGTCTCTGTCTCTGTCTCTCTCTCTCTCTCTCTGTCTCTCTCTCTCTCTTTCTCTCTCTCACATTCTCTTTCTTTTTCTCTCTCTCTTTCTTTCTCTCTTTCTTTTTCTCTCCCTCTTTCTTTCTTTCTCTCTCTCTGTGTCTCTCTCTGTCTCTCTCTGTGTCTCTCTCTGTGTCTCTGTCTCTGTCTCTGTCTCTGTCTCTCTCTCTGTCTGTCTGTCTGTCTCTCTCTCTCTCTCTCTCTCTCTCTCTCTCTCTCTCTCTGACTCATTCTTCAGTTTAAAGGGAGAAGACTGCTGATATCTCCATTAAAAAGACTTTAATGACGTGTTTCCAAAACAAATCATCTTTGCCGGTTGACAGTGAAATATATCTGATGCCAGTACGTTTCGGAAAAAAAAGTTTTGATGCACGTGCACAAGGCTTATCAAAGTATAAAGTAATAAAGTATAAGGGGGTTATTGAACGTGACGAAAATGAATGTAAATGTGCGAGTGGGAAGTTTCACTGAACAAGAATGCCGACAAAAACGAATCTAATGTCGGGCAAGGAAAGTTTTACCGCGGAAAGTTTTAAAATTGGGTTTAAAAGCCCTGTTATTTTCAGACATCACTTACGCATTATAGAATGCGGAAGAAATTCACGTGCATGTGTCGATTTCGTGTCAGCAACAGAGTTTATTGAAAAGTTGCTTTGTCGTGAGGTTTTGTTGCACACACACACACACACACACACACACACACACACACACACACACACACACACACACACACACACACACACACACACACACACACACACACACTCTCTCTCTCTCTCTCTATCTCTATCTCTCTCTCTCTCTTTATCTCTCTCTCACTCTCTGTCTCTGTTGTCTCTGTCTCTCTTTCTCTCTCTCTTTATCCCTCTCTCTCACTCTGTCTCTCTCTCTATGTCTCCTTCTCTCTCTTTATGCCAGTCTCTCTTTCTCTCTCTCTCTCTTTCTCTGTGTGTCTACCTCTGTCTCTGTCTATGTCTGCCTGTCTGTTGGTCTGTATGTCTGTAAGTCTGTCTCTATGTCTGTCTGTCATTTTCTCTCTATCATTCTCTCTGTCTCTTTGTCTCTCTGTCTCTCTTTCTGTCTCTCTGTCCCTCTGTCTCTCTGTGTCTCTCTGTCTCTCTCTGATTCTCTTTGTTTCTCTCTCTCTCTCTCTCTCTCTCTCTCTCTGTCCATCTCTCTGATTCGTTCTCTCTGTCTGTCTGTCTGTCTGTCTGTCTGTCTCTTGCTGTCTTTCTGTCCCTCTGTCCCTCTATCTCTCTGTCTCTCTCTCTGTTTCTCTCTGTCTCTCGCTCTGTCTCTCTCTCTCTGTCTCTCTGTCTTCTCTGTTTGCCTGTCTGTCTGTCTGTCTGTCTCTCTCTCTCTCTCTCTTTCTCTCTCACTCTCTGTCCATCTCTCTGATTTGTTCTTCAGTTTAATTGGAAAAAGACTGTTGGTATCTCGATTAAAAAAAATAAATAAATAAAAAAAAAAGGACTTCAACGATATATATTTCCAAAACAAATCGTCTCGAACGGTTGACAGTGAAAGATATCTGATGCCAGTACGTTTCAAGGAATGTTTTGATTGCAAGTGCACAAGCTTATGAAATTATAAGGTATAAAAGTATAAGAGGGTTATTGAAAGTGACGAAAATGAATGCAAATGTACGAGGGGGGGGGGGGGGGGGAGTTTCACTGACCATGAGTGCCGACGAAAATTATTGTAAAGTAGGGCAAGGAAAGTTTTAAAACCCTGTTATTTTCAGATATCACTTACGAATTACAACAGAATGCAGAAGGTGTTAATGGTGTAATGTTTCGATTCCGCATCAACAGAGATCATTGAAACGTTGGTTTGACGTGAGTTTCTGCTAGCAGACTCACACACACACACACACAGCACTCTCTCTGTCTCTCTGTCTCTCTGTCCCAGTTTGTCTGTCTGTCTGTGTCTTTCTCTCTCTCTCTCTCTCTCTCTCTCTCTCTCTCTCTCTCTTTCTCATTCTCATTCTTTCTGTCTCTGTCTGCCTGTCTCTCTCTATCTTTCTCTTTCTCTCTTTCATTATCTCTCTCTATCTCTCACTCTCTCTCACTCTCTCTCTCTTTCTCTAATTTCTCTCTCTCGGTCCTCTTTATTTCTCTCTCTGTCTCTGTCTCTATGTCTCTCTGTCTCTCTTTCTTTCTGTCTTTGTTTCTTTCTTTCTCTCTCTCTCTCTCTCTCTCTCTCTCTCTCTCTCTCTCTCTCTCTCTCTCTCTCTCTAGCTCTCTCTAGCTCTCTGTGTATATTTCTCTGTCTTTTTCTCTCTGTCACTCTCTTTGTCTGTCTCTGTCTGTCTCCCTGTATCTCTGTCTATCTGTCTCTGTGTCTGTCTCTCTGTATCTCTGGCTATGTCACTCTGTGTCTGTCTATCTATCTCTCTGTATCTGTGTCTTTCTGTCTCTTTGTCTCTGTCTCTTTCTTTCTATCTGTCTCTCTCTGTTTCTCTGTCCCTGTCTCTGTCTGTCTGTCTGTCTGTCTGTCTGTCTCTCTCTCTCTCTCTCTCTCTCTCTCTCTCTCTCTCTCTCTCTCTCTCTCCCTCTCTCTGTCCAACTCATTCGCCAACTTTAATGGAGAGAGACTGTTGATATATCACAGAAAAGGAGGCAGAAAAGAAAATAAAACTTCAATGTTTCCAAAACAAATCGTCTTAGTCAGTTGACAGTGACAAATATCTGATGTCAGTACGTTTTTGAGGAAAGTATTGATGCAAGTGCACAGGCTTGTAAAAGTGTAAGGTATAAAAGTATAAGGGGTCATTGAACGTGACGAAAATGAATGTAAATGTACGAGGGGGAAGTCTCACTGAACATGAGTGCCGACGAAAATGATTGTAAAGTAGGGCAAGGAAAGTTTGGTCGTGGAAAGTTTTAAAATTGGGTTTTAAAACCCTGTTATTCTCAGACATCACTTACGTATTACAGAATGCAGAAGGTGTTAATGGTGTATGTTTCGATTCCGCATCAACAGAGATCATTGAAACGTTGGTTTGATTGACGTGAGTTTCTGTTGGTAGACTCACACACACACACACACACACACACACACACACACACACACACACACACACACACACACACACACACACACACACACACACACACACACACACACACACACACACACACACACACACACACACACACACACACACACACACACGCGCGCGCGCGCGCGCGCGCTCACACTCTCTCTCTCTATGTCTCTGTCTATCTGTCTGTTTCTGTCTGTCTGTCTGTCTGTCTGTCTGTCTATCTATCTATCTATCTATCTATATATATATATATATATATCTACCTATCTATCTTTCATTCGCATTCTTTCAGTCTCTGTCTGTCTGGCTGGCTGGCTGGCTGGCTGTCTCTCTGTGTCTCTCACTCTCTCTTTCTCACTCTCTCTCTTTCTCTTTCTCTAATCTCTCTCTCTCAGTTCTCTCTCTTTTCTCTCTCTGTCTCTTTATCTCTGTCTCTGTCTCTCTATCTCTCTATATCTCTCTAGTTCTCTCAAGTTCTCTCTAGCTCTCTCTGTATCTTTCTCTCTTTTTTCCTCTGTCACTCTCTGGGTCTATCTATGTCTGTCTTTCTGTCTCTCAATCTCTCTGTCTCTCCCTGTATCTCTGTCTCTCTGTCTCTCTCTCTCTGTCTCTGTCTCTTTGTCTCTGTCTCTCTATGTCTCTGGCACTGTCTCTCTGTGTCTCTATGTCTCTGTGTCTTTCTGTCTCTCTGTCTCTCTGTCCCTGTCTCTCTCTTTCTCTCTCTGTGCCCCTGTCTCTGTCTCTGTCTGTCTGTCTGTCTCTCTCTCTCTCTCTCTCTCTCTCTCTCTCTCTCAAAAAAGGAGGCAGAAAAGAAAAGAAAACTTCAATGTTTCCAAAACAAATCGTCTTAGACAGTTGACAGTGAAATATATCTGATGTCAGTACGTTTTTGAGGAAAGTATTGATGCAAGTGCACAGGCTTGTAAAAGTATAAGGTATAAAAGTATAAGGGGTTATTGAACGTGACGAAAATGAATGTAAATGTACGAGGGGGAAGTTTCACTGAACATGAGTGCCGACGAAAATGATTGTAAAGTAGGGCAAGGAAAGTTTGGTCGTGGACAGTTTTACAATTGGGTTTTAAAGCCCTGTTATTTTCAGATATCACTTACGAATTACAGAATGCGGAAGGAATTTATGGTGCATATTTCGTTTCCGCATCACCAACACAGTTTAGTAAGATGCTGGTTTGACGTGAGTTTCTGTTGACACTCTATGTCTCCCTCTGTCTCTCTGTCTCTCTGTCTATTTCTGTCTTTCTGTCTATGTCTCTGTCTCTGTCTCTCTCTTTCTTTTTATTTCTTGACCTGTTTGGTGTGCCTTGTGTGGCTATGTCCCAGGGTTT
>JAPXFY010000015.1:59763678-59766178 GCA_030674185.1 Monoplex corrugatus | reverse complement strand
ACCATTTTTCGTATTTTGATAAATGTCCACCCTTCCTGAAAATCATAATATTAGTTTTATCCATGTTAACTGTTAAAGCTAGTCGATCCGATTCATCCTTTAAGACATTTAACTGGTTTTGTAAGCCTTTGATTGTACCAGAAAGAAGAATAACATCGTCTGCAAACAGCAATAGGAATATCTCAATAACCCCAGGGATGATTTGAATGCCATGCCTGCCTTTTCTTGACAGTTCCACAGCTAATTCATTAATGAAAAATGAAAACAATTGAGGACTCAATTGACACCCCTGTTTCACTCCTTTAGGGCATTCAAAATAATCTGAATATACAACTTCTCACGCACGCATGCAAGCACTGAGTTGTAAACTCCTCTTAGGGCCATATATAATTTTCCATTCACACCACTTTTACGTAATACATTCCAAAGATTATTACGATTCACAGAATCGAATGCCTTCCTAAAATCCACAAATGCAACATAAAGTTTCTTATTTAAAAGTAAATGCTTCTGCACAAGGGAGTAAAGTGTGAAAATATGATCAATTGTACTATATTTTGCTCTAAATCCAGCTTGTTCTTCAACTATTTTCTCTTCTTTTTCTGCCCACTTTGTTAATCTCTTATTCAAAATATATATATAAACTTTACTCACTATACTTGTTAGAGCGACTCCTCTATAATTATCTGGATTATTCACATCTCCTTTTTTATGAATTGGGATTATTATGGAGAGAGAGAGAGAGAGAGAAAGAGAGAAAGAGAAAGAGATAGACAGAGACACAAACAGAGACATAGACAGACAGACGGAAGGACAGAGACAGAGACAGACAGACAGACAGACACACACACACACACACACACACACACACACACACACACACACACACACACACACACACACACACACACACACAGCAACATAGAGTGCATGGTTGACTGATCCAGTTCAGTTTTACGAGCATCCAACTCAGGTGACATTACTCTCCGGGTATTTTTAACTATCCAAGCAAAGGAAACAGGAAGGGTTGCAGCTTGCCCAATTCTACTGTTACACCGCTATAGCAACACAGATGTCAAGAGGGGCATGCATTAAGAAGGCCTGTGGAATAAAGCTTGTCCCACATTTGAACCCATGTCAATCTGCCATGTGAAATTCAGCAACTGAGGCACACTAAGACAGAGAGACAGAGACAGAGAGAGACAGAGGGAGACAGAGAGAGACAGACAGACAGAGACAGACAGAGAGACAGAGACAGACAGAGACAGAGACAGAGAGAAACACAGACACAGACACAGACACAGACACACAGACAGAGACACAGACAGACACAGACACAGACGGAGACACAGACAGACAGAGACACAGACAGAGAGACAGACAGACTGACAGACAGAGACAGAGAGACAGACAGAAACAGACAGACAAACAGAGAGAATGCCTTCGTTGACAATTATGATTTCATGCTTAACCCTTTAACTTCCGCATCCTGTCCAGCGGAATTCTGCATTGTCAACCATGCTAGCAAAGTAAAAACAGGACCCTTTGACTTTCTCACTCTACCCACCAGCTTGCTGCAGGAAGCTGGTGGGTAGGGTGAGGTAGTCAAAGGGTTAAGTTTTTGCAGTTGGTGGATATGGTGCTGGATTCAAAGGGTTAAAAGAAACACACATAGTCGTAGCTGCCAATGGCTTGAGTGGATGATAGGGGTCCTCGATTATGGATTTGTTCACTTTGGTGTTGGATTTGTTCACTTTGGTGTTTTGTTCACTTTGGTGTTGATGAATTTGTTCACTTTGGTATTGATGGATTTGTTCAAACTTTCGTGTTTTGTTCACTGTGGTGTTGATGGATTTGTTCACTTTGATGTTGATGGATTTGTTCAAACTTTGGTGTTTTGTTCACTTTGGTGTTGATGGATTTGTTCACTTTGGTGTTGATGGATTTTGTTCACTTTGGTGTTGATGGATTTGTTCACTTTGGTGTTTTGTTCACTTTAGTGTTGATGGATTTGTTCACTTTGGTGTTGATGGATTTGTTCACTTTGGTGTTGATGGATTTGTTCACTTTGGTGTTGATGGATTTGTTCACTTTGGTGTTGATGGATTTGTTCACTTTGGTGTTGATGGATTTGTTCACTTTGGTGTTGATGAATTTGTTCACTTTGGTGTTGATAGATTTGTACACTTTGATGTTGATGGATGTGTACACTTTGATGTTGATGGATGTGTACACTTTGGTGTTGATGGATTTGTTCACTTTGGTGTTTTGTTCACTTTGGTGTTGATGGATTTGTTCACTTTGGTATGTGTGTGTGTGTGTGTGTGTGTGTGTGTGTGTGTGTGTGTGTGGTGTGTGTGTGTGTGTGTGTGTGTGTGTGTGTGTGTGTGTGTGTGTGTTGTGTGTGTGTGTGTGTGTGTGTGTGTGTGTGTGTGTGTGTGTGTGTGTGTGTGTGTGTGTGTGTGTGCTGTGTGTGTGTGTGTGTGTGTGTGTGTGTGTG
>JAPXFY010000015.1:59736178-59738678 GCA_030674185.1 Monoplex corrugatus | reverse complement strand
AGAGACATAGAGAGAGAGAGAAACAGAGAGAGACAGAGACGCGACAGAGCAGACAGAGACAGAGACCAGAGACAGAGAAACGGAGAGAGAGAAACAGAGAGAGACGGAGAGACAGAGAGGCAGAGAGAGAGACAGACAGACAAGCAGACAGAGACAGAGACAGACAGACAAACAGAGAGAGAGACAGACAGACAGACAGACAGACAGATATAGATAGAGAGAACATATTTAAAGTCTTTAATTGATATTGCTACTTGAAAAAAATGTATATGAATGTCAAAATTAGTAAATACATTTAAACTGTATGTTTTCGAGGATGGGTGGCGGGGGCAACAATACCCGTACAGAATTAAAAGCTTTGTATGTACATTGACCTAAATGCACTTTGCAGAATTTCTAGCAAAACAGCTGCAGTATGTTGATTTGATTTGATTTTAAATTAATCAAGCCAAAAGTGATTATATCATGTGTTCAAATTATAATCGATAGGTGAATGCATGAGCTAGATATAAATGAGTAACTGAAATAAATAATAGAGAAGAATACATAGCTGAAATCAGTTATTGGTGAAAATGAATAACAACAACACAACACAACACACACACACACACAACACACACACACACACACACACACACACACCACACACACACACACTCACACACACACACACACACCACACACACACACACACACACCCACACACAACACAATCACCTCCAAATAAATTAGTCAGTCAATGAATCCCATACATATCAGGGGAAACGCGCAAGGTGGTGAATTGCTTGGGAAATGGGAGACTGACTGATTTAACGTATTAAGAATTCAAGAAGCATGGCCAACATAAAAGGATGCTGCTTAATGCAAAGATTCACAGTTGACCTTGACAAACGAAGAACAAAATCCGTAATATAACAGCCAAGGATTTGAATGGAAAGTAGGAGAACCTGAAGGAAAAAAAAAACTGTACTAAGAAGCAGTCGAGCCGGCCTAATAAAGGAGAAACTGAAACACAAAGAAACCATAGAAATGCGTGACCAGATGCAAATATAAAACCTCTGAGGAAGGAGCTGAATATAATGTAAAAAAAAAAAAAACAATGCAAATGTCAACGTAGAATAGGACAAGAACGGCAAAGAAAGCTGATCAGTTATTAGCATTGAAGAAAAGACAAAAAGGAATATCACAATACGCATATGCACGAAAGCACACACACGTCCATTTCACAAATCGGGAGAGTGGATGTTATAGGGCGCTGTATGTCGATGAGAATTCATTTATTTATATTTCAGTCTCTTCCACCCATGTTTAAGAATTTACTACTTCAGTGCTGATAACATCAGGCTGTTACAACTTCTACTCGACCCGTAGCATTAAAAGACGAAAATAAAGAATTGAAGAAGAAGAAGAATGCGAAGAAGAATGCGAAGAAGAATGCGAAGAAGAAGAATGCGAAGAAGAATGCGAAGAAGAATGCGAAGAAGAATGCGAAGAAGAAGAAGAAGAAGAATGCGAAGAATGCGAAGAAGAATGCGAAGAAGAGAAGAATGCGAAGAAGAAGCGAAGAAGAGAAGAAGAATGGAAGAAGAATGCGAAGAAGAAGAAGAATGCGAAGAAGAAGAAGAAGAATGCGAAGAAGAATGCGAAGAAGAAGAGAATGCGAAAGAAGAAGAAGAAGAAGAAGAAGAGAAGAAGAAGGAAGAAGGAAGAAGAAAAGGAAGAAGAAGAAGAAGAAGAGAAGAGAAGAATAGAAGAAGAAGAAAGAAGAAGAAGAAGAAGAAGAAGAAGAGAAGAAAACGACGACGATGACGATGACGATGATGACGAAAGACAAAGAAAAAGAAAACGAGAGACGAGAAGAAGAAGAAGAAGAAAAGAAGAGAATGAGAATGAAGAAGAAGAACGAAAGAAGAAGAAAGAAGAAGAACGGAACGAACGAGAAAGAAAGAAGAAGAAGAAGAAGAAGAAGAAGAAGAAGAAGAAGAAGAAGAAGAAGAATGAGAGAAGAGAAGGAAATGGAAGAGAAGAAGAAGAAGAAGAAGAATGCAAAGAAGAAGAAGAAGAATGCAAGAAGAAGAAGAATGCGAAGAAGAAGAATGCGAAGAAGAAGAATTCGAAGAATGGAAGAAGAAGAATGCGAAGAATGAGAAGAATGCGAAGAAGAAGAATGCGAAGAATGCAAGAATGCGAAGAGAAGAAGAAGAATGCGAAGAAGGAAGAATGCGAAGAAGAACGAAGAAGAAGAAGAAGAAGAAGAAGAAGAAGAAGAAGAAGAAAGAAGAGAAGAAGAAGAAGAAGAGAAGAAGAAGAAGAAGAAGAAGAAGAAGAAAGAATGAAGAAGAAGAAGAAGAAGAAGAAGAAAAGAAGAAGAAGAAGGAGAAGAAGAAGAATGAGAAGAAGAAGAAGAGAGGAATGCGAAGAAGAAGAAGAAGGAAAGAAGAAGAATTGCGAAGAAGAAGAATTGCGAAGAGAAGAAGAAATTGCGAAGAAGAAGAATTGC
>JAPXFY010000015.1:59718678-59731178 GCA_030674185.1 Monoplex corrugatus | reverse complement strand
AGCAAAGCAAAACAAAACAAAGCACCCGTGAGCGCGAAGTCCATAGCCCAGTAAATGCACCACTGCTTTTGATTTCTCACGTGATCTTTAATATTTTTTTTTTAATTATTTGTTTTTCCTCTTTCAGCTATTTTGTCAATCACACGATGTACAATCATTAGTCTGCTCGTTAAGAAATGGGCATCAGTTGCTTTTTTTTTTCAGTCATTAGTTTGCTAGTCTGCTTCATTAAGGAGCCAGCATCAGTCCAGTTCTTTACTTGTTCATTTGCTGGGTGTTGTGTATACAACGAGCATAGGCAAAACAACAGTAACGCCTTGTCATCAGTCTGATAATTACACACCTGTCTGGCAATACACCGTCTGACATGCCTACCTTTGAGCATGTCCTAATATCCGGTGCAGAGGCAATCTGGTGAACGATGATATTTCTCAAAGAGCAAAGAGCCGTTAGCTTGTCCTTTCATAGCGTAGATCTGCATTAATTGATCAGATGTAAAAAAAAATAGTCCCAGTCAGGTTAAAAATGTGATCCAGTCTTATTCATAATTGTTATTCCTATAAGTATCCTCCTTTGTTTTCCCTTACCGGCCCACTGGAGCCTATCATAAACTAGAAATAAAATGAATAGATGTTTATAAATGAGTCGACGGATATAGATGCGTGCTCCTTATCTTTATCTACACACAAGAAGTTCTAAGAACGGACTACTCATAGTGTCTGTATCTTGTCCTCTCTATGTCTCTGTCTCTGTCTTTGTCTGTCTCTGTTTCTGTCTGTCTGTATGTCTGTCTGTCTGTCTGTCTGTCTGTCTGTCTGTCTGTCTCTCTCTCTCTCTCTCTCTCTCTCTCTCTCTCTCTCTCTCTCATTTAGTTTTGATAGAATTTCAGATTTTCATAGTGAACCAAAAAGAAAAGAAGCAACCCCCCAAAAAAACAACAACAAAAAACAACAACAACAACAAACAACAAAAAACAACAACAAAAGTACATATACTGCACAATAACAAAACCACATTGCAGTGTTGCTACAATTATTATTCTTAATGTAGAAATACCGCAAGCTTCTTTTTTTATAGTCATAAGTTTCTAAACATAAATGCGATTACTATTGTAACATATTTCACTTTTTTACCATGTCTAGGTGAGATTACATCATTTTGTTAAATCACTCACATCAGTTCAAGACAAAGCAGCGTGGATCTGATTTTATGTAGATGACTGATTTAACCGATAACTTCAATGTTGCTGAAGCTGTTCAACCTATTTCTTTGTTCTGCTCTCCTTCGTGTTTGTCCATCCGAAGACAACATTCGAAAACCACATGTAGTATGCGTAATAATGTCATTTATTACATTTCTAAAATAAACATTTGTGTATTTATGTGCACTTCCAGTGCAGACCATGCCATGTTACGTAATTAAGTTTCCGTTTCAATTTCCGTTTCAGTTTCAGTTTCTCAAGATGACGTCTCCGTGTTCGGAATGAATTCCATATGCACTAACGTCACAGGAGCCATGTGGTGGAGAAGATCCAGAATGATCACGGAACAAGCCTTAAGCCTGCACATAATTGCATGAGCTGGCCAGTCCTGAGGTCATATCTAGATAGTTCCATAACCTAGAGGTCGTAGGGGAGTGAGGTGGTAGAGACCTCAACTTTTCCACGAGGTCGGCGCCCATCCTCTATCCCTTGCTTCAAATTCATATTCATATTCATTTTTTTTTAACCAGGAGTTCAGAAAGGCAAGAAGGCTAATTGGTCTTCAAGGGATGGGACCTGGGAAATCAACCTATCTCTCCAACGTTTTTTTTTACCAAGGTAGCCGGGCAATGCCCTACTCTTCACGTCTTCAACTGCGCACCCAGAAGGCACACAGGTCCGTCTCGTTTTTCGTCTCCTTCCGAAGGACTAGACGTTCAGTTTAATTTTCCAGTCAAACTGAGGAGAAAAGTCAGACCTCTACGGGGAGCAAACCCAGGAACCTCGAGTTTAACTATTGGCAGGCGAATGCCTGAGCCGTTCTGCCACTTTTTCTCTTCAGGTAACTGAATGCATCGTAAGTCAAGATCCGGAATTTGTTTTATTAAGATGGAGTCAATGCTGTCATACAATTCCATGTATGTTTCACCCAAAATGGTAATAATCATTCTGGAACCTGTGCAAACACTTGGGCTTGGAAAGTCTTTAAAATGGGGGTTCAAGGATGGGACACATGAAACAGCAAGCTGTCACCACTTCATTGTCTTTGACTAGATTTTTCTTCAGGATATTATCAACTGCTCAGTCTGTGTCTGTATCACTAGTATAGGTCATTGCCTTGTTATGTATTAACAACAACCCTGACCATTGTGTAGTAGAATTTGTTGCCTTTTCAGATAATGACACATTCCCCCGCGGATTCAGAAAACCAGAAATGCCAAAGGACGGTGAGGCACTGGGGCTAGAAATTAAGACACAAGCTTTCCCGTTTCCCCCTCTCCCAAAGTTTGATCTAAAATCGATTTTAACAACAGTAAAATCGGGGTTCACCTGATAATATTGGCATTCTGAACCAGGAAAATTGCACTCTGCAGAAGTAAATTGATGTCTAGTTCAATAGAAGTAAAATCGCGTTCTGTACCAGTCTGCTTGTATCCTACACCATTAAATTTGTCGCAACAATTGCTAGTAAAATTATTAAAAAAAAGACAGCAGAAAACCAAGAACAGGAACCAGTTTTATTTATGATGGTGTGAAATAAGTAATGTATGTGCTTTTCTACATCGAGCCCTCGCCCGAAGAGTTTACGGTACACACACACACACACACACACACACACACACACACACACACACACACACACACACACACACACACACACCCACACATATATCACACACACACACACACACACACACACACACACACACACACACACACACACACACACACAGAGAGAGAGAAAGAGAGAATTATACATGAATAGACATATTTCAACAAAGGAAACATTAAATACCAATTCAAAAGTTCAAAGATAGAACCACAGTGAGAAAGAGAGAGGACAGACAGACAGAAAGACACACACACACACACACACACACACACACACACACACACACACACACACACACACACACACACACACACTACACACTCACACACACACACTCAGACACACACACACACACACACAACACACACTCACACACCACACACACACACACACTCACACACACACACAGACACACTGTCAAACAGACACAAAGACAGAGAGAGATGGGGAAACTCGGTGACAGGACAATATAACGCTCGACCTTGCTCCAAGGTCTCTGCATCACACAGCTTTTCTCACGATAAGCTGAGAACCTCACAACCATCAAACTCAATCAAGACAAGTGCCACTAATCCCAGACCGCGAGCCCCCCCCCCCCCCCCACTAAGATTCCAGCTGTCCCCCTAGACGCAAGATGAGGCATTGTCTGGTCAGATTAGAGTGGGACATGCAAGTAGCTGACAACTATGGAAGCAATTCTCATGGTCCTAAAATCTGTATCTCTTCCCTCTCACTTACCCTTCATTCCCTCGCTCCCTCCCTCCTCACTCCCTCCTGTTGCTCTCCTATTATACGTATCTCCGTCTGTCTCTCTCTGTGTCTCTGTCTGTCTCTGTCTGCCTCTGTATGTCTCAGTCTGTCTCTGTCTCTCTGTGTTCTCTTGTAGCATTTTCAAATCAGTTTGTGTCTTTTACACTTTTCTGTGGTTGTAGTGACGTGTTTTACTTTTTCTGTTTTATATAGGTGTGTTTTGTTTTCTTTGTTTTGAATTGTGATTGTTTTGTAGTATTTTACTTTTTGTTTTGTGTTAATACAGTATAGACAGGTCACAACGGCAAAGCTGGAGGGAAAGAGAGCACCAGGTAGACCCAGGGAGAAAATGCTAGACGGACTTGCGGAGTGGCTGAAGAAGAGAAGGGTGGAGGAGATGCTTGGGCATACAAGAGATAGAGACAGATGGAAGTCCATGATCGCCAACGCCATGCGGCAGGGAACCTGATGATGATGATGATGACGTATAGACTAGTAGCAGAAGATATGTCAGTTGGCCTGTATGGTAATATCTGTACAGTGGGAAATCAAACTTTCATTTCATTTCTTCTTCTCTTTGTTTCTGGTTTAAGTTCAGGTGTCTTAAAACATTAAAGACCAAAGAAACTTAGAATTAAAGGAATAAAGTTTATTTTGTCATTCAGGACAATTGCTCCTGTTTGTTTGCTCGGTTTTTTGTTTGTTTGTTTGTTTGTTTGTTTGTTTGATATTTGCTTTGTTTTGTTTGTTTTTTACTGCAAAATTATTTGTGTCGTAAAGGTAGGTGCAGAGAATGTCTCGTTTTATCCATCTAGTTATATTAAGTGTCTTATAAGGTACAGAAGGTAGGTGCAGAGAATTCTCGTTTTATACATCTAGTTATATAAAGTGTCTTATAAGGTACAGCAGATCAATTAATTCAACTTAACAATCACGTGGAATCATAGACAAGAAGGGAACTGGTCGGTTCCGTTTTGATGGAGCCATGGGTTCGAGGTCAACCCCAGCTCAATACATTAAAAAACTGGCCAGTTAGCTGCCCATCTTTATATTTCAATCATTCTGGTAGTATCAGATTAGTATTTCATAATTTCTTCTACTCATTCACCCTCTGCTGTCCCTATTTCAACCCCTTGCCTGTGCATATGGTTTCATGCAGACTCAAGGGGTCTGCTAGATGTTTTTATGGCACATGTGGGTGGATGATTCCTTCAAACTCCAAACAAGACAACAGTACAAACAGAACATTTCACCGTCGAGTCTTACTTCAATATCTACCACAGTGGGTGGTTGGGTCTGCTACGTTCAGTAACTTAAAAAATAAAGAGCAGGTTCTAGAGCTAACGTCGCATGCTCCTGTTACTTATTTATTTATTTATTTATTTATTTAATTATTTATTTATTTATTTATTTATTTATCTGTTTATTTATTTATTTGTTTATGTGTTTATTTATCTATTTATTTTTCATTTATTTGTTTGATTGTTTGTTTGTTTGTTTGTTTGTTTGTTTGTTTATTCATTAATTTATTTATCTATTTGTCATTCATTTATTTATTCTTTATGTTTCTTTGTTTGGTTGGTTGATAGTTGGTTGGTTGTTTTGTTGGTTGGTTAGTTAGGTAGTTTGGTAGGTAGGTAGGTAGGTAGGTAGGTAGGTAGGTAGATAGGTAGGTAGGTAGGTAGGTAGGTAGGTAGGTAGGTAGGTAGGTAGGTAGGTAGGTAGTAAATAGTTATTCATTTATCAAATTGTGTATTTACTTGTGTATTTATTTATTTATTATTTATTCATTTATTTATTCATTTTTTTTATCTATAATCTATTATCTATCTATCTATCTATCATTATCTATCTATCTATCTGTCCCTCTGTCTATCTATCTATCTATCTATCTATCTATCTATCTATCTATTTTCAAGTTGTTTATTTCCATTGTAGTCTAGAGTGCATCTTTTACCTACCCATGTTGAGTGGGAGAACTTTGCAGCTCTAGTTTTGTTTTGCTTTGTTTTGTTTTGTTTCTGGGTTCCTTTATTTTTGTTGTTGTTATTGTTGTCGTTGCTTATTTTTCAAATTTCTAAAATGAAATAGACACCAAGTAAATGTGACAGACAGACTGAAGTAGCAACAGATATATTTACTCAGATTGTTAGTGATGCTGACGTGTTAGTGATAATAATAGCAATTTCAGTCAGATAGAAGGAGAGAGAAAAGCCGACAGAGAGAGAGAGGGGAGGGGCAGATGGGGAGAGCGTGAGAGAGAGAAAGATAGAGCAAGAGAGAAAGAGGGGGATATTGAGAGAGAGACAGACGGATAGATAGACAGACAGAGTAAGAGACAGACATACAGACAGGCAGATGGAGGAAATTAAATCAAAGAGAGAGAGAGGAGGGGTGGAAAGGGAGGAGGGAGAAAACCAAATCAGAGAGAGAGACAGAGAGAGAGAAAGACATACAGACGGACAGAGAGACAGAGAGACACAGAAACACAGAGAGAGACAGGAGGGAGAAAATGAAAACAGAGAGAAACAGATAGAAAGAGAGAGAGAGAGAGAGAGAAAAGAGAGAGAGATAGAGAGAGACAGTAGAGACAGAGTCAGAGACAGAGACAGAAACAAAGACAGAAAAGAAAATGAGAAAAAGAAGCCTGATGACATGACATATACACTCAGTTCAGCCTCAAAGTCAGATCAATGAAAGGAAACCATTAATCATCGCAGTTCTCACAAACAAAGGAGGGAGTCTTATGGTACCACTGAGCTCGATCGAGACAAGTATCACTAACCGCAGACCACAGACCTCTCGGAGATCAATCCCAGCTGTCTTGTAGGTGCAAGAGGAGGCATTGTCTAGTCAGATTAGAATGGGACACAGCAGCCACATGCCCCAGGATATAAATTCACTTGGTTCGTTTCATCCTTCTCCTTTTCCTTTTCCATTTTTCTCCTTTGTCTCTTTCTCTTTCTGTTTCTGTCTCTGTCTGTCTCTCTGTCTTTGTCTCTGTCTCTCTGCCTTTATGTCTCTGCTTCTCTTCTCTTTGTCTCTCTGTCTCTGTCTTTGTCTCTCTGTCTCTCTGTCTTTGTCTCTTAGTCTCTCTGTCTCTGCCATTCTGTCTCTGTCTGTTTGTCTTTGTCTCTCTCTGTCTCTATTCCATACAGTACAAAAATGGGACGTTAATAATACAAGATGTTTGCTTGTTTGACATAACTGTAAAATTGTATAGTTCTATTATCAATAGCAGATTGCAACTACGGACAGAACAATACAGTACAACAGGTGAATACCAGGCAGGTTTAAGACAGACTATTTCATAACGAATGATGCATTCACATTGTTGGTAGCTATGCAGAAACAATTTGCATTGAATCGAACGCTATATGTAGCTTTCATTGACTTTGAAAGGGCGTTTGATTCAATTTCAAGAAACCTGTTATGGCCAATTCTCGTAGAAATATGGGATCCAGGGCAAACTATTTCGTTGTTATCATGAATCTGTAAAAAGTAGTTAAAGCTACGGAAAGATGTGGAGCCATACTTAGTGATTATAGTCATTGTACTCAGGGGGGTAAAACAAGGGGATGTGTGCAGTCCTGTGTTATTCTCCCTCTCAATCGGTGGTTTAGTTCTAGAAGTAATTAATAATGGACGGAGACAGTTATACTGTTGTTTACAAAGATGATACTATTTTGCTGCTTGAAAGTGGCATAGGATTGAAGACTCAATTAAACATTAATTATAAAGTTGTACACAAACTCAAACCGAAAGTAAACGTGCAAAAAAGAAATATCATAGTTTTTTTGAAAGGAAGGATTTTTAGCAGCCCATGAACTATGGCATTACGGGAATATCAGTATGCCTGCGGTAAATGAATATAAATACTTTGGAATCTACTTTACAATGAACTTGAGGTTTAACTTTACATGTCGAGATTTAGTTCCAAGAGCAAAGAAAGCAGCTTTGAGCGTTTTAAGTAACTTATATAGATTTGCATGTACATGTAATTCTGTTCAAATCTTCGTGAAGCTGTTGATTCACAAGTACATGTATAGCCAGTGGTACAGCATGGAGAAGAAATATGGGAACTCGAGAAAAGACTGCCAATAGAAGAAAATATATATAAATATATATGCATGTATATATATGTATATATATACATATATATATATATATATATATATATATATATTATATATATATATGTGTGTGTGTATGTATGTGTGTATGAGTGTGTGTATGTGTGTGTATAGATATAGATAGATAGATATATAGATATTAGATAGACAGACAGATAGACAGAGAGACAGAAACACAGAGAGACATGTATATATATATATATATATATATATATATATATATATATATATATATATACATACATACATACATATCAGAAATACAGATATATATTGCGCTTGCGTTTGTGTGTATGTATGTGTGTGCACGCGTGCGTACGTGTGTGTAATTGGCTATGAGTGTACGAGTGTGTGCCTGTGTGTGATTACATATATGTGAATCAGTGTGTGTGTGTGTGTGTGTGTGTGTGTGTGTGTGTGTGTGTGTGTGTGTGTGTGTGTGTGTGTGTGTGTTGTGTTGTGTGTGTGTGTGTGTGTGTGTGTGTGGTTGTGTGAACGTGTGTGTGCGCATGGGTGTGGGAGTGGACGCGCGTGCTCCCATCTCTCCATGAAACACATATCAATCCTGCTGATGGTGTGGAGAAAACAATTTGTCGCTTTTTACATAACGATACACCCCCAGGGACTTGCAAAACCAGAAAGTCTAATGGACGGTGACGGCTTCAGGCTGAAATTCATTGGAAACAAGCACTTTCTATCGTTCCTGCTTCCAATCTTTTCTATTCAAAACTGATGTCAATAAAAAATAACACCGTTTTTCGCACCAGTTCATCCAAGTTATGGCAGAATGAAAGTGCTTTTTTGTATCAGAGAAAACTGCATTTTTCCGATATAATGAAAGTGTATTGTGCGTCAATAGAATTGTATTGTTTTTTGTTGTTGTTTTCCTGGGTGTATGTTGGGTTTTGATTGTTTGTTGTTTCTTTGCTGTTGTTGTCGCTGTTGTTGTTGTTGTTGTTGTTGGGGTGGTGGTGGTGGTGGTGGAGGTGATGATAGTGGTGGTGGTGTATTGTGCTAACATAGATAGATAGATAGATAGATGGATGGATAGATAGATAGATAGATAGATAGACAGATAGATAGGTAGATAGATTGATAGATAGAAAAACAGGAAAATATAGGTATAGTAGTAGGCCTCCTTCGGTCATGACTGACCATGGACAAAGTACATCCGTTCTAATGTCTAGATGGGCTGTCTGCTTGGTCCAAGCAGCGTCGCCTGTGACTGTACAGACCAATGCGAGAGAGGCAGTCTCTGACGCAGCGGTCGCATGTGTATGCTGATGCTGGTCTGTTGGCTGTCATCCCTTTTCTGCGAACTCGCTTTTCTGCTGCAGCAGCTGACAGTTTGTCCTCACCAATCCGCAGCTGTTTCTTGAGAATAGTTCTCCAGCTGTTGCGGTCGTCTGCGAGGTCCTCCCAGGACTCAGTGTTGATCTCAAGCGCCTTCATGTCACGCTTGCAAACGTCTTTGTATCTCAGCTGTGGGCGGCCAATGTTTCTCTGCCCTGTGGCAAGCTCACCATAAAGGATGTCTTTTGGGATGCAACCATCTTCCATGCGACGAACGTGGCCCAACCAGCGCAGCCGACGCTGTCTCAGCATGGTATGCATGGTTGGGAGGCCAGCGCAGGTTAGGACTTCGGTGTTGGTAACCTTGTCTTGCCAGGAAATGTCAAGTATGCGCCGTAGGCTTCTCAGGTGGAAGGTATTGAGCCTTTTCTCCTGATGAGCATGCGTGGTCCACGTCTCGCTGCCATACAGCAATGTGCTGAGGACACAGGCGTTGTATACAGCCATCTTTGTCTTTGTGGTCAGCTTGGGATTTGTCCATACCCTTTGTGTGAGGCGGGCTAGTGTTGTGGCTGCCTTCCCGATCCTCTTGTCGACCTCTGTGTCAAGGGAGAGGTTATCGGTGATGGTGGACCCAAGATATGTGAATTGATGGATGGCTTCAAGCTCGTAGTCATCAATGGTGATGGCTGGTGGAGATGGCGTGTCTTGGCCCAGGACGTTTGTCTTCTTAAGACTGATGGTCAGACCAAAATCTTTGCAGGCCTGGGAGAAGCGGTCCATTAGTGACTGCAAGTCCCGCTGAGTATGGGTCACAACTGCGGCATCGTCGGCAAATAGCATGTCTCTGATGAGGGCTTCACGGACCTTTGTCCTTGCTCTGAGGCGGGCGAGGTTGAAGAGCCTGCCATCTGATCTGGTCCGCAGGTGGATCCCTTCTTGCGCTGTGCTGAATGCATGCCTCAGGAGGAGAGCGAAGAAGATTCCAAAGAGGGTTGGGGCCAGGACGCAGCCTTGTTTCACACCGCTGCGTACGTCGAAGGGCTTGGAGAGGTTTCCGTTGAACTGCACCATCCCTTTCATGTTTGAGTGGAAGGACTCAATTAAGCTGTGCAGTTTAGGGGGGCAGCCGATTTTTCGGAGAGCCCTGAAAAGGCCGTCTCTGCTGACTAGGTCAAAGGCTTTGGTGAGATCAATGAATTCCACATACAGGGGCATCCGCTGCTCTCTGCACTTCTCCTGGATTTGGCGAAGGGAAAAGACCATGTCTATCGTGGATCTCTCTGCTCGAAAACCACACTGTGATTCCAGGTAGACGCGTTCAGCCAGTTTCTGCAGGCGGATTAGGAGGACCCGAGCATAGACTTTGCCAACAATGCTGAGGAGCGAGATACCTCTGTAGTTGTTGCAGTCGCTCTTTTCGCCCTTGTTTTTGTACAGGGTGACGATCTTGACGTCCCTCATGTCCTGTGGTATAGCTCCCTCATTCCAACACTGACAGAGAACTGCGTGCAAAGGGTGCAGAAGAGAAGTCTTGCAGTGCTTGATGAGGTCTGGGGGAATTCCGTCGTTGCCAGGTGCCTTCCCTGATGCCAGGCTATCAATGGCCTTGCTGAGTTCGTCCGCAGTTGGCTCTGCGTCAAGTTCTTCCATTACCGGCATGCACTTGATGGCATCGAGGGCTAAGGGGGACACCATGTTCTGTGTGGAGTAGAGGTCGGAGTAGTGTTCCGCCCATCTTTCCATCTGTTGGCTAGGATTGCTGATTACTTCCCCAGTGGAGGATTTGAGGGGTGAGATCTTGCTCTGTGTTGGTCCCAGTGCCTTCTTGATGCCATCATACATTCCTCGGATGTTGCCTCTTTCAGCAGCACTCTGTATCTCTTCCCTGAACTCTGTCCAGTACTCGTTTGCGCAGCGCCTGGCATTAAGCTGAACCTTACTTCTGGCAGCCCTGAGGATTTGCAGGTTCTTCTCACTGGGTGACCGCTTATACTTGGTGAGTGCGGCACGCTTGGCCTCAACAGTGGGAGTCATCTCTGATGATTTGGCCTCAAACCAGTCGTGGGACTTCACAGTTTTCTTCCCAAAGGTGGCCCTAGCAATGCGGTGCATGGTGTCTCGTAGGTTTCCCATCTCTCAGTGGCAGAGTATCTGGGCTGCAATGCATCGTATTCTCTCTGAAAGGCCTCTGCGAACTGTTCTACAAGATCTGGCTGAGACATCTTGCTGACGTCAATGCGAGGGTTCCCTTGTTTCTTTGAGCAGTGGAACTTCTTTGGTTGTAGCCTGATCTTGCAACATACCAGAGAGTGGTCTGTGTCGCAGTCTGCGCTGTGATAAGAGCGAGTGTGGAGAACGTTTTTGATAGCGGCACGTCTTACTAGGATCAAATCCAGTTGGTGCCAATGTTTTGAGCGGGGATGCCTCCAGGAGACTTTGTGCTGAGGCTTCGTCTTGAAGAAAGAGTTGGCGATTCACAGTTCATGGCAGGCGCAAAACTCAAGCAGTCGCTGTCCATTCTCATTCATTTTCCCCACTCCAAAGGAACCGAGGCAGAAGGGCCATGAGTCATTGTCTGCACCCACTCTGGCGTTGAAGTCGCCCAGGAGAACAAGTTGTTCTGTCCTGGGGATGTTCCTTATGGTTGATGCAAGATTTTCGTAGAACTCATCCTTGGTGTCTGGAGAGGCGGACAGAGTTGGGGCATAAACGCTGATGAGAGTGACATAGCCTTCGGTGGTGTTGAAGGCGGAGAGTCAAGAGTCGTTCTGAACCGCCGCTGCCTGGTTCAATCATGTTCAGCAGGCTGTTCCTTACTGCAAAGCCTACTCCGTGCTCTCTTGGGGCATCAGAACTCTTTCCTTGCCAGAAGAAGGTGTAGTCCCTTTCCTTTAGTGTTCCTAAGTCAGCCAGCCGTGTTTCCTGCAGAGTGGCAATGTCCACATTGAGCCTCTTTAGTTCGCTGTTTATGACGGCGGTTTTTCTGGCGTCGCTGATGTCTTGCAGATCTTGGGAAAGCCCAGGCATCATTGTTCTGACATTCCAACAGCCCAGTTTCACTGCTGATCCTTTTCCTGATCCGTTTCTTGAATTTGAATTTTTCTTTTTGTTTGGTGCGGTAATTAACGACCTGCTTGTCAGATTTTCTCCTAATCTTCATGCACCCAATGAAGAAGGCAGGTCGTGGCGGGACAGCACCTAACTGGCTGGGGCTGCCCAGCTTAGCGGGCGGTAGCTGTCAGTAAGACACAAAGGTCTCTCCCACCGTCAAAAGCAACCCCTGGCGTCATCTCTACGCCAGTTGAGCAATGACTTATCACCGGTATCTGTTGCTTCCCGTGTTGTGCCGACACTAGTGTTAGTAGCGAGGCTGGAGTGTCCTTTCCAGGTCGTAGGTGCAGAGTGTTTGTGGATGAATGGACGGATGTAAGCCTGGGCAGTGTAATATGGAAGACAGACTGTTGCCCATGCAACTTGTCCCCCCTCTCCACCTCGCTGACAGATCCAA
>JAPXFY010000015.1:59666178-59671178 GCA_030674185.1 Monoplex corrugatus | reverse complement strand
TCTGTGCATCGCTCCAAACGCCCTGTTGATCCTTCACATACCGGTGATAATGATGGCAAAATAAATGATAACATTACAACAACAACAATGATGGTGGTGGTGGTGATGATTATGATGATGATGATGATGATGATGATGATGATGATGATGATAAACACACTGATCGTGTTGATGATAATAATACTGATGATTACATTATTATTATTATTATTATTATTATTATTATTATTATTATTATTATTATTATTATTATTATTATTATTATTATTATTAGCATTAGATTATTATTATTAATTATTATTATTATTATTATTATTATTATTATTATTTATTATTATTATTATTATTATTATTATTATTATTATTATTATTATTATTATTATTATTATTATTATATTATTATTATTATTATATATTATTATTATTATATTATTATTATTTTCATTATTATTTATTATTATTATTATTTTATTATTATTATTATCATTATTATATTATTATATTATTATTATTATATTATTATCATTTTTATTATCTATTATTTATTATTATTAATTATTATTATTAAACTTACAGCGTTATCTAGCGTGTACATTGTCGGATCTTGCTTCGTCCAGACACAATACTAATCCGATCATGATAATCTTTCTCTCTCGATAACGGTCCGCCATTATTTCCTTTTTACTTCCTACAAAATGGTTTCGACTGATCCACCAAGCTACGGCTTTGATCTCCCACATTGCTAACGTCATCCATCCTGCCAGGGTGACATTTTGTCTCACGCATGCCGGGACCGGAAATCGGACATTCACCTGTTGAATCAATAGTACGAAGAGTTGTTAGTAGAACCTACGTCATGTCTCCTTTTTGGGGTTGGCGAGTAGATTACATGTAATTATCGCTGGTCTGGTAGTGTGTTTTCATGTCTTGTTAAGACATCTCGGCTATTATCTATGTGATTTTTTTTTCTCACAAATGGGAGGGAGGAGGGAGGAGGGAGTTGTTGGAGGGTAAGTTGCTTACGTGACAAGCCAAGCAACAGTCCAGTAAAACACGTTGAGGATAAAGCTGGGTGATTTTGAGATTTTTGTTTCGCAACAGTAAGTAAACGTGTATGTATCACACGATGAAAAGTTCACCAAAAAAAATTTAAAAATAAGAAAAAACAAAACAAAAAACACACACACAAAATAAAACAATAATAATAATAACAACAACAGCAATAATGGTACTAATCATAATGATAATGAAAATAATAATAATAATAATAGTAATAATAATAATAACAGCAATAAAAATGATAATAATGATAATGATAATAATAATAGTAATAATAATAATAATAATATTTTTTGTTTTGTTTTGAGTTTGAAATTTGTTCAAAAGTGATTCATCGCACTCGGACAATTCCATAAGTTCTCTGTCCAAATCTTCCAACAATTCTCTGGCAGATCCCCTAAGTCTGAGCAAAACCCTATGTGCTGGCAAGGTCTTGAAATTGGGGAAGAGGTGGGGAGACGGAGGCGAACTTTTGAAGCACTCGGCTGACGCCACCAGAACGATGGAAACATTAAGAAGGGACAGTGAACAGGCCAGTTTTTAATGTTGCAGGTTAGGTTTGAACTCGAGATATCAGATCTCGAGTCCATGGCTCTATCATAAGAGCCAAACCAACACGTGAAACAATGTATAGATAAATAATTAAATAAATAAATAAATGAATAAACAAATAAATAAATACATTTCATTCATCATGTCGAGCTTGCTCGGCTATCCATGACACGTTTCTTCCATCCTTCTCTGTCAGACATTGCAGTAGGTAGTTCATCATACTGACAGCAAGTATCATCGATCAGTTGGTCGATGAAGGTCTTCTTTGGACGTCCTGGTCTTTGTTTGCTGTGGCTGGATCTCCATAGTAGAACATCCCCCACCAGTTCTTCTTTGCTACGCCAGCAGTGTCCTTCGAAGAGCAGTCTTTGTTGACGTATTGATTTACTGATCGGTGGGATCTTACCATATAACTCTTTGTTAGTTGGATGCTTTCTCCAGGATTTGTTCAGGGCTGCACGCAGCATTCGTGTGTATGCTCTATCAATCTTCTTCTCCACTTTGAAGGCACTCTGCCATCATACCTGTCTAATGCATTATGCTCATATACACCATCTCGGGCCCTCAGGTCATCGAATGAAAAGCTGCTTAAAATTCCAAAGTGTAATCTTAGAACTGCTGGTGAGCGCTCCTTTCATTATCTTGCACCTCGCCTCTGGAATTCACTGCCGGTCGACCTTAGAAGGGAAAGCGCACTTGCTTCTTTTAAAGCAAAACTCAAAACCCACCTGTTTGTGAAAGCATTTGAAATTCCCACTGTCTAAATGATTGTATTCTTTGCGCTAATGCTGTTGATTATTGTATGATTTCTAAGGTATATGATATGTACTGTTTAAGTCATGTTGTTGTAAGATAGTATAATTTATGAGTGGGTGTGATGTATGTGTGTGTATGTGTGTGTATGTATGTATCTATATATGTATATGTATATGTGTGTATATATGTGTGTGTGTATATGTATGTATATATATATATATATTAACATATTTTTAATTTGTGTAAGAGAGTATGCTTATGTGATAGTAAGGTATTATGTACACTATTGTGTTGCTGTAGGATAGTATGTTTTATGATTGGTATGATAGCGCAGTGAGTCTGTATACAGAGAATAGCGCTATATAAAAGCAATTTATTATTATTATTATTATTATGTCGTTGTTAGGGTCCAAGAGATTGAGCCATATGTAAGAACGGACTCTACTGCTGCTCGGAAGAAGTTCCTTTTCAGGTTGTCTGGTAGATTGAATTTCCAGATTTTGTCCAGTTGATTTAGTGCGCCCCAGGCATTTCCAAATCTGGTGTTGACGTCTTGTTCTGTGGCGTCAGTGTAACTGCCAAGGTATTCAAAGTCTTGAACTTGTTTGATCGTATCTCCATTGAGACTTCTCATACCTTCTGATGCGTCTTGGTTCAGACAGATGAACTCTGTTTTGTTCGCATTGAGGTGGAGCCCGATCTCCATTGCTGTTCTTTCGACATTGTGAAGGAAGATGTTGCATCCTTCAGGAGGTCATCGAGAACAGCCAGGTCATCAGCGTAATCCGCATCTGTTATCTTTACCGTCGTCTGTTCTTCTGTTCTGTGAGGGTAAAGCCGAGTTTTTTGTTCTTATCCACTGCTTTCCTCTGCACATAATCGAGACAGATGATGAAAATGTAGGGGGCAAGCGTATCACCTTGAAGGACTCCAGCAGTGATGTCGAAGAAGTCTGTGTCTCCTCGGGAGCACCTACAGCGGGTAATCTGATACAGCATCATGATGGCGTCTACTGTTTCCTTGGGTAATAAATAATATAATAATAGATAAATAAATGAATGAATAAATAAATAAATAAAAAGTAATTAAGTAATGTATTAATATTTCATTTTTAAATGACAAACGTATCCTCTACAAAGCAAAACAGTGTACTAAGCAAAAATTAGGAGTTCTTCACAGCATTTGTAGCAATCAAATAGTACGGCCTCGGCATATCATAAATATAAATCAGTGTACAACAACTGCGTCTGCAAGTTCCGAAAGTCTGAGAAAGTTTTAACAGCGATTGCTAAGGACGAAATTGAAAAAAAAACAACTTCGGGCCTACTTTTATCTTCAATTTTCTCAAAATGGCCTCGTCTTCCCATCTCCGTGTAAGTAGCTTAAACTTGGGCACTATTTATTTCAGAGATTTGATCTTAACACTTTTGGTAAGACTGTTTCTTTTACTTTTACAGTTAAAAAAAAATATCCAACACCCCGAAATGATCTTTGTTCTTTTTGTATGAGAATAGTTTATATATCTGACAGACGGTTCAGATTTATAAAGTAAGACAAACAATATGAAAAATATGTAGAGTTGCTTCCCTTTTTGTCTAATCTACTGTCTCAAATGATCGGCCGAGATACATGCATATATTTATGTTCCATTTTTTGTGGATAATTGGAAACCTGGGATTACTTATTACAGATCAGCATAGCTGCGACGTTTGTTTCGACTAATATTCGGTATTCGTTATTTCTTTGTGTTCATCTACAAAGTTCCCTTCCTCCTTATAGTTTCCTCATTTTCTGTCTTCTGTTCCTCCTCCTCCCCCTCCCTTCTTCTTCTTCTTCTTCTTCTTCTTCTTTTCTTCTTCTTCTTCTTCTTTTCTTTTCTTCTTCTTTCTTCTTCTTCTTCTTCTTCTTCTTCTTTCTTCTTCTTCTTCTTCTTTCTTCTTCTTCTTCTTCTTCTTCTTCTTCTTCTTCTTCTTCGCATTCTTCTTCGCATTCTTCTTCTTCTTCGCATTCTTCTTCCTTCTTCTTCGCATTCTTCTTCTTCTTCTTCTTCTTCTTCTTCTTCTTCTTCTTCTTCTTCTTCTTCTTCTTCTTCTTCTTCTTCTTCTTCTTCTTCTTCTTCTTCTTCTTCTTTCTTCTTCTTCTTCTTCTTCTTCTTCTTCTTCTTCTTCTTCTTCTTCTTCTTTTCCTTCTTCTTCTTCTTCTTCTTCTTCTTCTTCTTCTTCTTCTTCTTCTTCTTCTTCTTCTTCTTCTTCTTCTTCTTCTTCTTCTTCTTCCTTCTTCTTCTTCTTCTTCTTCTTCTTCTTCTTCTTCTTCCTTCTTCTTCTTCTTCTTCTTCTTCTTCTTCTTCTTCTTCTTCTTCTTCCTCGCGTCTTCTTCTTTCTTCTTCTTCTTCTTCTTTCTTCTTCTTCTTCTTCTTCTTCTTCTTCTTCTTCTTTCTTCTTCTTCTTCTTCTTCTTCTTCTTCTTCTTCTTCTTCTTCTTCTTCTTCTTCTTCTTCTTCTTCTTCTTCTTCTTCTTCTTCTTCTTCTTCTTCTTCTTCTTCTTCTTCTTCTTCTTCTTCTTCTTCTTCTTTCTTCTTCTTCTTCTTCTTCTTCTTCTTCTTCTTCTTCTTCTTCTTCTTTCTCTCTTCTTCTT
>JAPXFY010000015.1:59643678-59648678 GCA_030674185.1 Monoplex corrugatus | reverse complement strand
ACATACATACACACATACATACATGATGCAGACATAAATGCATACATACATACATACATATAATTATACATACATACATACATACATACATACTATAGCAACAATCAATGTAAAGTATGTTGCATCATCCTTTTTCCTCAATACTTTTCCCGTTTCCTGCCTTTTTTCCCATTTTTTTGTCCTCAGCTCCATCCTTTTCTTGTATCAATCTATGCATGAAAATGAGACTGTTTGCAGCATAATATACCGTAGTTTCGTATGTATAGACAGAAATAAAGTGATATACATCATTGTTCAATTGTTTTATTCTGTCCTATTTTTCTGTTTTATGAAACCTGCACAAAAGTGTGACATTGGGACGCTTACACCCGAAAAACCTTACGCTAAGTGATCAATATTGGCCAGTCGTGATCTGTATGTTATTTATGTATTCATTTATTTATTCATTCATTTATCTGTCTATGTATGTATGTATGTATGTATGCATGTATGTATGTATGTATGTATGTATGTATGTATGTATGTATGTATGTATGTATGTATGTATTATGTATTTATCAATCTATCTATCTATCTATCTATCTATCTATCTATCTATCTAATTATCTGTTTTTCTATTTATCTATCAATCTGTTTATTTATTTATTCATTCATTCATTCATTCGTTCTCATTCGTTCATTCATTCATTCATTCATTCATTTATTTATTTATTCATTCATTCATTTATTCATTCATTTATGTATATTCCATTCATTTATTCATTCATTTATGTATATTTTTTATTATTCATTTATTTATTCATTTATTTTATTCATTCATTCATTCATTCATTCATTCATTCAGTTATCGGCTGCGGAGCCTCGTAGACGAAGGAATCCTTTCTGTGATCTTTAGATAAGCAAACGTCTTTCGCTCTTATCTTATTTCAGGAGAACGTTGCATCTTTATTTGCATTTCTTTTTGTCATGGGTTATGTATTGAGACTAAAGGGGAAAAAGATGCTTCCTTTTTTGTTCAGTGTGTAACCGCTTTTTCATGATGTTGTCCGAACATTACAAATTAGAAAGTTAAGATGACCGTGAAGTAAGGTTGATTATGTATTCATGTGATATTTGAGAGAACCAAATACACTTACAAGCAAACACACAAAAACAGTTTAACAAGATTCCAAACCACATGAACGAACACACGAAAGCAATTGAACAAGCTTGCAAAACACACAAACAAACATACAAACACACACAGAGCCATACACACAAACACGCACTTTTTGCATTATGTGAACTTAATTTAGCTCGTCTACTATCCACATTGATAAAAACAACAACAACAACAACAACAACAACAACAACAACAACAACAACAACAACAACACAACAACAACAACAACAACAACAACAACACAACAACAACAAAACTTGCACACGCACATCTGTCTATCTATCTAGCTAGCTAGCTACCATCTATAGACCTACATGTCTATTCACTACTTGCCTTCCATAGATACCACAGGCATACATAAATGCTATCCATCCACCATTCCATACCGATCCATCCAGTCCATCATCCATCCATCTATCCATCATCCATCCATCCATCCGTCCATCCATCCATCCATCCATCCATCATCCATCCATCCCATACATAGCAATTATCGATCATCGATAATACATACATACATACATACATACATACATACATAACATAAATACATGTACATACATACATACATACATACATACATACATACATACATACATACTACATACATCACATACATACATACATCCATACCATCATACACATACATACATCCATAATACATACATACAACATACATACATACATACATACATACAACATACAAACATACATCATACATACACATACATGTATACATGTACATATTACATATGTACAAATATGCATATGCAAATGTGACAGAGAAAAAGGGAAAGACCGGAAAAAAGAAATAGAGAGAGAAAGACAGAGAGAGAGAAAGAGACAGACAGACAGACAGACACAGACACAGACAGACACAGACAGACAGACAGACAGACAGCAGACAGTCAAACAAACAGAGCGAGCAGGAAAGAGAGAGGCAGAGAGAGAGAGAGAGAGGCAGAGAGACACAGAGAGAGAGAGAGGCAGAGAGACACAGAGAGAGAGAGAGAGAGAGACAGAGAACAGAGACAGACAGAGACAGAGACAGAGAGAGAGAGCAAGAGAGAGAGAGCAGAGAGAGACAGAGAGCAGAACAGAGAAGAGAAAGAAACCCTTGAAGGAACAAGGTAATCTTTATTGATTTTGTCTTTTATTAACGCCTTTTTGCGGGGACTTTGGACTGCTGACACATCGATAATTCAACACTAAGCTTCCAGATAAGATCATTTTGTTTCAGATGGTGGGGATGAGGATGTTAAAGAGAACGATGATGATGATGATGATGATGAATGATGATGATGATGATGAATGATGAGACGACGACGACGTCGACGACGATGATGATATAATGATGATGATGACGACGACGCGACATGGTTGTGGTGATGATGACGACGATGATGATCACGATGATGACGATGATGATAGATGATGATGATGATGATGATGATGATGATGATGATGATGATGATAATGATAATGATGCTGATGATGATGACGACGACGACGACGACGACGATGCTGTTGCTGCTGATGATGATGAGGAGGAGGAGAGGAGGACGATGATGATGACGACGACGACGACGACGATGATGACGACGACGATGGTGATGGTGATGGTGATGGTGATGGTGATGGTAATGGTGATGGTGATGGTGTGATGATAATGGTGGTGGTGGTGTGGCGGTGGTGATGGTGGTGCTGTGGCTGCTGTTGCTGCTGTTGCTGCTGTTGATGATGGTGGTGATGATGACGATGGTGATGACGACGTCGATGACAACGTCGACGATGGTGATATTGATATTGATGATGATGATGATGATGATGATGATGATGATGATGATGATGATGATGATGATGATGATGAGATGATGATGATGATGATGATGATGATGATGATATAGATAAAGAACACAAAAAGTGTAAGAATCAAATTACTGTAGTGATGATTGAATAACTGTGATTTTAGACTATGGCCATTTGCTTCTTTTTTTTTTCCTTGTCTATAGTGTTTATTTTTGCCCTGAGTCCGTCCATCTCAGTTTACGATGCTGTTTCCAAAGGCAATTGTAACCATCCATGAACATCGGCTAACGATCCAACAGACGGTTTAACGTGTGTTAAATTATTTGGTTACAGTTTTTCTTTCAGCAACAAGAAAATGACTTTTTTTTTTTTTAAAGAAAGTTACACTCATTTTGTCCACAAAATACATTTCTGACTTTTTTGTGTGTGTGTGTTTCCTTCAAACATGTTAATTGTAGCAGGATTTTGGAAAATTCTTCAATATACAATCATCGCTCTTGCACAGTTCCGTAACACAGTTTACCAACCCTTGCCATTAGTGACCAAAGCTGACCATGTATGCCTCACCAAAATCCTCTGCGTCAAGGTTTACGGTTTTGGGGTGAAGAAGGAATGGTCAAGAACAGAGCCAAGATCGTTAATTTACCAGACAGGAAAATCCACTCCAGATGAATGCTAACGACGCGATTTGTATTGCTGCAGTTGGAGATTGGCCAGAAGTCGTCTCCTCTGGCATCAAACAATTGTCCAGATTAAAACAAATGGCGACACATGTCCCACGCCTTTCCATCTGATTCAGTTGAATGCATTTCCAATATCTTCAGAGTAGGTGATTTTAGTCAGTTCCTTTCTCTTTTGTTTTTGTTCCAGGAGTCTCTCGCTCCCGCCACTCTCCTTCATATCCGTCTTTCATTCTGTCTTTTGTCTTTTATTCATTCTGGTTTCTGTCCAGTTTTCTTCAGCTCTTTTTCAGATTTCGTTTTTTCAGGGGTTGGGGGTGGGGGTAGGGGTTGTTTCTTAATCGCCCCTTTTCTAGTGAAAATATGTTATTTATGTTATATATATTTATTATGTTATTTATGTTATGTTATGTTATGTTATGTTATGTTATGTTATGTTAGTTATGTTATGTTATGTTATGTTATGTTATTGTTATGTTATGTTAGTTGTGTTATTGTTTTGTATCTCATCTCATCTCATCTCATCTCATCTCATCTCTTCTTGTGTTGCGTTATATTATGTTGTGTTGTGTTATGCTGTGTGATGTTATGTTATGTTACGTTACGTTATGTTATGTTGTTATGTCGTGTGTGCGTACGTGCGTGTGTGTGTGTTTTGTGTGTGTGTGTGTGTGTGTCCGTGCATGCGCCCGCGCACGTGTGTTGTGTGTTGTGTGGTGTGTGTGTGTGTGTTGTGTGTGTTGTTGTGTGTGTGTGGTGTGTGGTGGTGTGTGTGTGTTGTGCCCGTGCGCGTGTAAGTGTAAGTGTATGTTTATGTGGTGCAGGAGGAGGGGGTTGTATGAAACAAAAACGTGTAAATAGTTTCATGGTTGTTTCTGAGCAGATCATCATCGAATTTGGATTAAACGTGTGCGTCATACAAGATTCTCTAAGGCTTACATTTGTCAATTATAGCTGGAAGGACCAGGCCGCACAGACAAAAGTGCTTAAAATCAGCACTTGTTGAATGAAGTGTGTAAACAGACACTTTCTCAGAAAGTATTAACAATACTTAGAATGTGATTTTTCTGTTGTGACGATATACGATCTTCTTTGTTTCTCGCCAGATTTTATTTCATCTGATTCTTCGTCAACATTACAGCGACTTTAAAAACAACAAAATCTGGATTGTCTGCAATAAGTTTTGTGTAGATGTGTTTGTCTCGAACATTTTTATTTTTGTGTGATATGAATCATCTCTGATCCGAGGGAAACGATAATTATCATCTCCTGGGGGCATAGACAGTACAGGAATACACACAGTAGCACCGACCAGTTTTAATTAGAATCTTTAATCACTGACCTTTTTT
>JAPXFY010000015.1:59633678-59636178 GCA_030674185.1 Monoplex corrugatus | reverse complement strand
TCTTCGTCGCATTCTTCTTCTTCTTCTTTTTCTGTTCCATAGCTTAAACTTTGAAATAGTTTGATGATTATCTTTATCCAGAAATAGCCTAAAATCCTAAGCAGCACGTGTGTGTGTGTGTGTGTGTGTGTGTGTGTGTGTGTGTGTGTGTGTGTGTGTGTGTGTGTGTGTGTGTGTGTGTGTGTGTGTGTGATGTGTTTGCGCACGCGTGTGTCTATGTGTGTGTGTGTGTGTGTGTGTGTGTGTGTGTGTGTGTGTGTGTGTGTGTGTGTGTGTGTGTGTGTGTTTTGTGTTTGTGTGTCTGTGTGTGTGTGAGAGAGAGAGAGAGACAGACAGACAGACAGAGAGACAGAGAGACAGAAAGAGGAGGAGAGACGGGGGAAGAGCAAGACAGATGATCCTCTTGAAGGTGGTTAAATTAATTTTTCTTTCGGATTCAAAGCTTTAACACTTTTTTTTTCTCTCATTGGAAAAGATCCTGAAAAAATGTTTTCTTCTTCTTGAATCTAGATATATCAACATTGTTTACGTTTCCATGTATCCATAAATAAGATATATAATTAATGAAAAAATTGTCTGTTTGTCTCAAATTTTCTTCTTTGTGTATTTTTTTTCTCTTCACTCATGCACTCTCTCTCTCTTTTCTCTCTCTCCTCTCTCTCTCTCTCTCTCTCTCTCTCTCTCTCTCTCTCTCTCTCTCTCTCTCTCTCTCTCTCTCTCTCTCTCTTTCTTTCTCCCCTCTGTTCTCTCTTTGTCTCTCTGTCTCTGTCTCTCTCTCTCTTTCTCTCTCTCTCTCTCTCTCTCTCCTCTCACACACACACACCACACACACACATATCTCTATCTGCTGTCTGTTTCTCTCTCTGTCTCTCTGTCTGCCTGTCTATCTATCTCTCCCTGTCTCTGTCTTTCTCTCTCTTTCTCTCATTTTCTATCTGTCTGTCTGTCTCTCTCTCTCTCTCTGTGTCTCTCTCTCTCTCACACACACACACACACACATATCTCTCTCTGCCTTCTGGTTCTCTGTCTGTCTGTCTGTCTGTCTGTCTGTCTGTCTGTCTCTCTCTCTCTCTTTCTCTCTCTCACTCTCTACACGCACACACATAGATATATCTCCCCTTCTCTTTTTTGTTTTTCTTTCTACTCTAATTTCCGTTCATTGTATGTTTTTTTCAGGTACATGACTCTGAGTGTGTGTGCGCCCGCGCGCGCACGTGTGTGTGTGTGTGTGTGTGTGTGTGTGTGTGTGTGTGTGTGTGTGTGTGTGTGTGTGTGTGTGTGTGTGTAAGTGTGTGTGTGTGTATATGTGTGTGTTACTATGCGTCTGCGTCTGTTTGTCAGTGTGCGTGAGTGCATAATGTATTCTTTTGTCTTGATAGGCGCTAGTCAGTGTTATTTGTCCTTGAAAGGTATGTACATACAATGGGATGTGAAAGTTTGTCTTTTTGTTGTTGTTGTTTTCTGTTCTTTTTTCTGGGGTAAATGATGATTGTACTATCAATGTGATGATTGTGCAATCAATGTGATGTGATGATTGCATTATAAAAGTGATGATTGTGCTATCAATGTTATGATTGGTACAATAAATGTGATCACAGTTGGCTATCAATATTTTATGCTACCATAGTAAGTATTGGATTAGGCCTTTTCAGTCCTGAACGACTATGGATTTGCACTGCCGGAGAGATGTTTCCGGCACACAAGTCTGAGCAAAGTGATGTGAAGAATATGATGTCAGCCATGAAGGAGGCTCACTCTTTCCGTGACGCCGGTGGGAGCCGAGAGAGAGACTAGGGCCAATACAACTTGCAGTCAGTGAATGGAAATTTGTTAGATATGGACAGTGGGAATGCTGTTAGTTCATTTTTTGCTCATCACTTGTTCGATGACAAGGCGCTCGGCTACCATAAGAGAGTCATAGAACATGAAGTAGGCCTATAAACAAAAGTAAACTTTGTTCAGATACCAATTTATACATTCTCTGTTTGTTTTGTTTTGTTTGTTTTGTTTGTTTTGTTTTGTTTTGTTTTGTTTTGTTTTGTTTGGTTTAGTTTGTTTTGTTTTGTTTCTTTTCGTTTCGTTTCGTTTCGTTTCGATTCGTTTTGTTTTGTTTTGTTTTGTTTTGTTTGATTGATTGTTTGTTTGCTTGTCTGTCTGTTTCTTTCTTTCTTTCATTTTTTTCTTTCTTTAAGACCAACTCGTCCATTCCAGAATCAAACGAACCGTGAGAACAGAATTAAGCGCCAGTGTGTTCACAAGGAATTTATCATGCTTGGATCATCCCATAAGACCTCCACTAAAATCTGCAAGTTTTAATCTTACAGACTCCTTGAGTCTGAACAAAACATAATGCACCCATACGTTCTTGAAATGAAAACGTGGAAAGTAGAGAAGCACTACCGCTGACAAAAGAAATTAAAAAAAAAAAAGAATGATCAAAGAATTAAGAACGAAATTGTTTTTGATGTTGGAAATGAACTCGAAACACTAAATCTTCACA
>JAPXFY010000015.1:59613678-59621178 GCA_030674185.1 Monoplex corrugatus | reverse complement strand
CCCTGTCTTTCACATTCTCTTTCTCTGTATAACTCTCTCTTTATCTATCACTCTCTCTTTCTCTCTGTTTCTCTTTCTCTCTCTCACTCCCTCTCCCCACCTCTCTCTCTCTCTCTCTCTCTCTCCCTCCCTTTCTCTCTCCCCTGTCTTTCTCATTCTCTCTCTGTCTCCCTCCATCTTTCTCTCCCCTCTCTTTCTCGTTCTCTTTCTCTCTCTTTCACCCGCTCCTTCACTCCCTCACCTTCTCTTTCTCTCTCTCTCTCTCTCTCTCTCTCTCTCTTTATTTTGTCTCTCTCTCTTCCTGATCACCCCTCCCTCTCTCTCTAAGTTTTACAGATGGCTTCATGCAAGAGTTCTAGTAAATGGTAAGCGTATGGACATTATGGCACACAAACACAGTACAATAAGCACTCACTCTTAGCATAAGCCAAAACAAATATTCTTGATTCATCCTCCAGCGAATCACAAATCCATTTTCAAGAACGAACAGGGGAAAGTAGCTGAATAGACAGACACATTTTGATGTCACACTTCTCTTATCTGCATTCGCACTTTCACATTGAGTTTCATCATCATCTTCTTCTTCTTTCTTCTTCTTCTTCTTCTTCTTCTTCTTCTTCTTCTTCTTCTTCTTCTTCTTCTTCTTCTTCTTCTTCTTCTTCTTCTTCTTCTTCTTCTTCTTCTTCTTCTTCTTCTTCTTCTTCTTCTTCTTCTTCTTCTTCTTCTTCTTCTTCTTCTTCTTCTTCTTCTTCTTCTTCTTCTTCTTCTTATCTCCCTCTCTCCCTCTTTCTCTCCCTCTCTTTCTAATTCTCTCTCCCTCTTTCTCTCTCTCTGACTCTATCTCTCTCTCCCTCCCTCTTTCTCTCTCCTCTCTTTCTTGTTCTGTCTCTTTCTCTCTCTCTCACTCCTTCTCACCACCTCTCTCACTTCTTCCCCTCTTTCTCTCTCTCACACGCACACACACACACACACACACACACACACACACACACACACCACACACACACACACACGCACGCACACACACACACACACACACACACACACACACACACACACACAGAATCACATTTTCTCATTAAATTCATCATCTTCTTCAACAGTAAATGGATTGCCAGTATATAATAATAATAATAATAATAATATGTTTTATTTATATAGCGCAAAATCTTGATAAAATCAAATCTAAGCGCTGAGCGTTTACATGCATACATACCTACATACATATGAGCGTATACATGCATACATACATGCATACATACTTTCATACATTAATCTAAGCTTAGCGTATACATGCATACATACATACATACATAAATCTAAGCGTATACATACATACATACATACATACATACATACATACATACATACATACATACATACATACGTACGCACATGCATGCATAATAATTACAATATTTATATAGCGCAAAATCTCGACAAAATCAAATCCAAGCGCCGAAAAGACACACACGCACACACGCACGCACGCACACACACGCAACACACACACACACACACACACACACACACACACACACACACACACATACACACACACACACACACACACGCATGGCCACAAATGGGGAGAAAGAATAAAAGCAATAAAAGCAAGAATAAAACCAATGGAAAACCACAGAGAGCACATCATATACAATTATATATTAAAACAAAGTGATTCCCCTCCGAGCGGAGACAGGCTGCAGAGGGGGGTTGAGTGAGGTTAGGATTTTATGCAGAGGAGAAAAGGTGAGTTTTGAGAGCGGACTTGAAGGAGGCAAAAGTAGGTTGCTGACGGACTGAGAGAGGAAGTTTGTTCCAGGAGAGTGGACCAGAAACAGAGAAGGCTCGTGGACCATAGGTATTGAGCTTAGTGCGTGGAAAGCGAAAAGTCAGAGGATCAGAGGCAGAAAATGTTCACACTTACTGTAAGTCTCCAGAGAAGATGAGAAGACACAAAAAGAGATGGGCAAAAATCCGATAGAACGCTGTATGAGAGAGATGAAAGCTTTTACCGCGGTGTGTGCCATGAGGAAAGTATCGCCTGCCACTAACCATTTCTCTGACCGTCTGCCCTCTGCTGTCTGCCCTGGCCTTCTCAGAAGAGTCCACAGAGCGCGGTGACTGAAACTGCACGCGCATGTTTTCTTTGAAGTTTTGAAATAGCTGGTTTTCTTCCTCCTTAACCCTGTCTCTTCTTCTGTGGCTGTGTCTGTTTCCCCTTGTTTGTCAGTTTGTCCTCCTATGTGTGTGTGTGTGTGTGTGTGTGTGTGTGTGTGTGTGTGTGTGTGTGTGTGTGTGTGTGTGTGTGTGTGTGTGTGTGTGTGTGTGTGTGTGTCTGTCTGTCTGTCTGATTTCTGTGTATGTGATTCTTTGATTTTTCTGTATGTCTGTTCGTTTCCTTCCCTCACTGTACATAGCTCGCTCATTCTTGGCCTGTCTTTACTTTGTCAGTATGTATGTCTCCTCTCTCTGTCTCTGTCTCTGTCTCTATCTCTGTCTGTCTGTCTGTCTCTCTCTCTCTCTTTCTCTCTCTCCCTCTCTCTCTATTTCCTCTCTCTCTCTTTCTCTCTCTCCCTCTATTTCCTCTCTCTCTCTCTCCCTCTCTCTCTCTTTATCTGTCATTCTCTCCTTCTCTCTGTTTCTCTCTCTCTCATTCCCTCTCCCCACCTCTCTCTCTGTCTCCCTTTCTCTTTCCCCTCTCTTTCTCGTTCTCTCTCTCCCTCTCTCCTTCTTTCTCTCCCCTCTCTTTCTAATTCTCTCTCCCTCTTTCTCTCTCTCTGACTCTATCTCTCTCTCCCTCCCTCTTTCTCTCTCCTCTCTTTCTTGTTCTGTCTCTTTCTCTCTCTCTCACTCCTTCTCACCACCTCTCTCTCTTCTTCCCCTCTTTCTCTCTCTCACACGCACACACACACACACACACACACACACACACACACACCACACACACACACACATACACAGAATCACATTTTCTCCTTAAATTCATCATCTTCTTCAACAGTAAATGGATTGCCAGTATATAATAATAATAATAATAATAATATGTTTTATTTATATAGCGCAAAATCTTGATAAAATCAAATCTAAGCGCTGAGCGTATACATGCATACATACCTACATACATATGAGCGTATACATGCATACATACATGCATACATACTTTCATACATTAATCTAAGCTGAGCGTATACATGCATACATACATACATACATAAATCTAAGCGTATACATACATACATACATACATACATACATACATACATACATACATACATACATACGTACGCACATGCATGCATAATAATTACAATATTTATATAGCGCAAAATCTCGACAAAATCAAATCCAAGCGCCGAAAAGACACACACGCACACACGCACGCACGCACACACACGCACACACACACACACACACACACACACACACACACATACACACACACACACACACACACACGCATGGCCACAAATGGGGAGAAAGAATAAAAGCAATAAAAGCAAGAATAAAACCAATGGAAAACCACAGAGAGCACATCATATACAATTATATATTAAAACAAAGTGATTCCCCTCCGAGCGGAGACAGGCTGCAGAGGGGGGTTGAGTGAGGTTAGGATTTTATGCAGAGGAGAAAAGGTGAGTTTTGAGAGCGGACTTGAAGGAGGCAAAAGTAGGTTGCTGACAGACTGAGAGAGGAAGTTTGTTCCAGGAGAGTGGACCAGAAACAGAGAAGGCTCGTGGACCATAGGTATTGAGCTTAGTGCGTGGAAAGCGAAAAGTCAGAGGATCAGAGGCAGAAAATGTTCACACTTACTGTAAGTCTCCAGAGAAGATGAGAAGACACAAAAAGAGATGGGCAAAAATCCGATAGAACGCTGTATGAGAGAGATGAAAGCTTTTACCGCAGTGTGTGTGTCGTGAGGAAAGTATCGCCTGCCACTAACCATTTCTCTGACCGTCTGCCCTCTGCTGTCTGCCCTGGCCTTCTCAGAAGAGTCCACAGAGCGCGGTGACTGAAACTACACGCGTATGTTTTCTTTGAAGTTTTGAAATAACTGGTTTTCTTCCTCCTTAGCCCTGTTTCTTCTTCTGTGGCTGTGTCTGTTTCCCCTTGTCTGTCAGCTTGTCTTCCTGTCTGTCTGTCTGTCTGTCTGTCTGTCTGTCTGTGTCTGTAAGTGATTTTCATATTTTTTCTGTTTATCTATTAGCTTCCCTCCCTCACTGTCCACAGCTCTATTTCTCTTGGTCCGTCTTTGCTTGTCTGTATGCATGCCTTTTCTTTCTGTCTCTGTCTCTGTCTCTGTTTCTGTCTCTGTCTCTGCCTCTGTCTGTCTGTCTGTCTGTCTGTCTGTCTCTCTCTCTCTCCCCTGTCTTTCACATTCTCTTTCTCTGTATAACTCTCTCTTTATCTATCACTCTCTCTTTCTCTCTGTTTCTCTTTCTCTCTCTCACTCCCTCTCCCCACCTCTCTCTCTCTCTCTCTCTCTCTCTCTCTCTCTCCCTTTCTCTCTCCCCTGTCTTTCTCATTCTCTCTCTGTCTCCCTCCATCTTTCTCTCCCCTCTCTTTCTCGTTCTCTTTCTCTCTCTTTCACCCGCTCCTTCACTCCCTCACCTTCTCTTTCTCTCTCTCTCTCTTTATTTTGTCTCTCTCTCTTCCTGATCCCCCTCCCTCTCTCTCTAAGTTTTACAGATGGCTTCATGCAAGAGTTCTAGTAAATGGTAAGCATATGGACATTATGGCACACAAACACAGTACAATAAGCACTCACTCTTAGCATAAGCCAAAACAAATATTCTTGATTCATCCTCCAGCGAATCACAAATCCATTTTCAAGAACGAACAGGGGAAAGTAGCTGAATAGACAGACACATTTTGATGTCACACTTCTCTTATCTGCATTCGCACTTTCACATTGAGTTTCATCATCATCTTCTTCTTCTTCTTCTTCTTCTTCTTCTTCTTCTTCTTCTTCTTCTTCTTCTTCTTCTTCTTCTTCTTCTTCTTCTTCTTCTTCTTCTTCTTCTTCTTCTTCTTCTTCTTCTTCTTCTTCTTCTTCTTCTTCTTCTTCTTCTTCTTCTTCTTATCTCTCTCTCTCTCTCTCTCTCTCTCTCTCTCTCTCTCTCTCTCTCTATTTTTATGTTTTTTATTTGAAATGTAACCCATGGAATGTCCACCTGAGCTGGACAGTACGATAGATGGAGCCCTGACAAAGCACTAATCCCAGTGTTACATTTCAAATAAAAAACAGAGAGAGAGAGAGAGAGAGAGAGAATGAATCAAGAATATTTGTTTTGGCTTATGCTAACACTGAAAATATATGTTTAACTTCGATTTCGTTGCACGGATATATATATAATCATTTGGAACAATCTAGAAATGACAAGGAAAACGTAGAATACCTTAGATCTTTCGAGAATGTTCCGGAAATCGTAAACAAATTTAATCTGTTCAATCATTGGGTAGAACTACAGAAAATTCTAGAAAGGGAAAGTTCCATAATGCCGCAATGATTGGCTGAAAATCTAGGGAAAAGCCGGGACTATTTTGGAACTTTCCATGATGTTATAAAAAAAGCGTGACTGCGGGTCCAGCGAGAGAGAGGAAGAGAGAGAGAGAGAGAGAGAGAGAGAGAGAGAGAGAGAGAGAGGGAGAGAGAGAGAGAGAGAGAGAGAGAGAGAGAGATCACAAGAATTGAAGTGTAAGCCTGCTGTCAGAGATAGAGAAGTCGCTGTACATGTAAATTCGTGGGGTTGCTGTGTTCAGATTTGAGGACTGAAGAAGAATAACTCTGTAAACTATGAGTAGTGCATTGGATGTGTGAAGTATTTACCCAGTTCCTTTTATATTTTCTACGTTCTTCAAATAAAGGATCATTTGGTTTAATCTGGACTGGTGTATTTTGTCTCTGAGAAGAATAATCAACTGTAGATCTTCACGAACCTGTATAAACTGCAAAACACTACCAGTCACCTACATCCTTACCTGTGACACCCAGATCCCCATGGTTGAGGATTAGGGACAGGGCTAGCCACCCCATCCCGGGATATCAAAGTTCTTGTTAGGGACACGGCAGCATCGCTGTCCTGCATGCTACTGCAACAATAGGCAATAAGTATTATATATGAGGAGCATGAACAGACCATCAGGGGAACACGAACAGACCATTACAGTCCTAAATCAGTGTATTTGTTTATTTGTTGTCTTTTGAGCATGCTTGATAAAAGCCTCATCATCATCATCAGGTGCCTTGCCGCATGGCGCTGGCGATCATGGACTTCCATCTGTCTCTGTCACTTGTTGCCTCAAGCATCTCTTCCACCCTCCTTGTCTCCAGCCACTCTGCAAGTCCGTCTAGTATCTTCTCCCTGGGTCTACCCGGTGCTCTCTTTCCCTTCACCTTTCCCGTTGTGACCAGGTGCTCCAATTCCCCTTTCCTCTAAAATGGCCTATAAATGTTACCTGTCTTTTCCTTATCTTCCTTATGAATGATCTAATTGTGTCTGCCTCCATCAAGACTGTCTCATTTGTTTTCTTTGCTGTCCATGGAACTCTCAACATTCTTTTTAACAACCACATGTCGGCTGCCTCAATCTTATTCTGGCTTTGCTTGTTGACTGTCCACGCCTCGCAGCCGTACAAAGACTGGATGGCTGAAAATGTGTGCTGTTTTGTTTTGGTAGTTAAACACGCTTTCTCGTTCTACTCTTTTCATGCGTTTGTGGTTTCAAAAAAATATCATTCAGCACAACAAGACCCCACTTGGGATATACTTGTCAGACGAATGGACACAGCAGTACATAGATTGTAGAATACAGACCATTACCGTGATGATAAGAATGAGATCGAAGAGACCACGCACGTAGTGTCTACAATATAACCTATTACATCTGGTGATGAGTACGACACGAAGGTCCAAGACGGTTGGAATGCAGACAAATAGCAATATAAATCAGGTCTCGGCACGCTCAGACACTGTGGATTCTAACAACACTATCACGCAAAGTGGAGAAGAAAGTGATGCTGTGTTAAGGAAGATACTGTTTCTCTTTGATTTCTATCTTCTGTAGATCATCACGTATAAGACGAAGATGAATAAGATCAAGAACAATAAGACGAGGAGGGGTTACATGAGGAAGAGACGAGGAAGAACATAAGATGGAAAAAAACTAATACAGTGTAGCTCCTGGTATTAGACCTGGTGAAAAAGGACAATCTATGTGGTATATTCTTTCGGTATTCTATAGTTTTCGATACCGAAACGTGATTTCTTTTGACAAAATCTGAACAAAACTATGACCCATTCTCGCATACGGGGACGTGATTCGGACTCGAGCGAACACAGATACAGCTTCAGAATGGTGGTGAGGTAGCTGAAATACTGATATTCATGCGCGGTTTGTTTCTTTTGAGTTTTTCTTTATGTGAATCATACGTTTCACACTGCCATTTTCTCGTGCTGAATACCACGTTAGAAAAAGTTGTTTATTGTTGTTG
>JAPXFY010000015.1:59593678-59596178 GCA_030674185.1 Monoplex corrugatus | reverse complement strand
TGAAATATGACGATAGGATACGTGAAATATAAGGGTGGGATATGTGCGATGTTGGGATATGATGCGTTTAAATATTAGGAAAAATACATGAAATATTCGGATCGAATACGTGAAATATTAGGACAGGATACGTGAAATATTAGGATAGGTACGTGGAATATTAGGGTAGGATACGTGAAATATTAGGGTAGGATATGTGAAATATTAGGATAGAATACGTGAAATATTAGAAGACGATGCGTGAAATATTAGGATAGGATACGTAAAATATTAATATAGAATACCTGAGACATTAGGATAGGATACGCGGAATATCAGGATAGGATACGTGAAATTATAGAACAGAATATGTGAAATATTAAGATAGGATACCTAAATATTAAGATAGGATACGTGGAATATTAGGATAGGATACGTAAAATATTAGGATAGGATACGTGAAATATTAAGATAGGATACGTGAAATATTAGGATAGGATACGTGAAATATTAGGATAGGTTACGTGAAATATTTGGATAGTTTAGGTGAAATATTGCGGTACAAATTGATTGAGGCAGCCGAGATGTGGTTTCTAAGAAGAATGTTGGGAGTTCCATGGACACCAAAGAAAACAAATGAGACAGTCTTGATGGAGGCAGACACAAGTAGATCACTCATAAGGAAGATTAGGAAAAGACAGGCAACATTCATAGGCCATTTTATGAGGAAGGGAGATTTGGAGCACTTGGTCACAACGGGAAAGCTGGAGGGAAAGAGAGCACCGGGTAGAACCAGGGGAAAAATGCTGGACGGACTTGCAGAGTGGCTGGGGACGAGGGGGTGGGAGAGATGCTAGGGGCAACGAGAGACAGAGACAGATATAAGTTCATGATCACCAACGCCATGCGGCAGGGCACCTGATGATGATGATGATTGCGGTACACATACACACGCATACACACACACGCTCATTCATTCACTCATACTCACACACAAACGTGAAATCACGGACGTGATTTCAAGCTATATAAACAAATTCACATCCAGGCATGAACATATTCTTCATCCTACAGTTTCTGTAAGACTCAGGCTAAATCTCGTGGGACTCAGAGGAGGTCTGGCCCCCAGACGTGCGGCACGCAGGCCCACCGGTGTGTGGATATGTCCTAGTGCCCACAAACCAGATCCCCAAGCTTTGGCTAAATAACTCAACTGCCTTGTGGACATCTCGGGAGAGAATAAGGCTAAGGGAGTTAACCCTAAAAAAATCACCCTACTGCCTTGTAGGTTGTCGTGGGAATGACAAAGGCTAGCGGAGAGAACGTAAAGAAACCGATGGAAGGCAACGGGAAACCACCATCGTAATTTCCCCAGGATACTCATGGATGAATAAACAAAAGGAAAATGAAGATAACGACGTAAATAGGTGCTCCTGTGGAGCACCTTCGTCCGGTCGGACCGTCATGCGGCGCAGGTGACACCTGACCGTCAGCCAGCTACTGCGACAAAAGTCAGACTCCAAAATATTAAAATAGCAACATGGAGCATCAGAACACTGTTGCAGAAGGGAAAATTAGACAACATCAAAATGGAGATGGAAAGGCTTAACATTAGTATTTTAGGACTAGGGGAAGTGAGCAGGCGTGATAACATCAGGAGAATACACAGTGATATACTCTGGTGGTAATTTACATGAAAGAGGAGTAGGCATCATAATGGACAAAGACAAATCAAAAGCAGTTAAGGGATACTGGGCTGTGTCCGACAGAGTTTTGTGGTCAAATTGGGAGGCAAACCATTTGATATCAACATCATTCAGGTGTATGCACCAACATCCACAAGTACCCAGGAAGACATCGAGAACTTCTACGAAGTATTAGAGATGGCCAAGGCGCAATGTAAATCACAAGAAGTTACAGTCATAATGGGAAATTTTAATGCTAAAGTGGCACAGGATAGGGTGGAGGATATAGTTGGACCTCATGGTCTTGGTACACAAAATAAAAGGGGAGGGAAACTTGTAGAATGGGCACAGATGAATGAGTTCATAGCATGAAACACTTGGTTTGGGCAGCCTAATAGAAGAAAATGAACTTGGATGAGTCCAGGAGATAATACCAAATATCAGATTGACTACATCCTGATCAACAAAAGATTTAGAAATTCTTTATTGTCAGCAAAAAACACTACCAGGCGCAGACTGCAACAGTGACCACGATCCTGTAGCGGGAAGGTTTAGGCTGAAATTAAGGAAAAGGAAACAGACCAAAAGCAACATCAAACTAAACCTTGGACTCTTAAAGACAGATGAAATGATGCGTCAAAATTTGAATGTACATGTTCAAAAAAAAGTCAGTGCTCTGGAAGACGTTGGTGCCAGTGAGGAACAATGGACAAAGTTGAGAAATTCGATAAATGAAGCTTGTGAAGAAATCCCTAAGGCAGATAGAATAGCAAAAAAGAGCTCGATGACTAATGAAATTTTGGGCTCGATGGAGGAGAGGAGGAAGGCAAAGAGAA
>JAPXFY010000015.1:59571178-59588678 GCA_030674185.1 Monoplex corrugatus | reverse complement strand
TACCAAAAATTTTTACACAAGAAAACTATTCTGAAACTCATTTTAAAGAAGTAACTTCAGATCAATCTTTGTCAGTTAAAATTTCAGAATCATTGGTTCACAGTCCTGTTAATGTATTGCTTTAAGTTTATGAAGTTTGTACTTTAGCGTTAAATTTTCCCTTCGCATTGTTAATGTTAATTGTTAGTGTTAAGATTTTGTTCCATTTTTATATTTACCCGCTTACTCATGTCTCATACTCATTTTCCCCCTCTGCCCCCAATCCAACTCGCCTATCTCCCATCCTCATTTTTCCCCCGTCTAATATCACTCATAGTGAACAGACGTTAAATCAAAGAACGAACATACACACACACATTCTCCCCTCTGCCCCCAATCCAACTCGCCCATCTCCCATCCTCCATGTTTCCCCCGTCTAATATCACTCATAGTGAACAGACGTTAAATCAAAGAACGAACACACACACACCACACACACACACACACACACACACAACACACACAATATGTATATATATATATATATATATATATACACACATATACACACACATACACACATATGCACGCACACACATACGCACACACATACACACACATACACACACAAACACACACACATACATACAATCACACACACACACACACACACACACACACACACACACACACACACACACACACACACACATAAACACACACACCAGTCACGATTCCTACGCCAAGATGGCGGCTTTTTAACTGAACAACATCGGAGAGGAATCAACTGGGCTGAAAATGACCCATTCGAAACGTAGCCTCACCAAAGAGAAAACGAAGAACACCGCGACCAAGAAAGACAACACCAAAACAGAGTCACCGTCATCTTTCATTTCAACACCCCAGATGACGGCAATAATTCAAACAACACCAGCTCCACTCAGACTTGCCGTCCACAAGTCAGCCACCAGTTCTACAACCGTTAGTAACATCTTGTGGCTGTCACTGTCAAGAGGCGGTAAGGCAAATAGACATTCTTAAAAATACAATCTATCAGATGTCTATCCAAATCAGCAGCCTTACAGACAAGCTTCAGTCTGACAGAAAACTTCTGCATGAAAACAACAAAGCATTACAAGAGCTGCGCGAAATCAAAAAGTGCGCAATACTTACAACCTCCACAGCGTGCCAGACTGACTCCGCAGTCCACAGTGATTCTACCACCACATCACCGATGGACAAATTTTCATCCTATGCGGAATGCGCCGCTCAACCAGCCGAAACAACATTTTGTACAAACATCGATTTTCGACAGAAAAATATCAGGCACCAATCTGACCTCTCTATCAAAACTAAACGTGACGTCAAAACTGCTGTTCCAACACATCCCAGATCTTCTAAGTCCAATGTTCTCCCACGAGTCCTCATTATTCATGACTCTATTGTAAATAAAGTGGATGGAAAAAGATTAGGATCGTCCTACGGTTTCCAGGTGGCCACGAGGAAGATACGTACCATCGACGAGTGTAAGAGAGCTATTGAAAAATCTAAAGAAGAGCTGACACCTGAACCTGACTGCGTGGTTTTACACGTGGGGATAGCAGATCTGAAAACGAAGGAGCCAAAAGTATGTATACAAATCTAGACGACTGTGTAAGATCTGTTAACACCCAATTTCCAAAAGCCAAGATAGTGTTAAGTCAGGTCGCTCCTGTAAGAAACAAGCACCTAAACGTGAAAAGGGAGCTGCTTAATGTCTTAACCAAAGAGAGACTCCTCAACGCAGCAAATGTCAACTACATCAGCCACGATAAACCTGCAAACAAGCCGCTACACGTCAGCCAGGACGACGTACATCCAACCACCAGAGAGGCGAGCGTTCTGGCCAGAAATATAGGGAGGCATATCCATCAGCTTTTCTGGGAAAAACCGAGGAGGAGATCAACCCATCAACACCATCAATCAAGACCCGGCTTTCACCCTCAGTTTTTCTTCCCTCCCTGGTCATTTTAGATTCAGCCCAGATTCAGTTCCTCTTTGTTCAGTACTCAACTATATTGTTTTAATTCCTTATATACTTATTTGCTTACTTATGATAAATTTTACTTGAACGTTAGATTAATTGATTATCTAATCATCTCAATGTGGGATACTACTCCAAGCTTATTCAACCGTTCATCATGAAAAAGTGTGTAGTCAGTGACATCAACATTGTTCAGTGGAACACACGTTCCATTGTTAGAAAAATTTCCTATTTGAGTAACTATCTATCTTCTAGAAACATCCAAGTCTTGCTTCTACAATCGCTGAATACCACCAAAACCAATGTACCTAAAATATCGCACGGCGCACAAATCCGAGATTCTTTAGTTGGCCCCACAGACATCTAAGATCGTTCTGCCCTGCTGGTTATCAATAGCGTGCACCTTTCCCCTTCAGTTGGCGCACGTTTTGGTTCTGCCCTGCTGGTTATCAATAGCGTGCACCTTTCCCCTTCCCTTCCTCTCTCCACACCCCTTTCAACCAACCATAGCGAGGCACAGGCGCGCATGGAAGTACTCGTTTAGACCTACAGATTGACCTAGGTTCCAGTACTTGGTGCTGATCTCAATCATTTTCTACATTCAGTCCCTCTAAAAATCTTGAAAGAACGCAGCAGTCACACACACACACACACACACACACACACACACACACACACACATACATACACACACACACACACACAATGCATGCAATAGTGGGAGGGGAGAGAGAGAGAGAGAGAGAGAGAGAGAGAGAGAGAGAGATATGCGTTCCTCGTGCGAACACACACACACACACACACACACACACACACGCACGCACACACACATACACACACACACACAGACACACACACACACACACACACACGCACACACACACATACACACATGCACACACTTTTTGATTCTGCCCTGCTGGTTATCAATAGCGTGCACCTTTCCCCTTCCCTTCCATTGACACACGATTCAAGATGGTGGAGACACCTAAGTAAAAATTTTCAGCTGTCGGAGAAAACGTTTAAAAGGCCCATAATGACAAGAACGAGAAAAGGCCGCCTTGCCCAAACGAAACAAGAAGACGCATCAGAGGGCAAGGCTGATGGAGAGAAACTATCGGCGAGCGACACGGGAGCAGATACGCAAAAGGACCCGCAATCGACAGTGGCCGAGTCTGACGCTACATCTGGTTCACTGTCCACGGCTTTCACTGACACGCAGAGTGGGACAACCTGCACCGCGCCTCTTCCCAGCACGGCGGACTGCGTGAGTACGTCAGAACTAAAAAACATCATACTGGCTCTGCGGGACCAAGTCAATTCTTTGGAAAAGACTATCCTTGCACTTCTCACAACCCAGCAAAAACAGAACATCACCATGCCAACCCGTAACTGTCATACACAGACGGATCTCCATGCTACACATCCCACATATGCAGACGTACTGAAACAAAACCATACAAGCAAGCAGGACGACAAACAGGCTCGAAACATCAAGGCACAAACCCCAGCAGCAAAACTAAACAGCAAGCAACAAAAGTACCTGAAAAGAAAAGAAAAAACAAGAAAGAACAACGTCATGACGTCACACAAGCTAAAGACGTCATTTTACATCCGAACCATACAGCATCACGCTCTGAAGATAGGCCTATTCCAAAACAAGATAAAAAGCACCATGATCTTCCGTATGTTATCACTGTCCACGACTCTGTGTTGAGAGGTGTCAACTCGAAAAGACTGGGGCGATCTTACGGTTTCGAAGGAGACTCGTGCCCTGTGACCGCCCCTCATGACATTCAAAGCTCATTAGACATGGCCCTTTCCAAATGTGACGATATTGCAGACTGTTTTGTTTTTCATTGTGGCGTGCATGATTTGAACAGCAAAGATCTCGCTGCAACAACTAAACATCTCGCTTCAGGCATAAAACAAATAGCACAAGAACATCCTAATTCAAAATTAGTCGTTAGTAAGGTTGCCCCTGTACGGCAGGCCCGAATGGAGGTTCAACGAAATCTGTTCAACGCTTTACTATCTGCTGAACTTGTTGATATGAAAAATATTTCTTTAGTATCACATGAGAACCTTCGTACCACACAACAATTTCTAAAAGATGACATTCACCCCACCACCAGAGGAAGCAGCATCATTGCAGGAAATCTTGGAAGACACATTCGAGACCTCTTTTGGGAGACTCCAAGGAGAACAGCAAGATCAAGATCAGCACAGCTACATCCTTCCAGATTCTCCAGAGGACGGTACCACCTTTTCGACAACTACGTACCATGGTGGCCGTATAATATGTTTTGATATAACAGTATTACATATACAATTCTTGACGTTCATGTCACAGGACTTTTTCTGCGTCATCTCTGACATTTCTTCTGCTGAAAGTATACAATAACCAGGTTTTAGTCCGACTATCAAGACTCAGTCAGACTATACACTCTGTACATTTGAAGACGTGTATGCTATTATTTTGATTATTGGTTATTTGTTATTCATTGTAATCTAATATCTCCTCAATAAGTTATTTATACGTTGACTATATAATTTTCTTTTCATCGTTTTGCTACAATTTTGTTATCTTTACTTCGTAGTCTAAGTAATTGCGTAATTTTCTTTCTGTCCATCTCTCCTGTACACAGAAAATCAAAGTATTCATTATTATCGTCCATAAATAACAGTCAATAGAAAGTTGGAGATAAACCAGTATCAGTAATGCAACAGCAATCCCAAGTCAAGTTTTTGCAATGGAATTGTAGGAAATGCTCTAAGTATGCCGAATTGGTGGAATTGTAGATCCCTTTCCACCAATTCGGCATACTTAGAGCATTTCCTGACATCAAATAGATGTGAAGTTTTGATTCTGCAGTCGATGAATGTTGTCGCAACCAAGCTTCCCAATTTCCCCAATTATTACTATCCTCCAGTCTATGAATGTGGGAATCACGGGAAGAAGGTATCCACCGCGATATATATACTAAAAGACTTACAATACTGCTTACTTACTTCCCCAGTTTTGAAATCAAGCGACGATTTGCACGCTTGTGCTGCCACTGTCCAATTAAGCAATTCTTTAAACATCAACGTTTTGTCAGTCTACCTGCCAACAGGTCCAAATGACCACAACACAGAATGGCTGCGCACGATCCAAGATCAGCAGCGTGGTAAATGGCTAATAGGTGGAGACTTTAATTCCCACTCCCCATTTTGGGAAAAGAACTGTTCTACTGTTACAAGCAATCGTTTGGTAGAAAATATCGTTGATAGTTCGCTTTACCTTCTAAATGATGGTAGTGTCACTAGGATCCCTGATGTCTCCAAACACAGGGCGACAGCCATCGATTTGTCTCTGATATCACCAGAATTAGCACCATCCTGTACCTGGGAAACTCACAGAGACACTTTGGGAAGCGATCATCTACCTATCATCATAACCATAACTGACAAAAACATCAGGATGAAAGACAGCTCTCCTGATATTATTCCAAAATATAATTACAAGCGTGCAGACTGGTCCTTATTTCGAACTACTCTTGCTAATCAGGATTACAGACATTATGAAAGTGAAAATGTAGACATTATGTTTTCTAAATTCCAAGAGTCAATTCTAGCCGCTGCAGACATATCAATTCCGAAACTCAAAACTTCTAGATCGAATAATCGATTAGGTAATGTTTGCCGGACAGAGGCATGTGAGAAAGCAGTTCAATATAAAAGGGAGAAATTCAAAATCTACATCAAAAGCCGGAAACCTGAAGATCATGTGGAAATGAAAAAAGCTAACATCCAATGTAACAAAACCATCGCTGAAGCAAAGAAAGATTATTGGGCATCATTCTGCACAAAACAAATTTCAGATTTCAAAGATTTTCATAAAGTCTGGACGAAAATGAATCAAATGAAGAATGGAACCAACCTACAAAGGTGTCCGATAATAATAGAAACATGTAACACATTTCCTTCAGACACGGACAAAGCAGAAACTTTTGTGGAATTATTTGCTAAAAACAGTAAAGTTGAAGGTTTATCTTCAGACTGCAAACATCACAGAGAAATGGAAGATAACAACCCAATCTACACTGATCCAATACCTCAGAATGATCTCTGGTTTAATTCTCCAATCACCTTAGAAGAGCTAAAAAACACAATACTGTTTCTACACAACAAAACGAGTTCGGTAGGTATTGATGCAGTTTCGACTGAAATGATTAAACATCTCCCTGAAAACTATCTTATTTTCCTACACAAAATTCTGCAGAAATGCTGGGTTAACGGAACTGTACCACAAATCTGGCAAAAGTCTATAGTTATACCGATATTAAAAGCAGGAAAATCGAAAACTGATAAAAACAGTTACAGACCCATTGCTTTGACGTCCCACACGAGCAAACTAATGGAAAGATTGATCTTAAATAGACTTTTACACTACTGTGATAAAAATAATATTATTCCGGTAAATCAGGCGGGTTTTAGAAAAGGGAGATCTGCAGTTGAACACCTGGTTAAACTTACAACTCAGATCAAACAACAGTTTGCCCGCAGAAAAAGTGTTTTAGCTACTTTCTTTGATGTAAAAAAAGCTTACGATCAAGTTTGGCATAAACGTCTATTGTTCAAGCTAAAATCTGTTGGTTTATCTGGTAATATGTACAATTACATTAAATCTTTTTTAGCTAATAGAACAATACGGGCTAGAGTGGGAGCTAGTTATTCTACTTCACGATGCCTCGACATGGGGATTCCACAAGGTTCAGTGATAGCACCTATTTTGTTTAATATCCTTATACAGGATCTTCCTAAAGCTCTTTCAAATCGTGTTGTTTTAGTACAGTATGCTGATGATATATGTACTTGGATAATATCACTTTAAAAAAGACAACTCCACAGAGAACACGGAATTACATCAGGAAGTTGTATCAAATTGATCTTGATAACCTTGGAAACTATATGTTAGAAAATGGTCTGTCATTGTCGGCAGAAAAAAACTAACATGATGCTGTTTGATCCTGGTGGTAACTCAAATAACTTACCTACTTTCAAATTGCTTGGTGAAGTGTTAAATTACAAACAGGTCGTAAAATATCTGGGAGTTTACATCACGTCGAAATTAAGCTGGAATATCCATTTTGATTATATTTTAACAAAAGCACGAAAAACCTTAAATTTTCTAAAGATAATAAGCAAATTACCCTGGGGAATGGATACAAATATACTGATTCATCTGGCAACAGCGCTGGTCAGGTCTAAATTATCCTACGCGCAAGAAATTTTTTTCAATGCACCTAAATATTTACTAAAAAAGATTCAGAACTTGGACTGCAAAAGTCTTAAAATTGCACTAGGTGTACCAATTCATGCTTCTACTCTGGTAACGTACAAAGCTGCTGGAATTCTACCTCTAAACAACCATCGTGAGCTAGCTACAGCAAAGTTTGCAATTAGAACTACTTCACAAGCGAATAATTTTGTGAGCAAAGAAATTAAAATCAGGTCTGATATTGACTTTCCAAAACGAGCAAAAAACATTTCATCACAAATTACAACCGCAACTTACATATCTGACCTGATCAAACAATCCAACATAACTATGGATGAAATAGCCGAGAAACCAACGTTAACGCCTATCCCTACATGGGAAATGCTAAAGGCCACGTTTGATCTCGATTATGCAGACGTTAAAAAAGATGATAATGTCAACATTACGCTATCCACAGCTTGTGAACACATCGATGAAAAGTACCGTACCCACCTCCACATTTTTACCGATGGGTCAGTCTTAGCAAATCAGAGCGCTGGAGCAGCGTTTTATGTTCCAGAATTTAACATTAAAAAGTCTTTTTTCATTGGGACAAATGTATCAAAATATACAGCAGAACTGGTCGCTGTTGTTCAAGCTTTGCATTATTTAATAAGCCTTCAGCCTGTGTCTTTCAAAGTAGTTCTCTTTGTTGATTCAAAATCTGTATTATATGCCTTACAGTCTTTTGATACAGACACAAGACCTGATTTAATAATTGAGGCAAATCATCTAATACACTGTTTAAAGATAAATGGCTCGGAAATCAGTTTATGCTGGGTGCCTTCTCACGTTGGTCTTCAAGGCAACAACGTAGTTGACAGAGCAGCTAAATCCGGTGCACTCAATTCTGAAAATTCCATAGAATTACATGTTAACACCTCGGTAAATGAAGCTTACAACTCGCTAGAATTAGCATCATGGATTCGATTTCATGAACATTTAAATGAAAAATTTGTGTCCCAAAAAAGAATCAAACTTTCAGTTCAAAATATCTGTAAAAAAATTCAGTATTCTTCGTTATATCATTTGAGATCAATTGTTACCACATATTTTCGTATTCAAATGAACGCTTTGAAAACTAAATATTGTAAAAACGTTTTATGTATTTGCGGTGAACAATTCACATTGTATCACTGTTTGTTTTACTGCAGAAAGCTTCGTTATTTCTTACCAAAGATGTTTACACAAGGAAACTATCTTGAAAAGCATTTTAAAGAAGTAATATCAGATCAAGTTCTGTTAGTTAAAATTTCAGAATCATTGGTTCACAGTCCTGTTAATGCGTTACTTTAAGGTTATTATTTTAATTATTATTATTTTATTTTGTTTTGTTTTGTTTTTTATGACGATGTTTTCTTTTACATTTAATGTTAGCATTGTTCTAGTTTCATTTCTCTGTTCATCCATATCCTTTTTCTAAAAACCTTGCCGATTCCTTTTAATTTTTTTTTTCCGTCTCTTACTCTGTTCCCCTCTGTCCCCTCTCCCCCCCCCCCCCCCCCCCCCCCCCCCAAAAAAAAAAAAAAAATCATCCTCCATGCCATTTTTACCCGTCTAATATCACTTATAGTGAAAAGACGTTAAATCAAGGAACGAACATGCACACACACACATACACACGCACACACACACACACACGCACACACATACATACACACACACATACACACATACACACATGCACACACACGCGCGCGCGCGCACACACACACACACACACAAGTGCAGCGCGCCCATGCACATGGCCTAGTTCACCCACAGCCGGTGGAGTGCTTCGGCCGGGCAACAGCTAACACCCGATTTTAGCCAAATTCAAGCCTCCAGAAAAGAGTGAAAACAGAGAACGAACTGCGATTTTTAGAAATTTGAGAAAGTTAAAGCACTGAAGATCACGAATCTGACCATGCCAAAATGGACAAAAACATGTGAAGATTGTAACTTGTACTATACTTACGCCCCTACTACGAAAATAATCTCACTTTATACTGAACAAACAACAACCACCAGGAGATATGAGTCAATCATCACATTAGTAATTTCTACTAAAACTCAAAGACAAGGTGATGCATCAAAGTAATGATCACTTCTTCAGAACAATGAGTATTCACAGCACTGAATGCATCCAGGTAAAGTGATGAAAAAATTCTCGATCATTACACAAATTCACAAAACATACAGAAAACCACACTCAGATTCCTTCTTTGTCAGTATTGCTGTAGCACAAGACGCGCTTCAGAGATGGATTTTGGTCAAACCTGCCTGGCTAAAAATACCACTTCCAAGCGATGCTGGCTGACAGAAAGGTACCAACTAAAGGGTGTCAGAATGGCTGGGAAAATGCAGCCGTGATCGGGGTTTTATTATCCACCAGTATATGACTCTATCAATGACAGTGGCCGAATACAAACAGCTATATATGATCGTGAAGGACTGAACTACTGCGAAAGGTCATCGCCAGTACCAAAATCGTCCTCATCTATTTCTTCATGTGCAATCGTTATAAAATGTTCATCATCATTAGTTTTGAATTTGGCCTCTGTCTATCTACCAAGAGGTGCCGATTCTGTGAATACTGAGTGGTTGAAACATTTTCATGACCAACGTGACAAGTGGATAGTTGGTGGTGATTTTAATGCACATGCCCCATTTTGGGACAAGAATTGTAAAAACATAACTAGCAACAGGTTGATTGAAAATATTATAGATTCCAATTTATACTTACTAAACAACGGACACGTTACCCGTGTCCCTGATATACCAACCCACAGACCCACAGCTATCGACCTTACCTTAATCTCACCATCGCTAGCACCAAATGCCACATGGCAAACAGAGGATGACTTGTTGGGATCAGATCACATCCCCATACTTCTTACCCTTAACCGTATCACTGAGTTTGATGCAATGCCACAAGATAGTTTACCCAAGTTTAACTATAAATACGCAGATTGGGCCAGTTTTAAAGCTTTCCTACGAAATACAAGAACAGATCTATCTGAAACAATGACCTTAAACGATATGTACGCAGATTTCTGTAAGTCACTCCTAAGGGCTGCAAACATTTCTATTCCAGAACTTAAAGCGTCAAAAACAGGAAAACATCATGGAAAAGTCTGGTGGAATAAAGATTGTGAAAAGGCAGTCAACGAAAAGAAAGAAAAATACAAACAATATAATAATAATAATAATAATAATAATAATAATAATGTTTATTTATATAGCGCATATTCCATGCAAACATGCTCACCAGCGCTTTACATTTCGCAAAACAGAAAATGTTCACAACTACGTATACAATGAGAAAACAACCACCATCAAAGCTACACAAGTAAGAAGATACATCAAAAACCACAGAATATTCAAGTTCAAACACTGACTTACGCAATGAAACAACAACAGACCTTTCGTAATAATAATAATAATAATAATAATAATAATGAGCATTTATATAGCGCACAGTCCAAAAAATTGCTTCTGGCGCTTTACAAGTACACACACACACACACACACAGACACACACACACACACACACACACACACACACACACACGCACGCACGCGCGCGCGCACGCACACACACACACACAAACACAACACACACAACATACACGATCGCAGGTTGTCAATATCATAAGCATAAAGAAGAAGCACCACGAAGAGGAGAAGTCAGCACGAGAACAGATGTGTTTTGAGTGAGGTTTTGAAAGAGGTAATAGACTCTGCGTGCCTGAGAGGAGTTGGTAGGGTATTCCACGTAGTGGGAGCCTGGTAAGAGAAAGATCGTTGGCCATAAGTTTTTGTCCTCACAGAGGGAATGCGGAGAAGTCTAGTGTCAGATGAAGAGCGGAGAGAGCGAGAAGGAGTGTAAATGTGAACAAGTTCAGAGAGGTATTCAGGGCCAGTGCCAGAGACAGCATGGTAGGTCAGTGAAGAAATTTTGTAATCTATCCTGTCTGAGATGGGAAGCCAGTGAAGTGAGTGAAGCAAAGGAGAGACATGTTCAAATTTAGAGGACCTACAAACCAGACGGGCGGCATTATTCTGTATTCGTTGAAGTCTATGTAAGAGATGTTTAGGAAGTCCAACCAAAAGAGAGTTGCAATAGTCAAGTTTAGAGAAGATGAAAGCACAGACTAGAGTTTTAGTAGCGTCAGCAGACAGGAGGTGGCGGACAGAGCTAATCTTCCGAAGTTCAAAGTAAGCACTTCTACAAACGTTTGAGATGTGTTGCTGAAAAGAGAGGGTTTGGTCAAGAGTGACCCCAAGACTGCGAACAGCGGAAGAAAAGGGAACTGTGATATTGCCCATTTCAAGAGAAGTGGGCAAAGATGGTTGGCTGAGAAATTTCTTGGGGCAAGCTAGGAGGAGTTCCGTTTTGTCATCATTTAGCTGAAGTTTATTTTGTGTCATCCATACCTTCAGGTCTGAAATGCACCCCTGCGTCCGAGCCATCAGCCCATCAATTTCATTAATGGAAGCCGACTGATGAACCTGAGTATCATCAGCGAAGCTCTCATGTGACATGGCGTGACGACTGATGACATCGGACACAGGTGACGCATACAGCACAAAAAGCATGGGTCCCAGAACAGACCCTTGTGGGACGCCGGAAGACAGAACAGATGGTTCAGAAGAAACACCCTTCACACAGACAGTTTGAGTGCGATCGCTAGATAGGATTGGAACCAACTCAGAACAGAACCACAGATGCCAAAAGAAGTTTGAAGTCTGGACAGAAGGATAGAATGATCAATAGTGTCAAAGGCAGCGGAGAGATCTAAGAGAGCAAGAATGGAAACTCGGTCATTGTCAAGACCGAGAAGAATGTCGTTGACTATCCTCAGGAGAGCTGTTTCAGTGCTGTGTGACTGCCTGTATGCTGACTGGTGTGGATTCAGGAGGTGGTTGTGAGTGAGGTGGTCTAACAGTTGGGAAAGAACGATTTTCTCAAGAACTTTAGAAAGGAATGACAGATTAGAAACGGGTCTATAATTCTTTAAACAGTTCCGATCTAATGATGCCTTCTTTAAAAGTGGCCGAACAATTGCTAACTTAAAGATGGGTGGAAAACAACCAGAGGAGAGAGAAGTATTCATGACGTGAGTTATCTGGGGTAACAGAACATCAAGACAGTCAATGAGACAAGCTGTTGGCACGGGGTCAAGTTCACATGACTTTGGATTACAATTCAGACACATTTTCTTAACAAACTCTTCTGTGACTGGCTTAAAGACATGCAAATTAGGACCACGATATACTCTGTCATCGGGTACACGAACAGGGGGAACAACAGCAGAATCAAGTTTTTCACGGATCAAAGCAATCTTGCTTGCAAAAAAAGTCTGCAAATTTCTGAGGAAGTTCATGCACTGAATAAATTGTTGGAAGAGGAGAAGTGTCTACTTTGCCAAGGATATTGTTTGTGACACCAAATAACTGCTTAGCTGTTGTGCATGCAAGAATCTGTGAGGAGAAGAATGCTGATTTTGTACGATGAACAATGTTAGTCACTTTGTTCCTGGCGAGCTGAAAGATTTGTCTATGAACAGTGAGTCCAGTAGTGCGCCATTGTTTCTCCGCTTTCCTACGCTCACGCTTGGCCTCTAACAGTTCAGGTCCTACACTATTGTACCATTGAGAGTGTGGACGGTCAGAGACCAGACGACGCGTCGCTGGGGCGTGTGTGTCAAGCGTAGAGCGAAGGACACGACAGAGTTCATCAGCTGTGGGCTCAGACTGCATGTCGGCTACAAGCGATGTCTTGAAGGCTGTGGTGTCCAGAGAAGCCAGTCTGCGCACTCGCCTATAGGTGCGGGGAACAGGGGGCTTGGAGAGGTTTAGGGAACATAAAACACAAAAATGGTCAGACGACAAGTTATGGTCTATATAGCTAATAGGTCACCTGAAAATCATACGGCAATGAAAAGTGCGAACATAAACTGTAACAGAGTCATAGAACAAGCTAAAGAACAATATTGGACATCTTTTTGTACATATGAAGTAAGTGACCATAAAGATATGCAAAAGATTTGGGAAAAACTGAAAACAATGAAAAATGGGATCAAGTTGCCATCAATTCCAGTAAAGCTAGAAAACAACCCTTTACCTAGCTCACAGGAGAAAGCAGAAGCTTTTGCAGACATGTTTGCTGAGGTCTGTCGAGTAGAAGGACTTCCTGCCTCTAGTAGAAATTATATGGTACAGGAAGAAAAGACCGACGCATACAAGGATCCTGTCCCAGATAATACGCACTACGTTAATGCACCAATCACGCTCCAAGAATTAAAAGATGCCATTAAATCAATTCCAAATGAAAAGACATCAGTAGGATGTGATGCAATTTCCAATGAGGTGTTTAAAAATTTACCAGAATTTTTTTTAATCTTGCTACATAATATGTTTAAAAAATGCTGGAATAGCGGCAAACTGCCCGACTATTGGAAACAATCAATAGTGGTTCCTGTACTAAAAGCAGGTAAATGCAATATTGACTTGAAAAACTATAGGCCAATTGCATTAACATCGCACGTATGTAAACTTATGGAGAAAATAATTTTAAAGAGATTGATGTACTACTGTGAAAAGAACAACATATTACCAGTGAATCAGGCAGGGTTTAGAAAAGGCAGGTCACCAGTGGAACTCCTAACAAAGCTAACCACTAATATCAAACAACAATTTGCCAGACGCCAATGTGTTTTAGCTACATTTTTTGATATAACTAAAGCATACGACCAAGTATGGCACTCCCGATTATTATTCAAATTGAAAAGTATTGGGCTAACAGGTCACATTTTGATTATGTCAAATGCTTCTTAGAAGACCGTGTAATTCAAACGAGGATCGAAAATGTGTATTCTTCAAAACGATTTCTTCAAATGGGTATCCCTCAGGGATCCGTTATTGCTCCCCTTCTCTTCATGATATTATTGCATGACTTACCCAGTAAAATTTCTAAACGTGTAACTTTAGCTCAATATGCTGATGATTTATTCATGTGGATGCAGGTCAATATGAAAAGAAAAACTCCTTTGCGCTGTCTTAATTATACGCGTAAATGTTATCAATTAGAACTCGATAAAATAGCACGATATATGGTAGAAAATGGACTGCATCTATCCGTGGAAAAAACAAAGATAGTTTTGTTTAACAGTGGAGCTAACCCAGCAAATGTTCCCACGTTCAAACTGGGAGATACTCTTCTTCAGTATAATGAGTCGATTAAATTCTTAGGAGTTTTCCTTACAGCCAAATTATCTTGGAATCAACATATTGAATACTTATTAACAAAAGCTCAAAAAAGTTTAAATTTCTTGAAAATAGTTCGCAAACAGATATGGGGACAAAATGCATCAACAATTGTTCATCTCAGTAAATCACTTATTAGATCTAAATTAACATATGCCCAAGAAATATTCTTCAGCGCACCAAAACGCTTACTCACAAAGCTGCAGAGCATAGATTGTAAAGGTTTCAAACTTTCGCTGGGTCTTCCAATGCATGCCTGTTGCCATCGCACATACAATGCAATCAAATTGTTGCCACTTGATGAACAAAGGAAAGTCGCTTCTACTAAATTTCTGTTAAGAAACACTACCATAGAAAACAGCATCAAAACAGAGACAAAAGTAAGATCAGACACCGACTTTCCAAAAAGAGCTAAATCAATATCCTCACAGGTCACGCTTGCAACATTTACAGCTGATGTTATGAAAGGCTCTGGAATTGATTTAGACACAGGTCCTATAACTTTAAGACCTTCGTTTTCACCAGTACCCAGTTGGGAACTTCAAAGAGCACGATTTGACATACACCACACTGACTTAAAAAAAGAAGATAATATCAACTTACTGGCAAGTCACGTTAAATGTCATATAGAAGACTTTTATTCCGATCACTTGAAAGTTTACACTGATGGTTCAATAACTGAGAGACAAGCAGGCTCAGCGTTTTTAATACCTGCTCTCAAAATTGAGAAATCTTTCTATATAGGACTTTATAAATCTATCTTTACTGCAGAACTCTTTGCAATCTTAATGGCATTGAATTGTATGATAAATCTTCCTAGGACTATTCCCCAGATACTTTTTTGCGTTGATTCAAAATCTGTACTTCAAGCTCTTGAATTATCAAAATTACAAACAAGATCTGAAATGATATTGGAAATTACTCACTTGATTAATAGTTTATCCTTAAGAGGCACTGATATTACTTTCTGCTGGATACCATCTCATAGTTCTTTTTATTACAATGATATGGTTGATAGGGCTGCCAAACGGGGGGCAAAGAGCTCACCAGATTCAAATCATATACAACTTTCCCTCTCATTGCATGAGTGTTAGATCTATACCTTAGTGGACGCCTACGTATGGAAGCAGTTTCAAGATAAACAGAAAAAGTATGAAAAATGTTACATGAATTTTAAAATTAGCAAAACACCTAAGCGGTTGCCTGCCAGCAGAAGTATACAATCCCTTATGTATAGGTGGAAACTTGATGCATTCAAAACAAAATACACCAGGAATGTAGTGTGCCTGTGTGGAAAGAAGATAACACATAGTCATATTCTATCATGCGTTCGGGTAAAACGACATATACCTACGTTATCAACGAAGACAGTTTCTGACATATTTGCCTCACCATCCTTAACATATGAATTTTTTGTTAGCCTGTCAAAAAGTCCTATAGCGAATTATCTTTAACGCGCCGTTACTTCTCATGTTCAGTGTTATGGTTAGCTAATTTTACTGTTTCAATCGTTAATTATGATAACGTCATTTGTGAATTTTTCTTTCTTGTCTTGTTTTTGTAGTTCATTTCTTTTTCCTGAAGATTACCATTTCCAAGTTGTTGTTTTTTGTTGTTGTTTTTAAAAAAAAAAAAAATATTGTTGTCTAAAATCACTTTAGTGAATAGACATTAAATCAAAGACCACCACCACACTCAGTCACGCACACTATCAAACACATCAAATAGAAAATCCCCTCCTGCCATTCTTATCAACTATCCATCAATTCCTGCCTCCACAAAATGCTAAAGACACAAGATTTCAGGATGTATTCTATCATTCACAAAGTACAAAAAAAAAGATAATCATATTGTCCGGAACGAAAATCTTGCCAACAGCCAAGAATCTAATGGATCTAGTTGAAAAATGAGCGCAAGAAAAGACGTACGTTTTAAGTACAAGAGAAAAGCATTTCATGTCATCATAATCTTTGCCGTTCATCTTACCTTCACTCTTCCTCGTTTCTCCTTCATACTCCTGTGATCACCAAAAAAACACCAAAAAAAAGCACACCACACAACCATACAAATGATATTCATTTAAATCTTCGGGGAATATCAGACGGTGTGACTACATTATGTGTGAACATCCTTTTGCTTTTTCCCGTCTTCGCAGATGCATGTCTTGAACACGTTAACATTCCCTTTCGTAATGTGTTTGTTTTGATTATTTCCACAGTTTTCGATGTGTTAATACGAGTTTTTATCTTAAGTTGGCTTATGATCCCAATATTAACAGTATGAAAAGAATTCTATACAGGGTGGATGCAGCGGGTAAACAGACTGGCCTTACCTTGAAAGCCAAGAAAATGGAAGTGCTACCTATTGAAGATAAAGACACTAAAAACAATCAAGACATCTTAATTAATAACGCTTCTTTAGAAAATGTTAAAATATTAAATATCTTGGTTTTGTAAAGACGCATGATGGAACCTGCTTTTAAGACATCAAAATGAGAACTGGAATGGCAAAGCAAAGAAAAAATGGTCCAATTCAACAATACGTATGAAAGACAGAGGTATACCAAATGGCCTGAAAATTAGACTTTTAAAATGTTTGATCAGGCCAATCATGATTTATGGCTGCGAAGCCTGGACTCTCAGAAAAGCTGATTGCAAATGTATTGAGGCAGCAGAGATGTGGTTTTATCGGAGACTACTACGTGTCAAATGGACAGATAGAAGAACTAATGAAAGTGTCCTGGAAGAACTTGATACCACCGGGAAAAAATATTAACAGACAAGAAAAGATTAAAACACAATGGACATGTGTAACGCAGCAAGAACACAGGCCTCATGGCAACCATTCTTCAAGGAAAAACAGAAGCACAAAAGGAAAAAGACATACCTCCAACATTATACATCGAGAACATAACCAAAACTAGTGGCCTAAATATTCAAGAAGTT
>JAPXFY010000015.1:59553678-59556178 GCA_030674185.1 Monoplex corrugatus | reverse complement strand
GTGTGTGTGTGTGTGTGTGTGTGTGTGTGTGTGTGGTGTGGTGTGTGTGTGTGTTGTGGTGTGTGTGTGTGGTGGGCTGTGTGTGTTGTGATGTGTGTGTGTGTATGTGTGTGTGGTGTGTGTGTGTGTGTGTTGTGGTGTGTGTGTGTGTGTGTGTGTGTGTGTGTTGTGTGTTGTGTGTGTGTTGGTGTTTTGCCCCATAAATATCTTACATATAGACTGGGCACGCCCGTCTGTGAGAGTTGCGGCAAAACGACGCCACCCACGAGCTCAAGTGGCCGCCACGTTGGAGACCTATTTGCACTCAGCTGCCTGTTGTTTACACTGTGTACATGAGTGTAGGACAGAAGGAAAATTAGACTGTAACCATGAAATATTTTTAAAAGAAATATCCGCTTACCCGTTTTTAGCGTGCGTAGTGTGTGTGTGTGTGTGTGTGTGTGTGTGTGTGTGTGTGTGTGTTGTGTGTGTGTGTGTGTGTGTGTGTGTGTGTGTGTGTGGCCCACAGACTTGTATATGTGTTTGTATATGTGTATGTGTGCGTGTGTGTGGTGTGTGTGTGTGTGTGTGTGTGTGTGATTTTGTGTGTGATTGTGTGTGTATGTGTGTGTGTGTGTGTGTGTGTGTTGTGTGTGTGTGTGTGTCTGTGTTGTGTGTGTGTGTGTGTGTGTGTGTGTGTGTGTGTGTGTGTGTGTCCAACTATATATGTGTGTGTAAAGTTTGGTTCTCTCTTCCTCACGCAGACACACACAGACACACACACACACACACACACACCCACACCACCCCCCCACCCACCCCCACACACACGCACACACACACACACACACACACACACACACACACACACACACGTACAAACACACACACACATACACATACACATACACACGCACATATACATACACATATAAACCACACGCGATCTGCACATATCCTGGAGTATTCAGTTACTTGAAATCTGTCCCTCTTCAGCGCTGCAATCCAGTTTTCGTCTTTCTTCATTCTTTGGAAATCTAGAAACAAAGAAAAACACAAAGTATCAGATTCACCTGGTCAGTCAGTTATGCACATGCCAATCAACGTCAGCACTTTAGCATGTTGGTTTAATTTTTTTTTTTTTTTAAGAAAAATGATTTTTTCATAGATTTGAATATTTGATTTGTATCATAAATGATTTGACGATACTCTTATTTTGGGAAAATTCTTTGAAAAGTCACAAACAGGTTGAAACACATACAACACATACACGCGCACCACACACACACACACTGCACACACACACACACACACACACACACACACACACACACACCACACACACACACACACACGCACACTCACACACATATGCACACACATCATTACCTATGAAACGATTTCCCTTTTCTGTTTCTGTTTGAACAGCCACATGCCACACAACAGGTTTCAGACGTTTCCATAACTCAAGTTTTGTTTGAAAAAGAAAAGACAGAATTTGTTACATACGATTACTGAGACTGGATGTTTCAATGGCTCACACTCAATTATGCACGTGCAACGCATGCCTGTACGCACCACACACACACACGCACGTACATACACACAGAGAGAATTGCAGTAGTTTTTGTTAATTATGTAAAACTAAAGACTTCAGTTAATCACCAGACTTACTAGTCTCAGTCTTAATAAAAATTTATGTTTGTGTTCTGTGAGAATAATTCCGTGACTTAAAAATCGGCATTTGTACCACCATGGACATAAAATTGCAATCATCTTTATACTATCCCTTCAATTTCTATCGTCCGCTTCTACCGACTCTAAATGGAAATTATTTAATTGATAAGGGAACAAATATTACAGAATTTCTCAAAACGATCATCAGACAGTTAATATACTCACCTATTAACCTTGCACTCCCGTCAAGTTGTGCAGCGATAAGAAAAACATGCTTATCAGTCAAATAAACACGCCGGTCATTACTAAAATGTATTAAAGCCCAGCTGCTGATAACGAGCAAACCAGTCTTCTTAAGATGGTGGCGCGAGATGGGGCCAGTCGCACACACAGCGTGCGCCGTCTATATATAAGATGTCTGTGGTTTCTCCCTACATGCTATGGAATGTGTAAGCAAGAGTTGTTTTAGATCCGTCTGTATTAACCTATAGTAAATTTGGATCCTTTTTTTTTAAAGGATCATCGTACCCAGGAGGTTACCTTTGCGCTCACCCTTTTTTGTTCTTTTCTTTTTTTTTTTGTCCCATTTTTTGCTGCACCTTAATGGCCACAGTAGTTGGCACGTTTTTTTGTTTGTTTTTTTTTGTTTTTTTGTTGTCGTTTTGTTTTGTGTTTTTTTTGCCATACTATGATGATAATGATGATGTCGACGAGGATGATAATCATGACGCTATGGAGTTCCATCTAGGATTGAGACTGTGTCACAGGGTTGTACTCTACGCTTACTATCATAACATATCCTGGCGTCAATCAAACCCGAGAGATACAGACAACTGCAGTGCTG
>JAPXFY010000015.1:59536178-59546178 GCA_030674185.1 Monoplex corrugatus | reverse complement strand
TATTAATGGTATTGTTTAAAACATCTTATTAGTCTGCACAGGCGAATTTTTATACTCATTTTCTGGAAACACAGTGGTATAACAGACTCACACTGTAATTGTTTCAATATTTCGATAGACTCAGCACTGTGTTTCAATATTTTACAATGAAAACGTCGACTTCAGTTTCACAATGGAATATCTACGCACAAAGCAATGCATGGACATGCTTCTGATAACATGGCCAGTACCGTCTCTATCATTCTCCTAGCCAGCAGGACAAAAATGAACGTCTCCATCCCAGGAATAGAACTCTTTAATTTTGGCTTCTGATGTTCAGGAGCTAGCCCTAACTCTAACCCTAACTCTAACCCTAACCCTCTGAAAATCAATACCAAAACAGCATGAGCGGATATCTCATTGCTCAATATTTGAAGCGGAGACAGACATCACATCTGGAGGATTAATTAGCTATTATTATTATTATTATTATTATTATTATTACTGTTAGTTATTATCATTATTCATATCAATCACTAACATCTCTTCATTGTGAATAAACTACTCACATAAATACTGTTTCTCTAAACTGAATTGATTGCATGCATGAACTATATGTTCCTTCATATGCAGTTTCCTTGTGATATAGATCCTCTTTGGGCGAGGGTGAGATATGAAAAATAAGACTTTAGTGTGTGTACATGGTTTATTGCACACCCCATGAATAGGAACTGTTAGCTGAAGGTGAATCTATGGTAAAGGGTTGTCAATGGACGAACGCCACTTTTGTCTGATGCGGATGACAGTAAAAACTTGCGTTATATTGAATGGTACCATGTTCTCTTAGACGGCGCCTGTGGGCCTGATATCTCTGACTGCAGCCAGGTTCATTTTCTAAGGGTTTCATTTCTCTTAGCTCCTCGTCAAAAGACAAGCCTTGCAATTGTCACGGGGTACGGCTGTAGACGGCCCCAGTCTGCCCTACCCCTCTGTCCTAGGATAGATAGGGTGGTTTGTAGAAATGACCCTGAAAAAAATGCCAAGCCACCCAATCTTGTGAGAAGCCATCACCACTCGGCTCGGGGCTGTTTATTTGTTCAGACAATCTTGCTTTTTTTTTTTTGCTTTTTTTTTTTTTTTTTTCAAGATGACGTCTCTGCGCTCGGAATGAATTCCGTATGCACTAACGTCACAGGTGCCAGAATGATCAGATCACAAACCCTTAGCCTACACATAAGACCATGAGCTGGCCATGTCCTGAGGTTCTACCTAGATAGTTACATAACCCTCGTTTCTAATTTATATTCATATTCATAATTATTTTTAACCAAGATTTCAGAAAGGCAAGGAGGCAAATTGTATTTCAAGGAGTAGAACCTGGGAAATCAACTTATCTCTCCAATGATTTTTGCCAAGGCAGCCGGGTAATGCCCTACTCTTCACGATTTTCAACTGCCGTGGGATCTTTATCGTGCGCAGCCAGAGGGCACACGGGTCCGACTCGTTTTACGTCCCATTCCGAAGGACTAGACGTTGAGTTCGATTTTCTGATCAAACTGAAGAGAAAAGTCAAGGCCTCTACGGGGAGTGAACCAATGAACCTCGAGTTTAGTTATTGGCAGGCGAACGTCTAAACCATTCTGCCACTCCCCCCCCCCCCCCCCCCACCTTTTTTTTTAATCCTTGCTTATCCAATAGCTAACTTCCATATAAGGAGGTCTTCCACAACACGCTATCTGCGACAGGCTGGGTCGGTGAGTGTCGACCCATTATCAACTTGAGATTTTTTTTTCCAGATGTTGCTCCTAATGATGGAGAGGATGTTTTATGATTATGGTAATAAGGTATGCGACAATGATGATGACAACGATGACGAGGACGTTGATAATGATGGTTATGATGATTTGTTTCAGGTTCGGTTCAATTAGATGGCTGTGGTGATGGTAACCTTACCGTTGTGGAAAATACAGAACGTCTATTGCTACAGTGCTACTTCTCTGCAGACCAACCAAGCTCCGCCCACTGGACGTTGGACAGCGACAACGGAACCACGACACGGCTGGCTACATGTTACGAGTCGTATCCATCATACAACTGTACTAACTTTCTGAACCGCTCAGATCTGAGCTTTGAAAGTTTTCTGTTGGGACTTACCTGCGGTATAACAGAATTCCCAGAGACTTCTCTGGAACTGTCACTTGCACCGAAACCATAAACGGCACCGAAAACTCAGCTGCATGCAGGCTTCATTTTGTCCGTAAGCTCTCTCTATCTATCTATCTCTCTCCTCCTCTCTCTCTCTCTCTCTCTCTCTCTCTCTCTCTCTCTCTCTCTCTCTCTCTCTCTCTCTCTCTCTCTCTCTCTCTCTCACTTTTTCTCTCTCTGGCATGGTTTCAGTAAGATCATACTTGCTATACATGTTGGGATTAATAAAAAGCAATGTGTACAACTTCTGCAGTCGAAAATAAAGTGGCATACATTGACTTTGTAGATGCATACTGTTCTTTTGGAAAGAATATGAATTTTAAGTATTTCTACAAACAAATTGCACAAATGTTAACAATTTAAAACTGTCAAGACATTATTTAGAATTCGATAGAACGCTCAATTAAACGTGATAAACCAGTTTTCATTTCATGTGGCTTTTCACAAGATATTTCATTTGCCAATGTAAATGAGAAAAATCAATGACAAATCTACACAGAAAACATTTAAACGGAGATATGGGAAATAAACTACATATAATCGAAAATTGAGAATTACTGCAGCAAAGTAGAAAAATGGATTGGACGTACAACCATCCAGTTATTGCTTTTAACGATGACTGACTGTTCCATCTATCATGTACAGCAATTTTAGGCAATTTAGGCCCGTTTTTACATATGTTCAGTTGCCATTGGAATGAAACGTTGCATATTATGTTTGACATAACACAGTGTTACAATTACAACAAATAAAATGTCATACAAATACAGAAACGAACAGTGTTATTTTTTCTTTAGATTTTTTGATACACTTATGCCTTTTTGCCTATGTTATTGTGCATGCTTTTATGAGACTATTCATAAGTCAACTAATAGTGCTTATCTATATGTGTGTGGGTCTATGTGCAATCTCTGTGTTAGTGTGTCTATGTGTGTGTGCATGTGTGTGTGTGTGTGCGTGCGTGTGTGTGTGTATGTGTGTGTGCGTGCGTGTGTGTGTGTATGTGTGTGTGAGTGTCTGTTTGTGTGTGAGTCTGTTTGTGTGGTGTTTGTGTGTGTATGCATGTGTGTATGTGTCATCATAAATAAATATACAAACCTTTTGGCTTCGATAATATTCAACATAGTTTTCTATGTGTCTTCTATTGAAATAAATACAGTTTAATCTTGTGTCATTTCTTGCTTAAACTTGAATAAAAAGGTTTGAAAAACCAACATCAAACAAACAAATAAACAAACAAACAAAAACAAAGGAACAAAACAAATAATCAAATAAACACATTTACAAACACACACACACACACACACACACACACACACACACACACACACACACACACACACACACACACACACACACCACACACATACACACTCACTCACTCACACGCGCACGCACAAATACTCACGCGCACACGCACACACACGCATACATACACACACACACACACACACACACATACACGCCCCCCTCCCTCCACACACACACAAACACCTACGCACTCACATGCACGCACGCACACACGCACAAGACCAGGGTTCAGACCTGGAGAAGAATTATTCTACGATGTGACTTTTGCTGTAAAGTTTTAGTGTTATAGATGATCACTTGCTGTCACCACTGTGTATAGCTGTCTTTCCTACCTTGACAGGTGTTCGGATGGTAACCAGTAATGGCCTGAAGAAATATGATGGCCAGGAGGACAGTTCATCAAGTATTTATTGCTTGAATTCTCCGTTCTCCCCCAGCACCGTGACATGGACACTGACCACAGGAACTGGACAGACACTTCATCTTGGCACCTGTCCTAATGTCAGCTCTTGCGAGTCATTACAACCGAACATTACACTCTACGGATTCACGGTATACACTCGAGCCTACTTCCAACGTCACCACAGAGACCGGAGTGGACGCATTTCTTGTTCCTTCGAACACAATGGTGTCACAGAAAAGGATGATGGAATTCTCAACGTTTATCGTTAGTAATAAGTGTCTTAATATCATTATATTTCATTGCAGCTATGACGTATTGCCAAAATTGTGTTTGTCCATATATGTATATACATATGTGATCTGCTGCCAGCACTAAATCAGTCTTAACTAGCATTTTGGGCATTTTGAGATACATATCACTGGAAAGTGTAGATTCTGCTGATTATTTTGGTACTTCATTAAAGCTTGTACTAAAAAAATGTAGAAGTTATGTATGTTTAAAGTCATTAAGTTGTATGACGGCCATTTTGAGAAAACAGCCTCTAAAGTTTTTGTATACTCTCCGACACATTTTCCTTAAATTTCTTTATTTGGTGGCTTTGACCAAGTTTGTTTCTAATTTAGCTGTCATTATCTGAAAGGTGCACCAAAGAGCTTTCTGTCAGTTATCACATGTGGGGGTTCATTATAACAGGAAAAATAGGTACTTTTGGTACGAAATTGCGTTCTTTCTGCTCGATCAGTGCATTACAATAACATTTTAAATTGATTACAAAGATTTTTTCAAGAAAAAAAAAATTCTGTGGGGTATAGATTATAGTCTACAGAAATCAATTTTGAGAAAAAGTCAAAACACCCCAGATAGACCCTCAGCCACCTTTTCAGCTCCTAGTGCTGTTCGACAGACTGCGAGTTAAGACTGATTTCGTGGTGGGAGGTCTCAATATATATATATATATATATATATATATATATATATATATATAATATATATATATATATATATATGTGCATAAACGTATGTGTAAATGTACTATTGAATGCATGTATATATATATATGTATGTGTAAATGTATGTATATATGGGCGTTAGGGGGGGGGGGGGAACATCCTGGAAGTTCAGCTCAAATGGAAAATTCCTAAACCTAGGAAGGCTGTATGCAAAAAACCAAAACGTTCAACATATGGCATTTAGGACCTTGCCAATAGATGGGAATGGGCCATTTACGAGTAAGAATGTGACATCAAAGAAACATAGCAATATAATGATAATTATCTTATTCTATTTTTCATTTTTAGAGACGATAGTTCACTATTGGATGGCAGTCATATCATTTGTTTATGGAAAAAAGTAAAATGTCCTTTAAATTCATAATGCTAATATTTAGGTGCATATCATTTCTGTTGCTTCTATGCATAATGCTATTACACTTTTGGTGGAACATAACGTCTTACACATGTAAATCCCCTTTATGGGGGCCTAGGCCTAAATGTCAATGAATTACCTATTATTTCGTTCCGCCTCCTTCTTTTCAGATCCAGCCACTATGAGCAACTGTAGTATTAACGTCATGAAGCACAACTGGTCAGTTGCAATGTCCTGTGATATCACGAGGATGTTTTCAAGTGCTGGCATTTACGATTGTAGAGTCTACGTTTCTTTTCAGGTAAGCTCAACAACAATATTTATGACAATACAGTGCAAAATGCCTTTCTCATAGCATATACACAAAAGAGAGAATAATCAAATAATACAGTAATGTGTGAGTTCTGGGTTCGGGGTGTTTTCTGTTTATCTATTTGGACAGTTTTTTGGGTCATGCGTAAATTGAATGAAGCATATCCTTCGCTAATCAATTTGACTAAGATTTTTACGAATTTAAAAGTGATTCCATTATCGTTTTTAGATACTTTTTTGTTTGTTTTTGCATGTTTGGTGGTGTCTGGATGACTGTTAATGGTGGTTGTATATTGACTTAGATTATTGTTTTGATTTGTTTTTATGAATGAATTGATTATGTGCCTGCCACGAAGTTCTAAAAACATACATAATTCAGGCGTCCCACGTATTTGTGAAAGGGAAATACTTATATCAGTCTCTGTTTTGTATTTACTATCTAAAATGAAAGGTATCTTCTGAAGCCCGCATAGTCATTTCACACAAACGCGCACGAGCGCGCACAGAGAGAGAGAGAGAGGAGAGAGAGAGAGAGAGAGAGAGAGAGAGAGAGAGAGAGAGAAGGGAGAGAGAAAGAGAGAGAGATAGAGACAGAGAGAGAGAGAGATGTCCAAACAGATGCGTGGAATACCCCAAAACATGAGCCATTGTAGTGTGGCGTGGGCTTTTATACCCAACCCAGCGTGTCCTTAGGTGGGAAAAAGGGAAGGGACCTCCAGACATGGATGTCAACTGTTTAAACATCGCAAAACAAATGGTGATGATCATTGGAGAGAGAGGAGGTTATCTGATGGCACAGATGTGTCAACACATGCCTCGTATGTTTGAAGAATTGATCGTCTATGCGAAGAGAGGCTCCATAAAACCTGTCTACAGCCCCCACTGCTTTGCGGGTAGTCGTGGAAATGACACAGACTAATAAAGATTCAGCATAAAAGCCGATGGAAGGCAACGGGAAACTACCATGGTATCTTCCAAAAAATATTATGCCCCGAAATATGAATAAACGAAAAATGAACGACGTGAATAGGGACTCCACTGTAGCATCTCTCTCTAGTAGGGGAGGTTATATTAAGCAGGTGATACCAGACCATAACGAAGCTACTACTATTAGATTGAAAGGTATAAGAATTGCAAATGGAATGTTAGAACAATACTCCAGAAGGGAAAACCAGACACTGTCAAGGTATAAAACGGAAAGACTAAACATCAATATTTCGAAAGATTTCATAATGGAAACATTTGATTGGAGCATCTTACAAAAGAAAATGGACAAGAATGAATCCAGGAGACAGCACCCGAAATCAAATTGGTTTCATTCTGATAAACAAAAGATTTAAACATTCTTTACTGATACCAAAAACATTGCTGGATGGAGACTATTATCAAACCAGAAAAGTGCATATAGAACAGTGTGAATTTGTTGAAAGGAAAAGAACTGTTAATGCCATACATATCATAAGAACTCTTATAGACAGAAAGATCAATTGAGTTAATAAGGATTTGTGTTTCGTTGATTATACCAAGGCTTTTGATCAGTTAAGACACGATGAATTGATCAACAAACTTGGAAAGCTCAATATTGATGGAGAGATCTGAGGAATGATAAGGAATATGTATTGGGAACAAATAGTAGCAATGCGAGTAGAATATGAATGCAAGCTCTTTTCAAAATATCAAAAGAGTGGTTAGACAGGGATGTGTTCTGTCACGAGTTTGGTTTCCAATTCAAACCAAGACCATCATGAGAAACAGAAGATTGCTCTGGGATAAAATTTGAGGGAAAATGATAAACAACCTTTGTTATGCACATGACACTGTTCTGATTGCAGAAAATGAAAAAAGAACTCGTAAATATTTTTTTGATTATACAACAGAAATAGAAATGCAGAATAAGGAGCTCGACCTAAATCATAGGAAAACAGAAGTCATTTTAATCAGTAAAAATATCAACCCCCCTTATAAAATAATAACAAATGGTACAACATTGAAACAAGCTGATCATATCAAATATCTGGGACTAGTCATATCATCAGATGGCAGGCGCCCACTAAAAATATCTAGCAGAATTTGCCAAGTTAAAACAACATTCAAGAAAATTAAATAAGTTCTTACCCACAAATGCCTATGGACTGACACGAGGAAAAGATGTACAACCAATACTGTTGCACGGATGCAAAGCATGGGCAATCAACGAGGAAAGTTAGAACAGGACTGAGGCATTGGAATATAGTTTCTAAGTACAATGTTAAAGAGTTCCATGGACAAAAAAGAAAACAAATGAGATAGTTTTGAAAGAAGCAAACAGAAAAATAACATTAATAAAGAAGATTAGGAAAAGACAAGCAATATTTGTAGGACAGTTTATGAGGCAAATGAAATTTCATTACCTAGTCAAAACAGTAAAGCTAGAGAAAGAAAGAGCAGCAGGCAGATCTAGGGAGAAAACATTAGGCTGTTTTCAGAGTGGGTTGGGACAAACAGCTGCAGAGATATACCTGCAGCGACAAAAGTTTCGTATGGACGGCAATGATCGCAAAGGACATGAAGTAAAACATAGGATAATGATGATGTTGATAATGATATTATATCTATCTATCTAGCTAGCTATCAATCATTATATCAATCTATCTATCTATCTATCTATCTATCTATCTATCTATTTATCTATCAATCTATCTATCTATCTATATATATATCTATCTATCTACCTATATATCTACCTATCAATCTATCTATCCATCTATCTATCTATCTATCTATTTGTCTGTCTGTCTGTCTATCTGTCTGCGTAACGTATGTATGTATGTATGTGTGTGTATGTATGTATGTATGTATGTATGTATGCATGTATGCATGTATGCATGTATGTATGTATGCAAGTATGTATGTATGTATGTATGTATGTATGTACGTATGTATGCATGCATGTATGTATGAATGTATGTATGTATGCATGTATGTATGCATGTATGTATGTATGTATGTATGTATATATGTATATTTTCCGGTATTTATAAATTGATAATACATCTGTTTATTTATTTATTTATGTTTTTATGTATTTATGTATTTATCTATATGCGTGTACACGTGTACCACACTTTCACTGTCACCAGCATTTACTGGTTTGCACAATTGTTTGAACGTCTGTATTGCAGGAACCAGAAGAAAAAAAAACACGAAAAAAGGATTAGAACACGTACTTAATACAACCAGACAAGACAGGCACAAATTTTCGGCCAATTGATCTTTGTCAAGCGTAGTCGTGAGATCATGATCGAACAAACACCAAATACAAAAACTTCTGTGAAAAGGACTGAAACTTCCCTATTGCTTCGTCCAACGTAAGAAAAGGACTAAAATGAATAAAATAACATCATAATGTGTTTGTGACTAAATTCGATGGTAGAGTGAGATGAATTATGTAATTTGAATAGTGGTCATGACTCATTAATATTGTTTTATCCTGAAGAGGATCCAGGGCTAAAATTAGAATTACGATGCTCTAGCTAAGAGTATTTTGGGGGATGTAGAGTATCCTGCTATTGAATAATGTATAAGAGAAAATATAAGCATATGATTGATTGAAAGGGAAAATACGTAATCAAGAGGTATGGCTTATGTAAATGGATCGTGCCTTGAGCAACGAATCATAACTGACCTTGGCATACAAAGAAAAACATCCTAAACCAACAGCCATGGGGCTGAATGGAAAACAGGAGTCCCCGGAGGAAAAAAAAACCCTTAGTCAAACGCTTCTGGGCCTGTCTTATGAAACAAGAATTAAAACTGATTTAATTAAAAACATCAAATAAAAATTTAAAAAATGAAATAAAGTAAGATCAAAATAAATAAGATAAAAGAAGATAAGATAAAATAGAATAACAGAATAAAATCAAATAAAATAAGATAAAAAATTAAAAAATAGGAAAATGAAATAAAATAAAATAAAAAGGCTTATGTCCAGCCGCAAAGCCAAGACCTCAGTGAGATGGGAAAATGGTGACAATATGGTCTATTTCAGTAAATTATCATTGAGGTAAGATATGCATGGACTCAAGGGCACCTTGAAAGAAGATTGTGTGTATAAATTCATCCAAGCAGTATGAATATAAATTATACATGAAGGAAAAGGAAATTGATACATATATATACATTCGAGCGAATACAGACGTACACACAAACACACCACGATAAAAGTACATGCGCAAAGCGCCATGTCTGTATAAAAATAGATGAAGTGGCATGCTACTGAAATCTGTTGAGGAAACTCCTATGGTTTGTCTTTTTTTTTTCACATTTTATGATCTTATTAGTTTGCCTGTCAAAATACACTTACGAGGTTCAAATGGGTCTCAAAAGAAAATTATACCAAATAAATCCACATTTTTCGTGTCAATTTATACACTTTTTTTTTTAGCC
>JAPXFY010000015.1:59526178-59531178 GCA_030674185.1 Monoplex corrugatus | reverse complement strand
TGTCTCTTGTCAGCCTTGTCTTCTATCTTCTCTGCCTCTTGTCAGCCTTGTCTGTCTATCTCTCTGTCTCTTGTCAGCCTTGTCTGTTATTCTCTCTGTCTCTTGTCAGCCTTGTCTGTCTATCTCTCGTCTCTTGTCAGCCTTGTCTGTCTATCTCTGTCTCTCTTGTCAGCCTTGTCTGTCTATCTCTTCTCTCTTGTCAGCCTTGTCTGTCTATCTCTGTCTCTTGTCAGCCTTGTCTGTCTATCTCTCTGTCTCTTGTCAGCTTGTCTGTCTATCTCTCTGCCTCTTGTCAGCCTTGTCTGTCTATCTCTCTTCTCTTGTCAGCCTTGTCTGCTATCTCTATGTCTCTTGTCAGCCTTCTCTGTCTATCTCTCTGTCTCTTGTCAGCCTTGTCTCTCTATCTCTCTGTCTCTTGTCAGCCTTGTCCGTCTATCTCTCTGTCTCTTGTCAGCCTTGTCTGTCTATCTCTGTCTCTTGTCAGCCTTGTCTGTCTATCTCTTTCTCTCTTGTCAGCCTTGTCTGTCTATCTCTCTGTCTCTTGTCAGCCTTGTCTGATCTATCTCTCTGTCTCTTTGTCAGCCTTGTCTGTCTATCTCTTTCTCTCTTGTCAGCCTTGTCTCTCTATCTCTTTCTCTCTTGTCAGCCTTCTCTGTCTATCTCTTTCTCTTTGTCAGCCTTGTCTGTCTATCTCTTTCTCTCTTGTCAGCCTTGTCTGTCTATCTCTTCTCTCTTGTCAGCCTTGTCTGTCTATCTCTTTCTCTCTTGTCAGCCTTGTCTGTCTATCTCTTTCTCTCTTGTCAGCCTTGTCTGTCTATCTCTTTCTCTCTTGTCAGCCTTGTCTGTCTATCAATTTCTCTCTTGTCAGCCTTGTCTGTCTATCTCTTTCTCTCTTGTCAGTCTTGTCTGTCTATCTCTTTCTCTCTTGTCAGCCTTGTCTGTCTATCTCTCTGTCTCTTGTCAGCCTTTTCTGTCTATCTCTCTCTGTCTCTCTCTTGTCAGCCTTTTCTGTCTATCTCTCTCTCTCTCTCTCTTGTCAGCCTTGTCTGTCTGTCTGTCTGCCTCTTTTCAGCCTTGTCTGTCTATCTCTCTGTCTCTTGTCAGCCTTGTCTGTCTATCTCCCTCTCTTGTCAGCCTTGTCTGTCTATCTCTCTCTCTTGTCAGCCTTGTCTGTCTATCTCTGCCTCTTGTCAGCCTTGTCTATCTATCTCTCTCTCTCTCTGTCAGCCTTGTCTGTCTATCTCTCTCTCTCTTGTCAGCCTTGTCTGTCTATCTCTGTCTTGTCTGCCTTGTCTGTCTGTCTCTCTCTCTTGTCAGCCTTGTCTGTCTATCTCTCTCTCTCTTGTCAGCCTTGTCTGTCTATCTCTCTCTCTTGTCAGCCTTGTCTGTCTATCTCTGTCTCTCTTGTCTGCCTTGTCTGTCTGTCTCTCTCTCTTGTCAGCCTTGTCTGTCTATCTCTCTCTCTCTTGTCAGCCTTGTCTGTCTATCTCTGCCTCTTGTCAGCCTTGTCTGTCTATCTCTCTCTCTTGTCAGCCTTGTCTGTCTATCTCTCTCTCTCTTGTCAGCCTTGTCTGTCTATCTCTGTCTCTCTTGTCAGCCTTGTCTGTCTATCTCTCTGTCTCTTGTCAGCCTTGTCTGTCTATCTCTGTCTCTTGTCAGCCTTGTCTGTCTATCTCTCTGTCTCTTGTCAGCCTTGTCTGTCTATCTCTGTCTCTTGTCAGCCTTGTCTGTCTATCTCTCTCTCTCTTGTCAGCCTTGTCTGTCTATCTCTCTCTCTCTCTTGTCAGCCTTTTCTGTCTATCTCTCTGTCTCTCTCCTTCTCTCTCTCTCCTCTCTCTCTCTCTGCTCTCTCTCTGTCACCTTGTCTCTTGTCAGCCTTGTCTGTCTATCTCTCTGTCTCTTGTCAGCCTTGTCTGTCTATCTCTCTCTGTCTCTTGTCAGCCTTGTCTGTCTATCTCTCTCTCTCTTGTCAGCCTTGTCTGTCTATCTCTCTCTGTCTCTTGTCAGCCTTGTCTGTCTATCTCTCTCTGTCTCTTGTCAGCCTTGTCTGTCTCTCTCTCTCTCTCTCTCTCTCTCTCTCTCTTGTCAGCCTTGTCTGTCTATCTCTCTGTCTCTTATCAGCCTTGTCTCTCTAACTTTCTGTCTCTGTCTGTCTGTCTGCCTGTCTCTCTCTCTGTCTGTCTGTCTGTCTGTCTCTGTCTCTGTCTTCTTCTGTCTGTCTGTCTCTCTCTCTCTCTCTCTCTCTCTCTATTTTTCTTCCTTGCAGATCAATCACTTTGCTTTGCATTCCGTACCATTGCAATGCATTGTATTTGTATAGCGTAGACGTGTTGTTTTTATTTGTTGTATGTTAGTACATTGCGCTCCATTGGGTCACATAATTATCATAACTATGATATCAGAACTGAAGTCATTCAGTTGTCGAATTCAATGATACGCAGATGGACCAGAAAACGTGCAGTTGCTGGTCAACAAGCGATGTGATGACGACAACAAGCAGTCAATCGTCCTCGGCTGCCTCGCGACAGAAGTGAACCCGATGACCCCAGACATGGTGGAGTGGGAAGGTCCTTGCCAGGGTCAGGAAGGGTTCACGTGCACTCTGGACCCACGCGTCACCGACGTGGAGGGGAGAAGCGTGAGGTGTCGCGTGACTAATGCTGCCAATAACGGACACAGCGCTGAGGCCACCGTCGTTATTGAAGGTATGGCTGGCTGACCCAGGTTGGTGGCCATAACCATAATCATGACATTCGGACCAAAACAACACAACAAAACACGTAATCATATTAAAACAACCGAATCATAAAACAGACAAAAAAAATGAGTACCTAAATAAAAAATATACATATAAATGAATAAGTGAATGAACGTATAAATGAATGAAGAAATAAACAGATTGTAAATGAAAAAAAAAATTGAAGAAGCATGTAAATGAATAAAGAAAACAAACAAACAAACAAACGAACAAATACAAGAATAAATAAATGAATAATAAATAAATGAATAAATAAAATAAGTAGATGAACGAATAAATAAGTATATTGAATAAGTAAGTAGATACACTAAATAATTGATTAAATAATAAGTGCATGGATAATTTGATAAATAAATAAATCAATCAATCAATAAATAAATAAATAATAATGAATAAATAAATGAATTAATAATAAATGAATAAATAAATAATAAATAAATAAATATTATAAATAAATATTATAAATAAATAGGCAGATAAATAAATAAATAATTGAATGAATATACAGCGCAAGATATAAATAAATAGGTAGATAAATAAGTAAGTAAATAAATAAATGAGTGAGTGAATAAATAAAAAAACAAATAATACATAAACGAATAAATCAATCAATCAGTCAAACCAGGCAGCCATCCACATTTTATCAGCAAAGTATACACAACAACCACAAACTCTATAATTAATTAAACATTTGGTCAATATGTATCAGTTTGATGTATTCCCGTTCATGTGCGCCCTTAAAACTTACAGTATAAACGTGTGTAATTCAGTAACGTTCACAGGATCTCACAAATTGACCTAGGTGATTTGTATTGTTCAGGACTCAACCTTTGTTATCTCACATGCACATACGATTCTCGTTGCTGAGGTGATATAGCTACGCCAACAATGTGGAGTCAAGAGAATATTGCTGCAATATCTACAGACCCTTTCGCTATACATAAAGATATATCTATCTATCCATGTTTAGTGTAAATCAGATTAACAGATGCCAAAAAGTATATAGCACAAGTCTCCAGATACATAACATTTAATGGAACAGGAAGTAACAGAAAAGAGAGAAAGGGGGGGGGGGTGGTGAGAGCAAAAATGGGAGAGACAGAAAGAGAGAGGGGTAAAAGAGAAAGGGGAGATGGAGGGAGGGAGAGCAAGTTACAGAGCGAGCAAAAGACAGAGAAAGAGGGAGAGATGAGATGAGAAAGGGATAGAGAGAGTGAGAGAGAGGGAGGGGAGAGAGAGAGAGACGGAGAGACGGAGACAGACAGAGAGAATAAAGGTAGAGAACTATTTGTAATCTAATGAAAAATCTCCATAAAGTGGGGATGGAACTATTTACACATTAGGAACTACTGGTGACCCCTTGAAATAAATAAAGTTGGAACTTTTAAACTGAGACTCAAACGCTTATCCTCCGTCTCCTCTCCCTTCTCCTCCTCTTTCTACTACTTTTCCCTCTCCTCCTTGTCTTCTCCTCCTCAAATTATAATCGTGAGGACGTCCATTCATTAGCTGGTTTAACCAATCTATTATAAGATGAAAAAAAAAAAAAAAAAAAAAAACGGAACAGAAGTGACTGTCGATTCTTTCGAGCAGAGACAAACCAAAAGTGACTGCTCTTCCACTAATTCCTCAGGTTCTCAGACAGGACGAAGAGTTGCAGACGAAATGATCGATCGTATCAAGTGGGCTGCCATTGGAGGGGGAGTGGTACTTGGAGTGTTACTGATCATCGTCTTGTTGGTTGTGCTCGTGAAAAAGTGTCGGTCTGGTTCTTCACGTGAGTTGTTAAAAGACGGTTTTCGTTGTTGTTTTTTGTTGTTTTTTGTTGTTGTTGTTTTTTTTACTTTAATTTTTTTTTCCATTTATAAGTGACAGTGTCGCAGTTGTTTAATGAATTTTGGTCTGGTTCTTATTTTGATGATATTAGTAGCTACAACAACAACAACAAACAACAACAAAACAATAATGTAATAATGGTAGTGACAATAACTGCAAAAACAAGAAACAGTATCATCATCGTCATCATCTTGATCATCATCAACATCACCATCATCATCATTAGCAGAAGCAATATCGTCGCCGATATTGTCGTCGTCATTGCCATCATCATATTCATCGTCGTCGTCGATGTCGTCGTCGTCGTCATCATCATCGTCATCATCATCGTCGTCGTCGTCGTCCGTCGTCGTCGTCGTCGTCGTCGTCATCATCATCGTCGTCGTCATCATCATCATCATCATCA
>JAPXFY010000015.1:59513678-59521178 GCA_030674185.1 Monoplex corrugatus | reverse complement strand
TCATCATCGTTGTCATCATCATTGTTGTCGTCGTTGTCGTCGTCGTCCGCATCTTGTTGTTGTTGTCTTTTTTCTTCTTGTTTGTTTTTCTATTGTTCTTCTTCCTCTTGTTCTGATTCTTGTTCTTGTTCTTGTTCTTGTGTTTGTTGTTGTTCTTCTTGTTCTTGTTCTTGTTCTTGTGTTTGTTGTTGTTGTTGTTCTTGTTCTTGTTCTTGTTTTGTTGTTGTTGTTCTTCTTGTTCTTCTTCTTGTTCTTGTGTTTATTGTTGTTGTTGTTCTTGTTCTTGTTCTTGTGTTTGTTGTTGTTTGTTGTTCTTCTCTTCTTCTTCTTCTTCTTCTTCTCTCTTCTTCTCTTTCTTCTTCTTCTTCTTCTTCTTCTTCTTCTTCTTCTTCTTCTTCTTCTTCTTCTTCTTCTTCTTCTTTCTTCTTCTTCTTCTTCTTCTTCTTCTTCTCTCTTCTTCCTTCTCTTCTTCTTCTTCTTCTTCTTCTTCTTCTTCTTCTCTTTCTTTCTTCTTCTTCTTCCTTCTTCTTCTTCTTCTTCTTCTTCCTTCTTCTTCTTCTTCTTTCTTCTTCTTCTTCTTCTTCTTCTTCTTCTTCTTCTTCTTCTCTTCTTCTCTTCTTCTTCTTCTTCTTCTTCTTCTTCTTCTCTCTCTTCTTCTTCTTCTTCTTCTTCTCTTCTTCTTCTTCTTCTTCTTCGCATTCTTCTTCTTCTTCTTCTTCTTCTTCTTCTTTCTTCTTTCTTCTTCTTCTTCTTCTTCTTCTTCTTCTTCTTCTTCTTCTTCTTCTTCTTCTTCTTCTTCTTCTTCTTCTTCTTCTTCTTCTTCTTCTTCTTTTTCTTCTTCTTCTTCTTCTTCGTATTCTTCTTCTCCATCATCACTTCTATCATTTCAGGTCAAAGCCTTCCAGCAACGCAAGGTACAGATCGCACCTACGATAATCCCAGCTTCGAAGGAAAAGCTGGACACATCTAACCTGCCAAGCTGCATCATGAGAGTTGCGATGCTGAATGGCAGTTGCATGGGTTGAATACCTGTCTACAACTGAATGCAACTGCACACTTGTTACACGCATTGCTCTTTTGCTATCGCAATTGTTCTGTGAGATTTAACATGCACCAATGTACGTATCGTAAAAGCTCCAGAATTCTGTTTTAGCATCAATAGCCCATATACTCGTTTTGGCATATATGTTAAAAGATGTAAATTGAATGCACCATTTCCTTCTACAAGCGATTACTTGGAGACAGAGAGTGATTGCAAATGTTACTTAGCATAAGGATGGTTGATGGTATACTGCGCCAACATAAAGTGACTGCAGCCAATATATAACACAAACAAGGCTTAAGAGTAATATACATGACTTGAGTGACTGCAGTTGAGATATAACATAAACAAAATTGATGTTTAATTCACTAACATGGAGTAACTATAGTTAAGATGTAATATCAGTAGGACTAAAGATTGCCGTATTGATAAGATATGAATGTAGATAGAATGTATCATAAAATGGGCTTTAAGTTACTGTACCAACAAACAGCCAAAGTGGATGGGATGTAAAATAATCATTCCTGGCCGGTTACTGTACTCACTCACACGCACACACGCACACACACACACACACACACACACACACACACACACACACACACACACACACACACATACACACACACTCACACAAACACACAAACACACACACACACACACACACATAATATATATAATATATATATATATATAATATATATATATATATATATATATATATGTACATATATATACATACATACATATCTATATATATATACATACATACATGCATACATACATACACACATACATACACACATACATGCATACATACATACACACAATGGCATAACATAATGTAAATAAGGCTACAAAACTACTGTACTGATATAGATTGACTGTACTTGATATGTACCATAGTTATGATCACAAAATGATATTATACCGACTTAAAGTAAAGGTAATTGAAATGATAAAAATGGCTACACGCTAGTGTAAATTAATGTGGCTGACAATTACGATACTGACCAAAACGTGTAAACAAATCCCAACAAAATCTGATCAGCCATGTACGAAACTTAATCATCTTGTTTGATCATTGTCAGCATTTGGATAATCAAAAATCTTTTTTTTTCAAAGAACATCTGGACTGTTTATGAAAAAGCAACCAACAAAAGCAATTTTGCAATTGAATTCGAAACCAAGCCAAGGTTTTTCTGTTTTGTTTTGTTTTGTTTTGAAACAGAGATAGGAAGTAATCAAACGGATCAACAAAGATTACTTGATAAGATTCTATATCAAACTTTGTGAAAAATTAAACAGTGTGACTCACTTTGTATATATGTTTATTTCATTTATTATGTTTTAATGAGCTTTCCTAATAATCATATAAGTGTTTATTTAAAATGAAAGTTCTGATGTTATACAATGTACGTGGGGACCAATAAGCACAAAAGGTAAAACAAGCTTGTGGAATTGTTCCTTTTTGAGGAGATAACATGGACATAACATGTTTTTGTTTTTGGTTTTGGTTTTGCTTTTGTTTTTGTTTTTGTTTTTTGTTTTTTGTTTGTTTTTTTCCATTGTAAATATACCATGCAATCGTTAGAAACAAATGTGTGATATTATCACTGATGCAGACTTCACATTGCCATAGTTTTTATATACTTCCAAGCTTTAGCGTCCTTGATTTATGGTAGTTGTTTTGATCAATTGTACTATGTGCTTCGTAATTTGTTCATGTTGCCTCAGAATCAGTTCTACTGCTAGTACTTTTAAAGCTAGACGAATAGCAGATGGGGACTGACTTTTTCCACCTGAAAAAAATATGTAACTGAACAGATAACAAATTTAATCAGCACAGAGGGTATTACTTCAGAAGATCAGCAAGATATATTTCATGAAATTAAATACTTTTATAAAAAAAATCTATGTAAGACAAATGAAACCTTTAAGTCCGGGCACAGACGGATTTAATCCTTATAGCTGTCTGTGTCCAGACATGTATCATTGTTCATGCTTTTTGATGCTACGCTTGTTTCATATACTGCCTTCGATACATGGGTAAACAAACACTGCGTAATAGCCAGCATATATAGCGACCCACTGAAACACCCAGACAATGACCTGTACGTAGGTTGAGTTGTGGTTGTATAGAACCTACAGCATACTGTCTTTAGTCCACACTACCTTCAGTACATGGGCAAAGAAACACTGTATAATAGCCAGTACGTAGCAGCCTGCCGAAACTCTCAGACAATGATTTGTACACTAGTTGTATGTACTGAAGCGTTGCGCTAGTAACAATTGATGTAAGACTTCTTGGCCATCTTATGGAAAGACACACAGGATAGGCTACAAGTAGGAAAAACAGTGGTCGCACTATTGCCGAGAATGTTCCAATGCAAGACCATGTGTATATTTGAATTTATCAAGTATTTTATTTAATAGATTTTAATGCCCAATAAAAGCGTAACGGTTAGTATCTTATAGATTAATAATAATTACAATATTTATATAGCGCAAAATCTTGATAAAATCAAATCTAAGCGCTGAAGCAGACACACACGCAAGCACGCACGCACGCACGCACGCACACACACGCACGCACACGCACACACACACACACACACACACACACACACACACACACACACACACACACACACACACACACACGCATGGCTATAAATGGGGAGAAAGAATAAAAGCAATAAAAGCAAGAATAAAAGCAATGGAAAATTATAGAGAGCATAGCATATACAATTATATATTATAACCATGTGATTCCCCTCCGATCGGAGACAGGCTGCAGACGGGGGGGGGGGGGGGGGGGGTGAGTGAGGTTAGGATTTTATGCGGAGGAGAAAAGGTGAGTTTTGAGAGCGGACTTGAAGGAGACAAAAGTAGGTTGCTGACGGACTGAGAGAGGAAGTTTGTTCCAGGAGAGTGGACCAGAAACAGAGAAGGCTCGTGGACCATAGGTATTGAGCTTAGTGCGTGGAAAGCGAAAAGTCAGAGGATCGGAGGCAGAGCGGAGGGTACGTGAGGGAACATAGATCTCAAGTAGGCTTGACAGGTAATCGGGGGCTGCGTTGTTGAGGCTTTTGTAGCACATGGTGTCTAGTTTGTATTGTATGTGCTTTGATACAGGGAGCCAGTGAAGTTGTGCCAGATTACTGTGTATGGATAAGGGCTATTATTATTTTTTTCTTTCCTATCGAATTCAATTCTCAGCACATGCCAAGCGTTCATTGTGAATGTGATAACAACCAATCAGATCTTATCATTTGATAGTATGGCCATCGCGCTTTGTTCCCACCATCGCGCTTTGTTCCCAAAGAATATAAATTGACGAGGTGCACCGTAGCACATCCGCGGGCCTCGATAGCTCAGTTGGTTTGAGCGACGGATTCACATGCTAATGGTTGTGGGTTCGAATCCCAGGGTGCGCTATATTAAAACTGGCCATCTCACTGTCCCATCTTAACATCATTGTTGTTCTGGTGGTGTCAGTATAGGATTAGATAGGTTCCCCTTCCCCCACTTCCCCGGGATGGTTATCCCCGTCGGCCATATCATCTGAGGTGGGTGTCGACGTAAAAACTGAACCAAATCAATCAATCAATAGCACATCCATTCACCCATTCGATTGCATCCAGGGTGGATCAGAGAACCGAAAAAAGCATCGGTTTCTCGCAATGCACAAACATTTTTTAAGGCTTCTTCAAACAATTTTTTCGCTAGTCCTCATATACTCTGAGAGTGGTAGGACTTTAAAACTTACTAAACTAACTAACATAGCACATCCTCTCTTGTCGCCACTCTCACCAGAAGTGACCGACCTCACACTGTGTTAGACTGCTGTCAACGCAGTAAGTTTGTTATAAATTGTAATTGTGATCAGTTTGGGACTTTAGAATATCTTGTTTCTTTATATTCTATCTCGTGTCTACAAGTATCGTATTAGATTTGTGAAGTCCACAAACGCTGGTATTCATGCAGCATGAAAGTATGTTTTGACCTAAATGATGTGTTATCTTACAAGATATGTAACATTTTATTGTGGCTATTACTATTGTATGGATGGGACTGAGGTTTGAATGTAGTTGCTATTATAGAATTGACTCCCCATTGTCATATGGATATTGTAGGACTATTGACAACCATGTTCTGCTAAAAGCGGAGCTGCGATGCATTAGTGTGCAGAGGAACACTAATTTATACTTGACAATGCTGTATACACATAATGAAAATCGACGAGGCATGTGCTCAGCTAATTGATTCTTTTGTTGTCCTGATGTGTCCCTTGTCTGCTCAGCATCACTGATAATCACGTACAGAGCGTTGTATTAATGACATGGTTTAAGGGTAATACGCTATGCTATTTTGTCATCACTATCTCTAGCACTAGACCCAGAATTACACATAAATACATAGAGCTGGTGTTTAACAGTTGACTCAAGTGTAATTATAATTACAATAATTGTAATTACAATCACAATATTTATATAGCGCAAAATCTTGATAGAAATCAAATCTAAGCGCTGAACATACACATATACGCACGCGCGCACACATACGCACACACACACTCACACATGGCTATAAATGGGGAAAAAGAATAAAAGCAATGGAAAATTATAGAGAGCATATTATATACAAATATATATTACAATGTGATTCCACTCCGAGCGGAGACAGGCTACAGGGATGAGTGAGGTCAGGATTTCATGCAGAGGAGAAAAGGTGAGTTTTGAGAGCGGACTTGAAGGAGACAAAAGTAGGTTGCTGACGGACTGAGAGAGGAAGTTTGTTCCAGGAGAGTGGACCAGAAACAGAGAAGGCTCGTGGACCGTAGGTATTGAGCTTAGTGCGTGGAAAGATAAAAGTCAGAGGATCGGAGGCAGAGCGGAGGGTACGTGAGGGAAGATAGATTTCAAGTAGGCTTGACAGGTAATCGGGGGCTGCGTTATTGAGGCTTTTGTAGCACATGGTGTCTAGTTTGTACTGTATGCGCTTTGATACAGGGAGCCAGTGAAGTTGTGCCAGGAGAGGAGATATGTGGTCAGCTTTTTTCTTTTTGAGTACAAGGAATGCAGCATTGTTTTGAATGCGTTGTAGGATGTGGATGATGGAGGCAGGAAGACCAGACAGGAGTGAATTGCAATAGTCAATGCGAGACATTATGAAGGAGAGAACGAGTTTTGCAGTTGTTTCAACAGAGAAATACTTTCTGATCAGGCTTATACGATGGAGGTGATAGTAACAAGATCTGGCAGTTTGAGAAACAAAGTTGTTCATGGAGAGGGTAGAGTCAAGGCAGACAACAAGGCTTTTAGCTGAGTCAGAAATTGGGACTGATGTGTTACATAATGAGAGAGAAAGAGGGGGCAGCTGAGAAAGTTTCTGACGGGTGCCAATGAGGATAGCTTCCGTCTTGTCGTCATTAAGCTGGAGTTTATTGTATGTCATCCAGTTCTTAATGTCCGAGTAGCACTCAGTGGTGCGAGTCAAGAGGCGCTGTACATTGTCAGGTGAGTCACTGTCTTGAAGTTGGGTGTCATCAGCATAGAGGTGGTGTTTTATAGAGTGGGAGTTGATGATAGTGGACAGGGGGGAGGTGTAAAGAGTGAAAAGAACAGGGCCAAGGACAGATCCTTGTGGAACACCACAGGTCAGGTATGCAGGTTGAGAGTAAGTGCCATTGATGAGAACAGTTTGTTTTCTGTTTGATATATAGTGTGTTGTTCTCTCAAAACTGTTGACTGCTATTTTGTAAGGTACCGTTTGTGAAGACATAGTTCTCATACCTTTTTTTTTTTGTCACCTCTTAATATTAACTGTCTAATAGCTGCCCATTCAGACGTCATTGTTACTACTTACTCAGCTCATGGCAGCCAAAGACCTTAACATGACTGCATTGTTTTGCCAGTACATTATTGAAAGTCTACTCTTTGCTAATGCTATTAATTTAAACAGACAGTATGGTATTTTAACCTCACCTTATCAAAGAGTTACTCGGGGTTGTTTTTTTTTATCAATTATTTGTTGAATGTTTACAAATGCTTGTACTTTGGGGTGAAAATGTAGACACCACATATTGTTGAGATTATTATGTAATAATTCATTTGTGTATTGCGATTGTTAGTTGACAAATGTATATTTTGTTGTTCCATTTAAGGATTTGAGTATAAATTGTTGTAGTTGTAACGTACTCAAGAATATGCTGTACCTTTCAAGTACTGTCTTATTTTTTCACCATTCCTTCAGGTATCAGGTATCTTTTTTCCTTATTATTATCTTCCCATTTCCTTTTTTCCTTCCCTCTCTGTCATCATCAATAGACGGAATAAACAGCCAAGTACTATCCACAGACTTGTTTTTGATTGAGAGACCTCCCTTTCTGCTCTGGCACAAACGACACCTCCACATCATACACCACCCTTAACCACTCGCTCCGTCTCATATAT
>JAPXFY010000015.1:59496178-59508678 GCA_030674185.1 Monoplex corrugatus | reverse complement strand
CCTTCCTCTCCTTCCTTTCCTTTCCTCCCTCCTTTCCTCTCCTTCCTTCTCCTTTCCTTCCCTTCCTTCCTTTCCCTCTTCCTTTCCTTCCCTCTCTCCTTCCCTTTCCTCTTCCTTCCTCCCTCTCCTTTCCTTCCTCTTCCTTCCTCCTCCTTCCTCTTCCTTCTCCTTTCCTCTCCTTCCCTTCCTTCCTCTCCTCTCCTTCCTCCTCCCTCCTCTTCCTCTCCTTCCTTCCTTCCCTTCCTTCTCCTTTCCTCTCCTTTCCTTTCCTCTCCTTCCTTTCCTCTCCTTCCCTTTCCCTTCCTTTCCTCCTCCCTTTCCTTTCCTCTCCTTTCCTCTTCCTCTCCTTCCCTTTCCCTCCTTCCTCTCCTTTCCTTTCCTCTCCTTTCCTTTCCTCTCCTTTCCTTCCTTTACTTTCCTCTCCTTCCCTTTCCCTTCCTTTCCTCTCCTTTCCTTTCCTCTCCTTTCCTTTCCCTTCCTCTCCTTTCCTTTCCTTCCTCTCCTTCCTTCCTTTCCCTCCCTTTCCTTCCCTCTCCTTCCTTTCCTCTCCTTTCCTTCCTCTCCTTCCCTTTCCCTTCCTTTCCTCTCCTCTCCTTTCCTTTCCTCTCCTCCCTTTCCCTTCCTCTCCTTCCTCTCCTTCCTTTCCTTCCTCTCCTTCCTCTCCTCTCCTTTCCTCTCCTTCCCTCTTCCCTTCCTTTCCCTTCCTTTCCTCTCCTTCCCTTTACCCTCCTTCCTCTCCCTTCCTTTCCTTCCTCCTTCCCTTTCCTTCTCCCTTTCCCTCCTCTCCTTCCCTTCCCTCCTCCTCCTCTTCCTCTCCTTTCCTCTCCTCTTCCTTTCCTCTCCTTCCCTTTCCTTTCCTCGTCCTCTTCCCCTTCCCTCTCCTCGCTCCTTCCTCTTCCTCCTCCCTACTCCTCCCTCCTTCCCTCCTCCCTTTCCCTCCTTCCTCTCCTCTCCCTTTCCTTCCTCCCTTCCTCCCCTCTCCTTCCCTCCCCCTTCCTTTCCTCCTCTCCTCTTCCTCTCCTTTCCTCTTCCTTCCTCTCCCCTCCCTTCCTTTCCTCTCCTTTCCTTTCCTTTCCCTCCTTCCCTTCCCTTCCTCTCCCTTTCTCTCTTCCTCTCCTTTCCTCTCCTCCATTCCCTCCTTTCCTTCCTCCTCTCCTTCCCTTCCTCCTCCCTTCCTCCTCCTCCCACTCCTCTCCTCTCCTGTCTCCTCCTCTCCCCTCCTCTCCCCCCCTCTCCCCTCCTCTCCTGATCTCCTCCTCTCCCCTCCGCTCCCCCCCTCTCCCCTCCCTCCTCCCTCCTTCCCCTCCTCTCCCCCCCTCCCCTCCCCCCCTCCACCTCCTCTCCCCCCCCCTCCTCCCCTCCTCCCCCCCCCCTCCGCTCCTCCCCTCCCCCCCTCCCTCCCCCCTCCCCCCCCCTCCCTCCCCCGCCGCTCCCCTCCTCTCCCCTCCTCCCCCCTCCCCTCCTCTCCTCCCCCCTCTCCCCTCCGCCCCTCTCCTCTCCTCCCCGCTCCCCTCCTCCCCTCCCCTCCCTCTCCGCTCCCCCCCTCTCCTCTCCACTCCACTCCTCTCCCCTCCCCTCCTCCCCGCCTTTCCTTCCTCCCCTCCCCTCCCCCCCCCCTCCCCTCCCCTTGCCCGTCCCTGCCCACCCTCCCGTGCCTGCCCCTCCCCCCCCCCCTCCCCCCCCCCCCTCCCCCTCCCGCCCGCCAACACGAAACGAGTCCCGCACCCCAAATGATCCACGCACAAACCGCACAAACCGCCCGCCCCCGACAACATCCTAGACAGAATAGTATAACAAGCATGCCGTAATACCCCAGCATGATCACACCCAGTACGAACTGCGACATAACAATGGTATGCATATTCACACAATACGAACAATTGGAATAACCATAATCGCATATTATTTCTGGTGCCTGGAGAGGAGTAATATTGATACAAGGAAAATGTAAATTAAAATACATAAATAAATATATATATGTAATAAATACTAATACATACAAACATACAATATGTGTGTGTGGTGTATGAGTGTGTGTGTTTGTGTGTCTGTGTGTGTGTGCGCGCGAGCCCGTTTGTGTGTATGTGCGTGTGAGTGTGTGTGCGTGCGTGTGAGTGTGTGTGTTTGTATGAATACGTGTGCGTATGTGTGTAGTTTGTGTGTGTGCTTGTGTGTGTTTGTCTGTGTACATGCGTGTGTGTGTGTGTGTGTGTGTGTGTGTGTGTGCGTGTGTGTGTGTGTGTGTGTGTGTAATGATTATTTGTCTGTGTGCGTGCGTGCATGCGTGTGTATGTATGTTTGTGCGTAAATGCCTGAGTGTGTGTGTGTGTGTGTGTGTGTGTGTGTGTGTGTGTGTGTGTGTGTGTGTGCGCGTATGTATGTTGTTGTTGTGGTTTATGTGTGTGTGTGTGTGTGTGTGTGTGTTGTGTGTGTGTGTGTGTGTGTTGTGAAAATGAGTGAGCGTATGTGTGTGTGTTTGTCTGTGAGCGAGCATGCATGCGCATGCGTGTGTGTGTGCATGCATGCGTATGCGTGTTTGTGTATGCGTGTGTTTGTTTGTTTGTATCTTTGTTTGTTTGTTTGTGTGTGTGTGTGCGTGTGTATGTGTGTGTGTGTGTGTGTAAGTGTTGGTGTTTGTTTGTCTGTGTGCGTGCGTGCATGCGTGTGTGTATGTGTGTGTGTGTGCGTGTGTGCTCGCGTGCGCGCGAGCGTATGTGTGTGTGTGTGTGTGTGTGTGTGTGTGTGTGTGTGTGTGTGTGTGTGTGTGTGTGTGTGTGTGTGTGTGTGTGACTGTAATTTCAGCATTAAAGTTCGTGATTTGACAAATGTGTCTCAAGCTTGGGAGCAGAAAGGACAAAGGTCTTTGGCAACGGTCGAAGCAACTAGAAACACCACCAGACAAAGGCCATCTATTCCCCTGCCACCAGAGTCGTGCAATAAGACAGCAAGGGAGGCTACTTTAGGGCGAGAGTTTTAGCCAGGTCATTTATCTCCTCCCTTTTACGATGGGGCTGTCTCAGTGTTTGCTTCTCGCATAAAAAGAGTCTACATGATCAAACCATCTTTTCATATAGTTTTTATATAATTTCGTGAACGTATCTTTTACGACAGTTTCACATACCCGGGGCTGGTTGGTTTATTTTTTAATAGAATCTTGGGTTCAAGGTCTGATCTCTCGAGTTCAGTTCCAGTGCTCAACACGAGCACTGGCTGTGTACACAGCAGCTGTTTGAAATACTCCAGTCATTCTGGTGGTGTCAGCTTAATTAACGTTCTGTTTTATAGTCCTTTCCAACCACTCAGCTTCCTTTCCCTACTCCAAGACTTTGCCAGATCATATGAAGTTTGGAGCAGGTCCGTGGAGTGTGCCAAATGATTACTGGCAGATTTGGGTGTAGCGCATATGGAATTGCCTGTGTGCGATGAATCTCTCTTCAACATTTCCCGAATCCAAACTTCAGTTTTGTTTTCTTAAGACAGTGTCCCTGAGATCATATAGATATCACGTGCGAGTCAATTACTTATCAGATGATGGTTTGAATGATGCTTCCCTGTATCTCTCGTGCATGCCTTTATTTGTCTCCTCTATTTCCTACACACGCATCAAACTAGAACACACACACACACACACACACACACACACACACACACACACACACACACACAAGACGCGCACACAGACACACATACATATACACACACACACACACACATATATATATATATATATATATATATATATATATACATATATGTATATGTATATACACATTGTCATATATATACATATATGTATATGTATATATATATATGTATATATACATATACATACATACATACATACATACACACACACATACACACACATATAAATATATACATACATACATAATATATATATATATATATATATCATCATCATCATCATCATCATGTACCCTGCCGCATGGCGCTGGTGATCATGGCCCTCCAAACGAACCTTTCCCTTGTCGCTGCAAGTGCATATCCCACCCTCTGTGTCCTTATCTACCCTGTAAGTCTGTAGAATATTTTCTCCAAGATCTACCTGGTGTTCTCTTTCCCTCCAGCTTTCCTGTTGTGACCAAGTGCTCTAATTTCTCTTTTCTCATAAAATGCCCTATAAATGTTGCTCTTCTTTTCCTAATCTTATTTATCAATAATCTTGTGTCTGCCTCCTTCGAGACTGACCCACTTGTTTCGTTTTGTTTTATTTGTTTTTCTTGCCATTTATCTATACTTATTCATCTATTTATTTATTTATTTTCTTCTACATGGAAATCTCAATATTCTTCATAAAAACCAGAAAAAGAAAACACGAGAAATTAATCAGAATCCGTATTTAATACAACCTGACAAGACAGGCGCAAATTTTGTCAAGCCTAGATGTACGATCACAAACGAACAAACACCATACAAAAAAGGATTAAAATGACTGAAATGACATCATAATGTGTTTGTAAGTAGATATGATAATTATAATATATATATATATGTTTACACACACACACACACACACACACACACACACACACACACACACACACACACACACACACACACACATACACACACTCACACACACACACACACACACACACACACACACACACACACACACACATATATATATATATATATATATATATATATATATATATATATATATATATATATATATATTGTTTGTCGTAAAATCTGTCTGATCTTCACTGATAGGTAGTGATAAGAATTTTTTTTATTCTACATGAGATACTATGAACTCATAGATGAATGAGTTCATAGTAGGAAACACCTAGTTGAGCAGCCTAATAGAAGAAAATGGACTTCGATGAGTCCACGAGATAATACCAAAATTCAGATTGACTACATCCTGATCAACAAAACATTTAGAAATGCTTTACTGTCAGGAAAAACACTACCAGACTGCAACAGTGACCACAATCCTGTAGTGGGAAGATTTAGACTAAAATTGAGGAAAAGGAAACAGACCAAAAGCAACATCAAACTAAACAATGGACTCTTAAAGACAGATGAAGTAATACGTAACAAAATTAATGTACATGTTCAAAACAAATTCAGTGCTCTGGAAGACGTTGGTGACAGTGAGGAACAATGGACAAAGTTGAGGAATCGATAAATGAAGCTTGTGAAGAAATCCCTAAGGCAGATAGAAAAGCAAAAAAGAGCTGGATGACTAATGAATATTTGGGCTCGATGGAGGAAAGGAGGAAGGCAAAGAGAAACGAGGAGATATACAGGAAGATAAACAAGGAGATCAGGAATAGTTGCAATGAAGCTAAGGAAGCTTGGCTGAAAACAAAGTGCAAAGAAATGGAAGACCGACACAAAACGGATCCTCAGGGTATGTACAGACGAATTGAAGAAACTGTCCACAGGAAAAATACATGCACATCAACTGGTTGCTTGAAATCGAAAGATGGCACACTTATCATGGAAAAAGACAAAATATTAGACAGATAGGGAGAGTACATTAAAGGCTTTTTGAGGATGACAGAAACGAAGAACACATTATAAAAAAAACTTTAAAGGACCACCCATAATGAAAGATGAAGTTAAAGCGGCACTGAAAAAGATGAAACCAGGAAAAGCCCCAGCACCAGACAACATTACTACAGAGATGATTGAACCCCTGGAGGAATTTGGCATAGAAAAAATAACAGTCCCCCTAAATGAAATGTACAACACTGGAAGAATCCCCAAAGATATGTCAAAATCAATTTTCATTGCACTTCCAAAGAAGACAAGGGCTATAGAATGCGAACTCCATCGCACAATCAGTTTGATGAGTCATGTAACAAAAATCCTGTTAACAATAATCATGTTGAGGTCAAGGAATAGAATCAAAAAGAAATAGCAGAAGAACAGCGTGGATTTGTGGAAGGGAAAGGAACTATTAATGCCATATACATCCTAAGAACTATCATAGAGAGGTCAAATGAGATGAATAAGGATTTGTATTTATGCTTTGTTGACTACACCAAGGCTTTCGATCGGGTGAGACATGATGAATTGATCAACCAACTGGAGAGACTCAATGTTGATGGAAAAGATCGAATAATCAGAAACATGTACTGGAAACAAACAGCTGCAATGGGAATAGAAAACAATGTTAGCTCTTTCCAAAACATCAAAAGAGGAGTCAGACGGGGTGGTGTTTTGTCACCAGATCTGTTTTCATTTTACAGCGAAAACATCATGAGAAACCTAGAAGAAGACCCTGGATTAAAGGTTGGAGGGAAAATGATAAACAACATTCGATACGCAGATGACACCGTGCTAATTGTAGAAAATGAAAGCGACCTACACAACCTTGTGAATATACTAGAAATAGAAAGCAAAGGTAAGGGGCTGGAACTAAACAGCAGGAAGACTGAAGTCATGGTGATCAGTAAATAACATGAAATCCCCTCATGCAAAATAACAGCAAATGGCACAACCTTGACACAGGTTAATAAGTTCAGATACCTGGGAACGGTCATTTCACCAGACGGCAGATGCACATCGGAAATAGCTGGCAGAATCGGCGAAGCCAAAACAGCATTCAAGAAGATGACAAGCATTCTTACCAACAAATGCCTATCAATTAACATCAGGAAGAGAGTTCTTGAATGTTACATACAACCAATACTGTTGTACGGATGTGATGCGTGGACAGTCAACAAGCAAAGCCAGAGCAAGATTGAGGCAGCCGAGATGTGGTTTCTAAGAAGAATGTTGCGAGTTCCATGGACAGCAAAGAAAACAAACGGGACAGTCTTGATGGAGGCAGACACAAGTAGATCACTCATAAAGAAGATTAGGAAAAGACAGGTAACATTTATAGGCCATTTTTATGAAGAAGGGGAATTTGGAGCACCTTGTCACAATGGGAAAGCTGGAGGGAAAGAGAGCACCAGGTAGACCCAGGGAGAAAATGCTGGACGGACTTGCAGAGTGGCTGGGGACGAGGAGGGTGGGGGAGATGCTGGGTGCAACGAGAGATAGAGATGGTTGGAAGTCCATGATCGCCAACGCCATGCGGCAGGGCACCTGATGATGATATATAGGTGTGTATATATATATAAATATATATATATATATAATAGATAGATAGATAGATAGATAGACAGACAGACAGATAGATAGATAGATAGATAGATAGATAGATAGACAGACAGATAGATAGATAGATAGATATATAGATAGATAGAGAGATAGATAGATAGATAGATAGATGAGTCAAAGCGAGTGGTTAAGGGCGGTGTCTGATGTGGTGGTGTCGTTTGTGGGAGATCTCTCAATCAAAAGACAAGTCTGTGGATAGTATTTGGCTGTTTATTCCGTCTATTGATGATGACAGATAGGGAAGGAAAAAGGGAAAAGGGAAAATAATAATAATGAAAAAGGACCGTGATACCTGAAGGAATGGTGTAAAAATAAGACAGTACTTGAAAGGTACAGAATATTCTTGAGTACATTACAACTACAACAATGTATACCCAAATCCATAAATGGAACAACAAAATATACATTTGTCAACTAACAATAGCAATGCACAAATGAATTATTACATCATAACCTAAACAATATGCAGTGTCCACAGTTTCATCCAAAAGCACTAGCATTTGTAAACATGGAACAAATAATTGATAAAAAAAAAATACCGAGTTACCCTTTGATAAGGCGAGGGTAAAATACTGTACTGTCTGTTTGGTAGCATTAGCATAAAGTAAACTTTCAATAATGTACTGGAAAAACAATGCAGTCATATTAAGCTGTTCAGCTGCCACGAGCTGAGTAAGTAGTAACAATAAAGTCTGAGCTATTAGACAGTTAATATTCAGTGGTGACAACAAACACTATTTAACTATGAGAACTGTGTTGTCACAAACAGTACTTTACAAAACAGCAGTTTTGAGAGAATAACACACTTGAGTCATCTGTTCATCAGCTTTATGTATAAATTTATGCGTAATTCTAGGTCTAGTGCTGGAGGTGGTGGTGACAAAATAGCATAGCGTATTACCCTTAAACCATGTCATTAATACAACGCTCTGTACGTGATTATCAGTGATGCTGATCAGACAAGGGACACATTAGAACAACAAAAGAATCAATTAGCTGAGCACATGCCTCGTCGATTTTCATTATGCGTATACATTATTCATATAGGACGAGTATTGTTAAATACGAACGACACTTTACATACAGACTACATATGACAATATTCTAAACAGTGAAGGTTTCATTGTACACATGAAGATTTAAGAACTCGTCAAGACGAAAATTCGTTTTCTACAGGGAAAACGTTGGTATTTAGTTGTTCCAATGAGCATGAAAATGGACAATTGAAAGTTTATTTTGGCATTATACTGTTCAGTTTTGAATCTCAAATTTGGTATTCCTTGAAGAGTATTCATATTCGGGAAACATTAGTTGGTTTTGCATTCACAGATAACAGATTTTGCAAGCATTATTGTAAGGTCAAATATTTTATCTGTTTGTTTTATTGGGGTTTTTTTCGTCGCATCGAACAGCATAGGATTTTGTGTGCTTTTGATGCTATATGTTGGCATTTTTCGTTGGTTAATTTTTTTGTTAAGTTCCAGAAAGTTACGGACACAATAACAGGTCCTCGGGAAATATTCATTAGCGTCTCTTGCATTATTACACAATGTACAATTTATCATAGTAGATATACCCACTGCATTTAATATCATATTGATGGCACCAACCCGATGACATATTCTCTGCTGAGACCATTTTGATTTGACATCATTGCATTTATGAAATTTAGACATACATTTTGTCACGAAATATGAACGTATAATTTTTCTGATCATTTTAGGCAACAATTTGGTTTACTGTCACCAAATGGTTTCTTTTTCGTGTAGAATTTGCCCTCATTTGGTCACTCATTATTAGTCTTACTGGGCACAATAAACATATTATTATTATACTGTTTAACTCAGTTTTGGTTGTTCTTAAACATTGTTTGATTGAAAATATCCATCCATTATATGTGATAAAATCAATGTGGCAGTCAGAGTTAATTTTAAGTTTGAAATTCTTCAGAGGTTAAAACAATCTTAATAAACAAACGAAAAAAAAAAAACCCACCACATTCTTTAAAGAACATTCGGGATAAAGTACATTCCTTTCAAATTTCTCTGCCAGTTTATTGTCTTTAAATATCAAGTTATCAACCTTTGTTTTTAATTCCTTTCAATTTATTCTATTGGTTTATTGTCTTTGGATATTAGGTCATCCATCTTTGCTTTTTTTCCGTTGCAGAAGACGGGTTCAGCTAGAACTTCAATTAAGTTTTTAGGTACTCTGTGATTATAAAATGTGATGCAAGCCTTTAATGTATAGGCCCAAAACAGTGTTCTTCGGGAAAAATATGAAACAATGGCTGGTCCTTGATATTCAATGGTTTTAAGAAATGGATCCATTTTCGTTGCACCAATTTTCAATTTATAATGTGAGGTTTTGTTTATCTGCTTTTTCTGTTTAGTCAGTGTGAGTTTGACAGCATATATACATACATACGCACACTCATGCACGCACAACCTCCCTCCATTTCTCTCAGTTCCCTCTCCCCTCCCATCTTATTTCTCCGTCTATTTTTGACACTCACTCTCGTACAACCAAACAAACAAACATACAAACAAAACAAACAAGTTATGTCAAACGCATCTCAACAAATGAAGAAGAAAAACAAAAAACCATGAACAAGCACACGAACAATGGAACAGACAAACACACAAGCAAAGCAAATGAAGAAACGAGTAAACGAACAACCAAATAAACAAACACACAAAACAAACAAACGAAACATCTAATCACCCTGTGAACCAACCATTGAACCGAGAAATAAGCAATCAAAGCAAAGTAAATAAATCAAACGTTATAGAATAAAGAGGAAAACAAGAGAGAGAAAGAGAGACAGAGAGAGAGAGAGAGACAGACAGAGAGACAGACAGAGAGACAGAGAAAGAAAGAGAGAGAGGGAGACAGCGAGAGAAGGAGAGACAGCAAAATAAATCTGAATTTGTTGTTGCTGGCAGTTGCGTAACTTTTCTTTTTGAACAACGCTTTCTCTTGAAGTGATAACATTTATTCTAATTTGCACTGATATCGGATCCAACACAATACCCCCCCCCCCCCCCCCTGAATCAACTGAGTTGCTCGCAAACTTTATTATCCCCTGCTTTCCTTCCTGTCAACCTTCTTACCTACCTTTTATCTGTAAACGTCTCCGTTGATAATGTTCTTCTTAAAGTGATTACATTTAAAACGTTCCAGCAACTATTAAACTTGCCAAGACACCCACTCTGAGGGAACAGGTACGTGTATTTCCGTTTGAGCAATTCTTGTCTGAGCGATTATGTAAACATTAGGTGGAGCAACATCTGGACCTGACATGTTATCCCCACCCATTGCAGTTTGCTCATTCCTGTTCCTGCCAGCTGTGCTCTTGGGAGGACTCGACCAAGAAAAGGAATCTATTTGAACTACATAAATTATCTACTTGGAATGGTTATGTTCATTTGTTGAGAGCCCGTGCTTATACACTTGTGTCCCCCCCCCCCCCCCTTACCCCCTCTACCCCCATTTTCGGCTAAATGGTTTCTGTTGGTTTGAGTACAACACTGACTGTAACATGCACATGGAAAACAAAGACGCATGTGGAAACTGATAAAAAAAAAAAAAGAAAGAAAAGAAAAAAGAAAGAAAGAAAGAAAGAAAAATGTATTACGTAAAGTCAAAATCAATAGCTTGTATTGCAACGTCTGCAGCTGGAAAACCATGAAAAATGAACAAAATAAACCCAGCCTCATGACAATTACTCCCCCTACCAAAGAAAGAAATAAAGAAAGAAGAAAGAAAAACAAGTAAAAAAATCAAACGCCAAAGAAAAGAACAGAAAAAAACAAACAAACAAACAACATCAAACCCACCAACAAACCATACACACAAACACACACAACAAACACACACAACACACACACACTACAACATCACAACACACACACAACACAACACACAACACACACACAACCACACACACAACAACAACACACACACACCACACACCACACGCCACGCACACGGCGAAACAGTGCGCAAACAGGATCAAGGGGAAACCACAGCGTCCATGGAAAAATGTACCTCCTGATGCTTCACCTACATGAAGGTTTTCGATCCCACATGAAGGCTTCCGATCCCACATGAAGGCTTCCGATCCCACATGAAGGCTTTCCATCCCACACGAAGGCTTTCCATCTCACATGAAGGTTTTCCATCCCACACGAAGGCTTTCCATCTCACATGAAGGCTTTCCATCTCACATGAAGGTTTTCCATCCCACATGAAGGTTTTCCATCCCACATGAAGGCTTTCCATCCCACATGAAGGCTTTCCATTCCACATGAAGGCTTTCCATCCCACATGAATGAGTTCGATCTTACATTAAGGCGTTTGATCCCACATGAAGACATTCGATCCCACATGAAGCCTCTTGATCCCACATGAAGGATTTCTATCCCACATGAAGGATTTATATCCTACATGAAGGCTTTCTATCCCACATAAAGGCTTTTTATCCCATATGAAGGCTTTGCATCCCACAGGAAGGCTTTCCATCCCGTATGAAGGCATTCAATCCTACATGAAGGCTTTCGATCCTACATGAAGGCTTTCGATCCCACATGAAGGCTATCGATCCCACATGAAGGCTTTCAATCCTACAGGAAGACCCCACACCGGACGGTTGAGGACCAGTATGCCTACTCATCCAATCGGACCGGCAACAGAGTCCACTACCACAGAAAGTATCAACGTGTCTAATTACAATGAGTAAACACGGAAAATGATATAGATATAGATATAGATATATAGATATATATATAGATATAGATATACATATATAAAGTATTGGTGACCTATAACTCAAGGCTACATCTAAGGGCGTGAGGGAGTAGCGATGTCACTATTCTCAGATCAGCCTTTGGAGGTTCCCATATTTATCTCCTTCGCTTTTTCACCTTTCCCAACTCTGTAATATTTCATTTTCATTTCCTTTTGTCACAGTGGATTTACCATATAAAACTCCTACTGCTTTTCCCATTGAGAGCACATCGCCTCCCGCGGTATAGCAACGCCCAACATTTTTTACTGAGACTTTGGAAAGGCAAGAAGTCTAACTGGTCTTTCAAGGGGAAGGACTTGGGAAATGAACCCATCTCTCCAATGTTTTATACAAGGGCAGCAGGCGATGCCCTGCTCTTTTCGATTTTCAACTGCCCATGGCAGCTTCAGCGTACGCAGGCGAGAAGGCACACGGGTCCGACTTGTTTATTGTCCCCTTCTGAAGGATTAAACGTTCAGTTCGATTTTCCAGTTAAACTGAGGAGAAAAGTCGAGGCCTCAAAGGCGAACTGGAATCTCTAGTTTAGTTATTGGCAGGCAAACGT
>JAPXFY010000015.1:59488678-59491178 GCA_030674185.1 Monoplex corrugatus | reverse complement strand
ATCTGGGCAAGGAGGAACCAAAAAAAGTGAACTTCATAAGGATTAAATTCCCTACAGATGATGTGTGCCCCGTTAGCACATTGGTAAAACCGCGTACCGCAGTTCTGAAGCGCAGAATCGCCCAGGTTCGATCCCCGGCGTGGGAAAAAAAAAAAAAAAAAAAAAAAAATAGACAACAGCAGAAGGGCATCCAGGAGTCATGACCTGGATGTGGCCCGGCCCCCCGAGAGTGTAAGGAATTCAGGGCCGAAACACTTGTCTAAAGGGGGTTACTTCTCTGAAGACCTTCTGTTGTCTAGCTCTCCCTAGAGTTTCTTTCTACCTTCTACCAGGTCACAGCAGTGTTACAAACGCACGAAGATTAGGTAACCATAACACAGGAAAATATTAAACATGTATGGGCATACTTCGCTCTGAAGCCATCGTTAAAGAATGAATCATGCCTAAATCCATAATGGGTAAACACACATAAGGGCATGCACACAACACACTCGTACCATATTCAGCTTTCACGTTCATTCTCACACAGGCATTCATATTCTTATTTTTCTATCTGCATTATGAAATAACACAGCAATTTATCTAGTCAAATCACCCAGTGACTTACGCCGTGTATGTAATATGAAATAGATAGCCTTATAGTAGTTAAAAATGACACCCTCGTTTTCACTAGTAAACAATTTAGCTATCTGAATGTGAAACGGTATAACTGATATTCAAACACTTGGTTCTCAGGTCAGAATACTGAGGACAGAGGCATATGATGTGGATGAGAGAGAGAGAGAGAGAGAGAGAGAGAGAGAGAGAGAGAGAGAGAGAGAGAGAGAATGCAGAGACAGACAGAGAGAATAGCAGAGGAATATCTTTTCATGTCCAACCCTTTCCACAGATGATTTACAATTATACACCTACACATTCTGTACTGAATCTATAGTAATTATCTTTTTACGAGCGTAAAATACAGCCTAATGAGCGCGTCAAATATCGCTCAAGGGAGATCACCCTTTTGCATGAAGCCAATTAGGAACATCACATATCCTTCAAAAGAGAGTATATCTTTTCCCATACAGCCCGCTAGGGATATGATATATCCTTCATGACGACTTGTCATTCATCTCCTAATGGTCAGTACCCGTCCCCAAGGTGATGTTTGTTTTTGAGGAGACTGGAAGAATTACAACTCAGAGAATACGGTTTGATCAGTCACATACAATTGTCTCATTTCTTTTGCTGTAAGGTCAAGAGACTCGGCAATGGGGAAAATGTTGTCAGCTAATTGAGAGCTGGGTCGAGTTGGGGAGTTTATTCACGAGGTATTTATAACACTCAGACTATTCTATATGTGTTCCTTTAAAAATCAACCAGTAATTGTTTACTGCGGGACTATTTGAGTCTGCGCAAACCCCTGTGCTCTGGCAAGATGATAGAAAATGGATGGAAAGAGTGGGTTTTTAGCCCGCATAAAACCAGGGACCAAACTGACATGAAGCTGGCACCACCAACACAACTGGAGCATTAACCCTTTGACTTCCGCACCCATCCACCGATTGCAAAAATGTAACCCTTTGACTCCCTCACCTTATCCACTAGCTTCCCGCAGGAAGTTGGTGGATTGGGCGAGGGAGTCAAAAGGTTCAGTTTTTGCTTTGCTAGCGTGTTTGACAATGCAGGAAGCTGGCGGACAGGGAGCAGGAGTCAAAGGTCTAAGATGGGCAGCGAGCAGGCCAGTGTTTTATTGTTGTTTATACATCATTCTTTCTTTTTTTTTTTATAGGATCATTGCACTCAGGGAGTCACCTTTGAGCTCACCTTTATTTTTTTACGTCCCATTTTCTACGCCAGTTTAATGGCCACAGAAACTAAAACAGTTTTTTTTATTATGCGATGATGGTGATGTCGATGTGGATGATAATCATGATGCTATGGAGTTCCATCTAGGATTGAGACTGCGTGACAGGGTTGTACTCTACGATTACTATCATAATATATCCTGGCGTCAACCAGGTCCCAGAGATACAAACACCTGCGGTGTTGGTCAGACGATTTGAGCAACACCCTCAATGATGCATCCGCGAAGTGGATGAGACTCGACTGTGTGGTTCCAGTCTTGCCAATGAGCCCATAGCACGCCCAATTCTGGGTAGAAGCCGGTTAGAGCCGAAAAATCCCACAATGATTTTTGAAGGTACTGATGGGGATTCGAACCCACAACCTTCCAGTCGGTAGTCCGTTTGCGTTAACCACTACACCACGGCGACTGTTTATACATCATTCTTGAATGTATGTTGCGGGGCGCGACACAGTCATTGTCCTTTTGGTTGATGATGATGATGATGATGATAAGTAAGGGGAAAGGAGCTGGCACTATGCAAGTTGGTAGCAAGGAGCGCTGCCCGAAAAAGAAATGAAGACCAGAGTGGGGCGTGAGAGGGCTCTTCCATTTTTTTTTATTAGGTCCGGAGGGTAGGCTGGACCTGGTTGGTCCACTTTGTGTGGCTAC
>JAPXFY010000015.1:59471178-59473678 GCA_030674185.1 Monoplex corrugatus | reverse complement strand
TTATTTTGTTTATTTTTCACTGGTTTTTCCCAGTTGCAGACGTTGCAGTACAAGCTATTGATTTCGACTTTACGTAATACGTTTTTCTTACTTTCTTTCTTTCTTTCTTTTCTTTTCTTTCTTTCTTTCTTTTTTTATCAGTTCCCACATGCTTCTCTACAACAGCATGTCTTTGTTTTCCATATGCATGTTACAGCCAATGTTGTACTCAAACCCAAACCAGCAGAAACCGTTTTGCCGACAATGGGGGTGGAGGGGGTAAGGGAGGGGGGGGGGACACAAATGTATAGGCACGGACTCTCAACAAATGAACATAACCATTCCAAGTAGATATAATAGTTCAAATAAATTCCTTTTCTTGGTCGAGTCCTCCCAAGAGCACTGCTGGCAGGAACAGGAATGAGCAAACTGCAATGGGTGGGGATAACATGTCAGGTCCAGATGTTGCTCCACCAAATGTTTTGCATAATCACACAGACAAGAATTGCTGAAACGGAAATATACGTACCTGTTCCCTCGGGGTGGGTGTCTTGGCAAGTTTAATAGTTGCTGGAACGTTTTAAATGTAATCACTTTAAAAAGAACATTATCAACGTAGACGTTTACAGATAAAAGGTAGGTAAGAAGGTTGGCAGGAGGGAAAGCAGGGAAAACTAAAGTTTCCGAGCAGCTCAGTTGATTTCGGGGGTATTGTGTTGGGTCCTGTCTGTATCAGCGTAAATTAGAATAAATTTTATCACTTCAAGAGAAAGCATTGTTCAACGAAAAATTATGCAATTGCCAGGAACAAAAGAAATATGTTTCTGAATTTGCTTGTGAGTTGAAGATATTTCTCGAGCTCTATGAATTCAAGTGGCATTTGTTAACTCTTTTCGCGCAACTTAGCCATTTTTTCTCTCCTATTATTGAATGGACTTTGGTGTAGTTGTTATAAATCATTTTGATGTCTAAACTGGGCAGCTTGGAGTGGCTGGCCCTGAGAAACGTCAAGGTCATGTGACAATCTTTATCCTATCTTTCTTCTGTCAAGGGGATCGGTCTCAGTTTTTGATGATTTGTAATCTTATTTCCATGAAAAACTGTTCAATGGGAGGGTCCTGGGAAATCAGCCAATCTTTCCAATCTTTCCAGGGCGGCCGAGCGAAAGCCCTACTCTTCACGATTTGCAACTGCCGTAGGATCATCATCGTGCGCAGGCCAGAAGGCACAAGGGTCCTAATGGTTTTTCGTCCCCTTCTGAAGATCTAGACATTCAGTTCGATTTTCCAGTCAAAATAAGGAGAAAAGTCGAGGCCCCAATGGGAAACGAAACTAGGAACCTCGAGTTTAGTTATTGGCAGGCGAACGTCTGAACCATTCTGCCACTCTTCTCTTACGTCAAACAAGGTAAAGTGTGTGATGGTAGAAGTCCATTTAGAACAAGAAAGAAAAATGATTAACTATCGCTACACATCGTTTCCAATCTTAGACTTTTCCCAGGACAAGGTGAAAGATAATAAATTGGTGGATTGCAGGAGAAAAAAGTAGCTTAAAGCACCCCAACAATTCCCCAAAACTTGCAAAAATATAAACACAGTTCAATGGATAATGCCAGCGCATTGGGCTCATGTGCAGGCTTACGAATTACATCATGATTGTTTTGCATCTTCTCTATCATATAGCATGAGTGGTACCTGTGCATACGTGCAGGCTTATGACTTATTCCATGATCATTTAGGATCTACTCCGTCACACAGCATCAGTGGCGTCTTTGCATAACAGAATTCATTCTGGGTATGGAGACTCTATATTGACAAAATGAAGTTGAAACTGCTTGAAACTATTCAGGAGATTGGCTGCAGTGAAGGAATACCTTTCTGGTCTGTCCAGGCTTACTGACTTTATTTGATTCATTTAATAAATTTAGTTCATTTCCGGTGATTTGCTATGCCTATGAGAGAAAAGACTATCTTGAACAATACAAACCCGCATTGTGAAAAAGTGTGTGATGCAGTTCATTCTGTCGGGTGAACTAGTTCCTAAACTTCCTCCCCTACCCCCCTACCCCCGTGGGGATGCCGGGGGCTCTTTCAATATAAATAATATCCCCACCTTCTGGAAATCATGTGCTTTTCTGTCGCTCTCTGTTGATTTCTTCCTCCTTTGCTTTCTGTCATTTCTTTCTATCATTTTCTGCTTTGCTGTATATGTTCGATAAAGTCTTTCGTACTTTCTCTTCGGATTGATAATTGAGTACATGTACTAAGTGCATTTTTGGCTGTAGGGAAATGAAAAATGCGGAAGCAATTTCAGGTAATGTAGGCCTGTTCTTATATACATACATACATACATACATACATATATATATATATATATATATATATATATATATATATATATATATATATATATATATATATATATATACATACATGTATGTATATATTTGTGTCCTTTGATGTTTCAATTTGTATTCAGGTATGTTGTTAAATCCCATGTGTGATAAATTGGACGGAGTGGT
>JAPXFY010000015.1:59458678-59463678 GCA_030674185.1 Monoplex corrugatus | reverse complement strand
ACAGACAGAAGGAGGCTAGAGGGACACAGAACGCATCACAAATAGCAAGATGCAAGTAAAGACTCTCTCTCTCTTTCCTTCTCTGGTATTTTTTTTTCCACTTCAGTGCTGAAAAATGTACACATCTTGGGCCATAAGCTAACTTTGAATTGACTACTGATGTTGCGAGATGCGACATTTTAGTGTCCATCCCCATGTTGTCAATTGTTTGTATTGAATTAAAGTTTTGATAGCTGAATGTAGCAAGGTATCAATATTTTCCTTCCATTGTCAACTACAAGCCAAGTATATTCCTAAAATATTCACCTTGGTTATGTCTTTCAGTTTTTTTGTTTTTATTTTTTGTTTTTGTTTTTTTTATCAATTTTAAATAATGGCAACTCTTTAAGACCAAGACCATTATTAAAACAGGAATATGTGTGTCTTTTCACTGGAGATTTCCAGGCCGTTGTCTTTCAAGTAATCTGAAATATGATCAGTTTCGTGGTGGTAAACGTTTGAAATATGTTTCGTTTCTCTTAAAGAAGTCCGTCCTCCTTTCCAAGGTAACAGCCATCTAAAATGGCTGTTATGATCAGCCTACTGAGATGTTTGTATATTTTGAGACACGTGTTAGCATAGATCATAACCTAAATACAAGAAGGCATATCAAGGAACCGTATAGAATTCCCAAGTTTACATAGCGTTGTGCTGAGTATGCATTGCCTACTTTAGCACTTACACTTCAGTCACTTTAAAGCACTTTGATATGATCAGAAATGTTTTTATTTCAAAAAAGTCTTACGTGCCAGCTTTGATCATATGCTTTTTTTTTTTAAATCAAAAATGTTGCTGAGACATTTTCATTTTCTTTTAGCAAACCGATTTGTTTTTTATCTGAGTTACTAATTTGATTTTATAGTCAGTTGTGGATCAAACCTTTTTCATGTCCGGATTGTTTAACTGGGATCATATTGTTTATTTTACAGAAATAGGTTTGTCGATTTAACATATTCTCTGTATCAGTTTCGAGACATGAGATGTAAGAGAGAAGAGTGGCAGAATGGTTCAGACTTCTGCCTGCCAACAACAGAGCTGTGGACTATATATCTCATCTCTCGAGATCAGTCTCTGCAGTCCACAGTCCATAACGTAAAAAAACGTACTCGTTCGTTGCCCAGCTTAATGCACCGTTCATTCTGGTGGTGTGTCAGCTTAGTCTTTTATAAGTTCCCCACCCCATCCCCATCTGCCAACTTCCATTTCAAGATCTTGCCAGAGCCTAGTGTTTAATGTGAGTTCTAGGACCCTGCCTGTGTGTCAGTGGTAAATTTTGGTGGGGGTGCATATGGATTTGTCTGAGCTTGATGAAATCCTCTTGAGCAAACTCCCATTCCAGTTCCAGCTCCAAAGCACCTTTCTCGCCCGTAATCTTCTTAAGGATTAAGTTGAAATGGCTAAACGCCCACTCTGTCAACACTCTTAAGGATTAAGATAATATGGCTAAACACCCACTCTGTCAACACTCTTAAGATTAAGATAATATGGCTAAACACCCACTCTGTCAACACTCTTAAGGATTAAGATAATATGGCTAAACACACACTATGTCAACACTCTTAAGGATTAAGATAATATGGCTAAACACCCACTGTGTCAACACTCTTAAGGATTAAGTTGAAATGGCTAAACGCCCACTCTGTCAACACTCTTAAGGATTAAGATAATATGGCTAAACACCCACTCTGTCAACACTCTTAAGGATTAAGATAATATGGCTAAACACCCACTCTGTCAACACTCTTAAGGATTAAGATAATATGGCTCAACACCCACTCTGTCAACACTTTTAAGGATTAAGGTCATGTGCGACATCTACACATACACCACTGTCATCTGTCTGAAAGACTAAGCAACTACACGCGCTAAAAAAAACTCTCCTTAGGATTAAGACGATATCACATCCACACACACACACACACACACAAACACACACACACACACACACACACACACACACACACACACACACACACACACACACACACACACACACACACACACACACACACACATGACATGTCTTCTGCTGAAAATAAACAATAACTAGGTTTTAGTCCGACTATCAAGACTCGGTCAGACTATACACTTTGTACATTTGAAGACGTGAATGCCATTATTTTGATTTTTGGTTATTTGTTATCCCTTGTAATCTATTATCACCTTTATAAGTTATTCGTACGTTGGACTATGTAATTTTCTTTTTATTGATTTTGCTACAATTTTGTTTTCTTTACTTCGTAGTCTAAGTAATTACGTAATTTTCTTTCTGTCCAGTTCTCCTGGACACAGAAAATCGAAGTATTCATTATTATCGACCATAAATAACAGTTAATAGAAAGTTGGAGATTAACCAATATCAGCAATGCGAAAACAATCCCAAGTCAAGTTTTTGCAATGGAATTGTAGATCCCTTTCCACCAATTCGGCTTACTTGGAGCATTTCCTAGCATCAAATAGGTGTGAAATTTTGATTCTACAGTCGATGAATGTTGTCGCTACCAAGCTTCCCAATTTCCCCAATTATTATTATCCTCCAGTCTATGAATGTGGGAATCACGGGAAGAAGGTATCCACCGCGATTTATATACTCAAAGAGTTACAATACTGCTTACTTACTTCCCCAGTTTTGAAATCAAGCGAAGATTTGCATGCTTGTGCTGCCACTGTCCAATTAAGCAATTCTCTAAACATTAACGTTTTGTCAGTCTACCTACCAACAGGTCCAAATGACCACAACACAGAATGGCTGCGCACTATCCAAGATCAGCAGCGTGGTAAATGGCTAATAGGTGGAGACTTTAATTCCCACTCCCCATTTTGGGAAAAGAACTGTTCTACTGTTACGAGCAATCGTTTGGTAGAAAATATCGTTGATAGTTCGCTTTACCTTCTAAATGATGGTAGTGTCACTAGGATCCCTGATGTTTCCAAACACAGGGCGACAGCCATCGATTTGTCTCTAATCTCACCAGAATTAGCACCATCCTGTACCTGGGAAACTCACAGAGACACTTTGGGAAGCGATCACCTACCTATCATCATAACCATAACTGACAAAAACATCAGGATGAAAGACAGCTCTCCTGAAATTATTCCAAAATATAATTACAAGCGTTCTGACTGGTCCTTATTTCGAACTGCTCTAGCTAATCAAGATTACAGACATTATGAAAGTGAAAATGTAGACATTATGTTTTCTAAATTCCAAGAGTCAATTTTAGCCGCTGCAGACCTATCGATTCCGAAACTCAAATCTTCTAGATCAAATAATCGATTGGGTAATGTTTGGTGGACAGAGGCATGTGAGAAAGCAGTTCAATATAAAAGGGAGAAATTCAAAATCTACATCAAAAGCCGGAAACCTGAGGATCATGTCGAAATGAAAAAAGCTAACATCCAATGTAACAAAATCATTGCTGAAGCAAAGAAAGATTATTGGGCATCATTCTGCACAAAAGAAATTTCAGATTTCAAAGATTTCCATAAAGTCTGGACGAAAATGAAACAAATGAAGGATGGAACCAACTTACCTAGGTGTCCGATAATGATTGAAACATGTAACACATTTCCTTCAGACATGGACAAAGCAGAAACTTTTGTGGATCTGTTCGCCAAAAACAGTAAAGTTGAAGGTTTATCTCCTGACTGCAAACATCACAGAGAAATGGAAGATTACAACCCAATCTACACTGATCCAGTACCACAGAATGATCTCTGGTTTAATTCTCCAATCACCTTAGAAGAGCTAAAAAACACAGTACTGTCTCTACACAACAAAAAGAGTTCGGTAGGTGTTGATGCAGTTTCGACTGAAATGATTAAACATCTCCCTGAAAACTACCTTATTTTCCTACACAAAATTTTGCAGAAATGCTGGGTTACTGGAACTGTGCCACAAATCTGGCAAAAGTCTATAGTTATACCAATCTTAAAAACAGGAAAATCGAAAACCGATAAAAACAGTTACAGACCTATTGCTTTAACGTCCCACACAAGCAAAACTAATGGAAAGATTGGTCTTAAACAGACTTTTACACTACTGTGATAAAAATAACGTTATTCCGGTAAACCAGGCAGGTTTTAGAAAAGGAAGATCCGCAGTTGAGCACCTAGTTAAACTTACAACTCAGATCAAACAACAGTTTGCCCGCAGAAAAAGTGTTTTAGCTACTTTCTTTGATGTGAAAAAAGCTTACGATCAAGTTTGGCATAAACGTTTATTGTTCAAGCTAAAATCTGTTGGTTTATCGGGCAATATGTTCAATTACATTAAATCTTTTTTAGCTAATAGAACAATTCAGGCAAGAGTGGGAGCTAGTTATTCTTCTTCACGATGCCTCGACATGGGGATTCCACAAGGTTCAGTGATAGCACCTATTTTATTTAATATCCTTATACAGGATCTTCCTAAAGCTCTTTCAAATCGTGTTGTTTTAGTACAGTACGCTGATGATATATGCACTTGGATGAATATCACTTTAAAAAAGACAACTCCACAGAGAACGCGAAATTACATCAGGAAGTTGTATCAAATTGATCTTGATAATTTTGGAAACTATATGTTAGAAAATGGGCTGTCGTTGTCAGCAGAAAAAACTAACATGATGCTGTTTGATCCTGGTGGTAACTCAAATAACTTGCCTATTTTCAAATTGCTTGGTGAAGTGTTAAATTACAAACAGGTCGTAAAATTTCTGGGAGTTTACATCACGTCCAAATTAAGCTGGAATGTCCATTTTGATTATATTTTAACAAAAGCGCGAAAAACCTTAAATTTTCTAAAGATAATAAGCAAATTACCCTGGGGAATGGATACAAATGTACTGATTCATCTGTCAACAGCGCTGGTCAGGTCTAAATTATCCTACGCGCAAGAAGTTTTCTTCAATGCACCCAAATATTTACTAAAAAAGATTCAGAGCTTGGACTGCAAAAGTCTTAAAATTGCACTAGGTGTA
>JAPXFY010000015.1:59441178-59448678 GCA_030674185.1 Monoplex corrugatus | reverse complement strand
AACAAATGCCTATCAATTAACATCAGAAAGAGAGTCCTTGAATGTTATATAGAACCAATACTGTTGTACGGATGCGAGGCGTGGACAGTCAGCAGACAAAGCCAGAGCAAGATTAGGCAGCCGAGATGTGGTTTCTGAGAAGAATGTTGAGAGTTCCATGGACAGCAAAGAAAACAAACGAGACAGTCTTGATGGAGACAGACACAAGTAGATCACTCATAAGGAAGATTAGGAAAAGACAGGCAACATTTATAGGCCATTTTATGAGGAAGGGGGATTTGGAGCACCTGGTCACAACGGGAAAGCTGGAGGGAAAGAGAGCACCAGGTAGACCCAGGGACAGAATGCTGGACAAACTTGCAGAGTGGCTGGAGTTGAGGAGGGTGGGGGAGATGCTAGGGGCAACGAGAAATAGAGATGGATGGAAGTCCATGGTCACCAACACCATGTGGCAGGGCACCTGATGATGATGATGATGATGTAAAAGTAAAGACCTCAGTTAATCCCCAGTAACTAGTCTCAGTCAAAATGAAGATTTAGGTTTGTGTTCTGTGAGAATAATTCAGTGACTTACAAATCGGCATTTGACACCATGGGCATGAGATGGCAATTATCTTTATACTACCCCTTCACTTTCCAGCATCCACTTCTATCGAATCTAAATGGAAGTATCTAATTTATAAGTGAACAAATATTACAGAATTTCTCAAAACGATCATCAGACAATTAATGTACTCACCTATTAACCTTGTACTCCCCGTCGAGTTGTACAGCGATATGTAAAACACGCTTGTCAGTCAAATGAACACGTTATTCATTATTAGCATGTATTAAGCCCAGCTGCTGATAAAGAGCGGACCAGTCTTCTTAAGATGGTGGCGCGATGGAGCCAGTCACACACAGCCGTCTATATATAGGATGTCTGTACGCTTGACGGGTAAAGAGTGGTGATTGTTTTCCCCGAACCCCCCCAACAATATGCTGATATTATGTCATCATCATCATCATCATCAGGTGACTTGCCACATGACGTTGGCGATCATGGCCTTCCATCTGTTTCTATCCCTTGTTGCAGCGAGCACCTCTTCCACCCTCTCTGTCTTCAGCCACTCTGCAAGTCCATCCAATATTTTCTCCCAGGGTCTGATGCTCTCTTTCCCTCCAACTTTCCTGTTGTGACCAATTGCTCCAATTCCCCTTTTCTCATAAAATGGCCTATAAATGTTGCCTGTTTTTTCCTAATGTTCCTTATCAATGATCTTCTTGTGTCTGCCTCCACCAAGACTGTCTCGTTTGTTTTCTTTGCTGTCCATGGAACTCTCAACAGTCTTCTTATAAATTTTATAGATTGTGTCAGTGTTCGATAGTTTTATGGAAACATGTTTACAATGCAGTAATAAATTTTCATGGATTGTATCAGTGTTCGACAGTTTATGGAAACATGTTAACTAGATTATATCAGTGTTCAATAGTTTATGGAAACATGTTAAATATGCAATAATACTTTTTCATAGATTGTACTTGAGCTCAATAGTTTATGGAAACATGTTAACTACACAGTAATACATTTTCATAGATTGTATCAGTGTTCAATAGTTTATGTAAACGTGTTAACTATGCATAATATTTTTTTGTAGATTGTATTAGTGTTCAATAACTTATGGAAAGACTTTTAACTAAGCAGTAATAATTATTTTGTAGATTGTATCAGTGTTCTTACCAACAAATGCCTATCAATTAACATCAGGAAGAGAGTTCTTGAATGTTATATAGAACCAATAATGTTATACGATCGTGAGGCGTGATGAGTCAACACGCAAAGCCAGAACAAGATTGAGGCAGCCAAGATGTGGTTTCTAAGAAGAATGTTGAGAGTTCCAGGGACAGCAAAGAAAACAAACGAGACAGTCTTGATGGAGGCAGACACAAGAAGATCATTAATAAAAAAGATTAGGAAAAGACAGGCAACATTTATAAGCCATTTTATGAGGAAAGGGGAATCAGAGCACCTGGTCACAACAGGAAAGCTGGAGGGAAAGGGAGCACCAAGTAGATCCAGGGAGAAAATATTGGACGGACTTGCAGGGTGGCTGAGGACAGAGACAGTGGAAGATGTGCTTGCGGCAACAAGGGAAAGATACACACGGAGGGCCATGATCACCAACGTCATGTGGCAGGGCACATGACGATGATGATGAGATTTCATCACTGTTCAAAAGTGTATGGAAGTACAAGAGCACCACCATGCACATTCCCAAAACAGAGTGTAACTGCATACATCATGGCCGGGTAAATAAAACCAGTTGTACACATTAAAGCCCATTCATACTCTTATTGTGACTTGATATGAAAGTGCATGTGAGAGTGGCAGTCTATGAACGCTGACTAAGCATGACATATCCGAAGAACAGCTCTGCCAACTACGACAAACATGAATGAACGATTGTAACAACAGTTTTAAATCATCTGTGACAGTGAATGAGGTGTGTGTGTTTGTGTGTGCGTGCTGTGTGTGTTGTGTGGTGTATGTGTTGTGATGTGTGTGTGTGTGTGTGTGTGTGTGTGTGTGTGTGTGTGTGTGTGTGTGTGTGTGTGTGTGCGCGTGTGTGTGTGTGTGTGTGTGTGTGTGTGTGTGTGTGTGGTGTGTGTGTGTGTGTGTGTGTGTGGTGTGCGTGCGTGCGTGCATGCATGCGTGGTGTGTGTGTGTGTGTGTGTGTGTGTGTGTGTATGTGTGATGTGTGTGTGTGTGTGTGTGTGTGTGTGTGTGTGTGTGTGTGTGTGTGTGTGTGTGTGTGATGTGTGTGTGTGTGCTATGGTGTGTGTGTGTGTGCTATGGTGTGTGTGTGTGTGTGTGCTATGGTGTGTGTGTGTGTGTGTGCTATGTGTGTGTTGTTGTGTGTGTTGTGTGTGTGTGCTATGTGTGTGTTGTTATTGTTGTTGTTGTTGTTTGTTGTGTGTTGTTGTTGTTTTGTGATGTGTGTGTGTGGTGTGTGTGTTGTGTGTGTGTGTGTGTGTGTGTGTGTGTGTGTGTGTGTGTGTTAATCTGTGTGTATACAAGTGCGTATACAAATATGTTCAAATAAGACTGAGAGAGTGAGAAACTATTAAACACAACATCCATGGAAGGTATTATGTTGTTTTAAAGTTACTTGTACTACAGTTGGTAGAGACAAAGGACCTTGGAGAAATAAAGGGGGAAATACATAAAAGAAAGACTCAAAACAGAAAGGACGAAAATTGAAATCTATGGTAATGATAACGAGAAAATGAATGAACACTGATGACTTTATTCTTTTTAGTTTATTCATTCCCCACTCTTTTGAGGAATTGTTACAAAGGTAATTTTACATAAGACAACAATAAACAAATATATTCATTAAGCTTCCAAGCAATCAACAATGAAACAACATGATACAAGACTTATCAACAGACCATGGGTTTTCTCTTCTCTCTCAATGCATTTATAAGGATACTGTGCATTGCATATACATGATATGTGTACAAGCACCAAGTTTATTTTGGAATGACAGCTGAAGTGTACATTGTGTTATTAACCCTTTGACTCCCGCACCCTATACACCAACTGCAAAAAATTTAACTGTTTGACTCCCTCACCATATCCACTGGCTTCCTGCAAAAAGCTGGTGGATAGGGTGAGGGAATCAAAGGGTCAAGTCTTTGCTTTGTCAGCATGGTTGACAATGCAGGATGCTGGTGGATAGGGTGCGGGAGTCAAAGGGTTAAGCTACAAACATGAAGCAAATGGGTAGCACCAACAAAGACAGTAGACCTATATTTTGCAAAGAAAAAAAAAAACAGTCTAAGACACCGGTCAGATGGGCATGTGGTACCCATTCTCTTTCAAGACTGACAATCTTGCTACACATTTAATTTGAATATTTCCCTATTTTGCATATAATTTGAATTTGACAGTATGTAGAAATGTTGTTGTTGTGAAAGCAGACTTTTGGAGTTGACATCTATATTAAATACAATATTCAGCAAATAATGATTGTAATAAATAATTCTTTGTCAACATTAAGGTTTTCTCCTATTCCAAATAAAACAAGTCTTCTGAAGAAATGAAACTGTGATTATGTGCACATTTTTTTGTTTTATCTTGTTTTAAAAAAATTTTCAACACATCTCCATTATGTTTGCTGTCCAAGATAAATGAGAAAACCGACTCTTCCGCTTTATCATCGAAAATGCACTAGACTGATTTTATTACCCTGCATAACCTGTATATAAATACTTAGAGAATGGTAAAATACAATGCAAAAATCTAAACTGGATACATTGCGGTTGCATACCAGTTAAGAGGATCTTGTAAGAGAGAGAGAGAGGGGGGGGGGTGGGAGGAGAGAGAGAGAGAGAGAGAGAGAGAGAAAGAGAGAGAAAGAGAGAGATAGAGAGCTACATACATATATTTTTTTTTTTATATGTGTGTGTGTGTGTGTGTGTGTGTGTGTGTGTGTGTGTGTATGTGTGTGTATACATATTTTTTTTCTTTTTTGATGAACAATGTTTTCTTGGATGCATGTATGCACACTGTTCCGCCCACATTGTACCTGTAGGCATCATGTTGTCGCACAGTCTGCATAATCCATCTTTGGTGGGTGTGCATGTGGGGGTATTTTCTTGTTTCCATAGACCAGCAAACACTATCACTTACAGCATCTTCAGCATACATATTTGACATCCAACAAGATGTACATAAAGTGTATGGATTCAGGCATTAGCGAGTCTGCACATATGTATGTTTATCCGAGAGATCATAAAAACTTCTGCCCTTTACTCACAAGGAGCAACACAGCCAGCACCGCACTCAAGATCTTTCAACTGGAATTTGGACAACTTAACCACTCGATTACCGCACCCACACTTGATTATCACACACATCAAACAGGTTTGAATGAAGACTGTGTTGATAATCACAAAATAAATTAATAAAATGCGGGCTGGAACGACAAGCATAAAGGAACTGACATCACTAGCAGCCAATTTCACACAGGCCAGCAGTCTGCGTTTCAGTTTCAATTTCAATTTCTCCAGATGACGTCTCAGTGCTAGAAATAAATTCCATACGTATGCACTGATGCCATAGACATTGTGTGATGAATGTAAGATCCAATTTGATCACAGCGTTAAATGTAAACCTGCACATAAGACCTCTAAGCCAGCAAGGTCTTATGGTTCTGCTTCGCGTTTGGGTCTAATCAATTTGTGATTGAAATAATTTATGTTGTTATGAAATGTATCCCTCCATGTTTTATGTGCTTAACCCTTTCACTCCCACACCCTATCCGCCAGCTGCAAAAATGATGGAGATGTTTCCAATCCACCTGGATAAATGATGGAGATGTTTCCAGTCCACCTGGATAAAGGATGGAGATGTTGCCAGTCCACCTAGATAAAATATGGAGATTTTCCAGTCCACTTGGATAAAGGATGGAGATGTTTCCAGTCCACCTGGATGAAGGATGGAGATGTTTCCAGTCCACCAGGATAATCACAAAAAAAAGAAAGAAAAAAAGGAAGGCCAGTATGACTTCCTGCAGGAAGCTGGTGAATAGGATGAAGAAGTGAAAGGGCAAAGTTTTTGCTTTGCTGTCATAGCTGACAGGGTGGGATGCTGTCAAATAGGATGAAGGAGTTCAAGGGTCAAAAAAAGAAAGAAAAAAAAAAGGAAGGCCAGTATGACTGCACTATGCCAAGACTTAACAAATTCACAACATAGAAACCCAGCTACAGAGTAAAGGTAAAGTAAAAATTATCATTATTTTTACAAAAATTCTTGCATGCCCTATGTTCCAAACCTATTTGCACTGCACATTATAAGACTTTTTAGTGGAGCACAGAGAATTAAAGCTATTAAAAGATCTGATCATATTCCACTACTGTTACACAGTCTGTGTCTTCAGTACACGCTGAGCGTTTTCATGTTTCGATAGGCCACATGACACTGACAGGACTTATAGGATCATTACTGGGTATCGGTATGTTTGATATTCTGTATGTGTATATATAGTATACCGGTACTTGAAGTTCAGGCACTGGCAGGTCTGCACACATGTTGACCTGGGAGATTAGAAACATCTCCATCCTTTATCCAAGTGCACTGGTAAATTCTCCATCCTTTATTCAGGTGGACTGGAGATATCTCCATCCTTAATCCTGGTGGACTGGAAACATATCCATCCTTTATCCAGGTGGACTGGAGACATCACCATCCTTTATCCTGGTGGACTGAAAACATCTCCATCCTTTATCCAGGTGGACTGGAAACATCTCCATCCTTTATCCAGGTGGACTGGAAACATCTCCATCATTTTCAACTTCATTTGTTAACATTATATGGAGAATTGACAGGAGGAACTTATACACAAATATAAAGAACATTTTCAAAACAAAGTTTTATCAAGAAGAAAACAGAATATTGTCATGGTCACATGTGAGTTCAGAAACAAAAGGAACCAACTCCTTTCTAATCAAACAATGAAACATATCACCCAACCCAATCTCCTTCCTTGCTTTGAAAGCTTTAAATGTTAGCTGGTTTACAAAAAACTGCATGAGAAGGAAACACACTTGTGTCTACATTTTCCATAAATGTTTCGACCAGACAAACAAAATCAAAGGAGCAAACATATGATAAAAAAATCTTTATCTGTCAGTTTGTACAAAAGACCTTACATTCCAGGGAAAAAAAAGAAACACAACCGACATTACTTTTTAATTTATCACCCTTGCCAGGCATACTCTTATCATAATACTACATTCACCCTCACCCTCACCTCCACCCTCACACACAGACCCCCTACCTCCATTCTCACTTCATTCACATCCCATTCTGGACACCACCACTGTCATTCATATTTTCCCCACCCTCCCTCTCACTTTGATCTTCTGTCTCACCACCTCTACCCTCAGTGTCATATATCTTTCTACATTTAACATCATCCTCCCCCCTTAACATACTATTTCTTTTTTCATTTACTTTGTTACAACCAGAATACAGCGCACACTTTCCAGGTTTAACTGCTGACGCCAAATTACGGGCTTCACACTCTATCCTAGTACATCTAATGATCTATCTCGGCACGTGCAGTTACCGGATTAGAAGTTGGTGTTATGGACAAGGAATAACCCCTCTTAAAAAAAAGACCCTGGGTACGAATTATCAGAGGTTGACTGTATACATTTCTTTCTTAGAGGCTGGCCTACCACTATTTTATCTCCTGCAGCTGATCTTCGTCATTGAGAAAGAACTTCTTCCCTTCAATGAGCATGTGATCAAACACCATGGTAGCCCTTTCACCACTGTCTCTAGCTGCCTTTAGATGCGGCCCCAGTTTCTTGCAAACATCACGAACTCTTTGTGAGTAAAGTCCTGGCTGATGAAAATGGTGCTATCTTTCAGGTTCTTTTTGGCTTTCATAATACCTTCCTTGTCCTTTGTAAAATGTGCATCTACCAATAATTGGTGAGTTAGGTTTG
>JAPXFY010000015.1:59433678-59438678 GCA_030674185.1 Monoplex corrugatus | reverse complement strand
AGGTGTGTGTAAACAATGTGTTCAAGTATATCTGATTGATTTAATGACGGAGTTCACCATGTTAAACGATCAAATATCATGCTATGACTACGTAAATGCACGTACACATGTTCCAATGTTTTCCCCATTTTTTTCTGAATAATTTACCGATTTCATGTTGTACATTAATATACTTTTACTTCAATATTGTAATTATGTGTCTGTACTGTCTGCTTAGACCGCTTACATTGTAATTTCTCTTTTTGAGATAATAACATTGGTTTGACTTGACTCTGATTTGACTTGACTCTCCAAGCAAATAAGACAGTCTGTGTAGATTCACACACCTGCAAAACATCCCGTGGCTTGTCCTTGTTATTCCCCACTCTGGAGGTGGATTCCAATCTGCACGTCACCATCCTTGGCATCACTGTTATCTCTTCAGTCTGGACATCACTGTTAGCGTCATCTCCAAGGGGATGGTCAGTCCTGACATTATTGCACATGTTTCCAACGTCAGATTCAACAACGCTCAAAGGTTCTCTCTTCACATTTGTCACAGCCTTCCAATTTTTATGTTCTGTGTTTTCCAGGTTGACTGCAGTGGATTTGTCTACTGACATGGAGGATGAGTATATACACACGCCAGTTTTACTCTGGAGTTTCAGTTTCAGTCTATGTTTAATATCTGCCGATCTTTCCTTCTGCTTCATTTGCTCAAGTTGGAAACGGTTTAACATATCCTTGATCCTGTTATCACTGGTTATTTCCCTTTTGATTTTCTGACATGTCTCTGTCTCTATCACTGATTCCTTGGTCATGTTAGTAGCTGATGAACTGCCATTGTCTGCCTCAACATCTGTTTCAGGCGAGCCCTGGTTACTGTCATGCCAGTCAGACATAGCATCTGGAAAAAAAAATACAGAAAACTTTGTATGTTTCACCAGCTACATATTTTGGCATACATATATATATATGTTACAATGAACACTTGTCTATGACATCCAATGACTGTGCACTGTATTATATATATCTGAAGATGACTCTCTGTTTTTAACATGTACTTTCAAATTATCAAAAACAATTTTTGAAGTTCTATCAGCTTAATGTCACTGTCACATTTTACCACAGTGTGGAAAATGATAACCACAATATATTTCTACTACTGAAATACTTTCCAGTATATATTCTAATAAAAAGCAAACAAATAAAAGACAAAAACAAAAACACGCATGAATGAAATTATTCCCAGATTGCATAAGTTCTCTCCAAGGGCAAAATCAAGTAAAATTTACTGGACACTTGCCAACTACTGACATACCTGCTGGCACTAAAATCACAAGAAATAACTACTAAAGTCACACCCAACAGAGAAGGAAGCTAAGAGTATAAGCATGCTGATCTGTCTTCATAAACTCAGGCCTTTTTTGCTTAATATAATCAAATAATCCAAGGTCCAGTAGGCCCTATGTGTAATTTTCTCCCCCATTTCTGCATCATTTAATTTTTTTCACTGTTCACAAAGCTGGGACAATTTTTCACAATGCAATGATAATGCATAATGATGGAGATTATAATCAGGATGTTAGTAAGTTCCATTCTGGATTTAAACTGCATGACAAGGCTGTAATCTATGTATACGTCCATTCAAAATTTATCCTGGTGTCAACCATGCCTATGATGTCTGTGATGTTGGTCAGGAAATTTAAGCAACACTCTTAACAATGTGTAATCTATTCTTAGAGAAAGTGACAACAATTCAGGGGCACACAGATACCAATTTTCTCAGTAGTACTACTGGTACTTATGTAAGTTATGATGATGTTGTCTTAAGTATCATCTTTAGGTATTCAACAAAGACATTGGTAAGCTGCTACAGAGAAGGATGGAAGACAAGCTTGCCCAGCTTTCCACTCAGGAAGGTTGATGAGAGGAAATGAGCGCAAAGGGCAGAAACAGACACTAAGACAAACAGAGACTCAGACAGACAGAAAATAGAGAGAGAGCACAAAAAACAGACAGTAACACAGTGTGCCAAAAGCAACAGGATGAAAACATGAAAACAAAAGGTACAAAATCACAGATCTTAATCAGACAATGAGACTGAGAGACAAAGCATGTGAAAGAGGTAAGTTCTGACAGTTTCATTTATTATAATATAAATTATAATGCTGAAACATTTCTTGGGAAATACCATGCCATGATATGAGATTGATCTGAAAGACAGATCAGAAGCAAGATATAAATTATTCTAACTTTCCTGGCACAGGAAACTGGTAGATAATATCAGGGGCCAAAACAGTTACCAGAATTTCTACCTGAGAGCTGACCCTGTGTCATCCAGTCAGGTCCTGGTTCTTCAGTGACCTCCATCTCCAGCTTCACCCATGGCTCCATCACCATCTGATTAGGGGATGCCATCTGCTAACAAGTGATGTTTGATTTGGTGTTAAACTTAAAGATGACATCCACTGATTCTGCAATCATTAAAAAAAAAATGATGCTGGAACTCAACATCTGATCTATTGTATAAAAACTTATGAATCTATTGTAGCTTGCACTGAAGCCATCAAAATGCGCAAGAATGACTGCTTTAAAATCAGAAAACATATTACATTCACAACCATGATCGCTAATTAATGCAATTAGGTATATATAGTTCTACCAAAGCTAGAATCTAAAATTTAAAACAATGATGTTGAAATATTTAATATCTGATCCATTGCACTGGTCTCATCATAATCAGTGGAATGAGCACTGAAATAATTAGTTAAAAATAAATATCTGCTTATATCCACCAAGGTCAATTAATCAGTAAATGTGAAATAATTAACAGTAACATCATAATGACAAGAAAATTTATTCATGAGATTTCAGCCCTTGGATTGCATACCTGCTCTCACTGAAATTATTTTTATTATTCTACAGTTTAGTCTTTTTTATTGAGCTCATGTCTCATAATTTATATGACTATATTGATATAAAAACAAACCCAGATGCAGTCACAAAAATCTATACTGTAAAACAACAGTGGTAATACAGTTCAGTTCCCTCACAGATATTGCAAATGGACATCACTAAATAGTCCCAATCCTAACACTAGCCAGTAGCCTAATGCCAAACCCTCATTCTCACAATTTTCTCCATAAACAGACTGCCTCATCAAAGAGTGAGCTTTTGGGGTGGGCAAGGGGTAACGCATTATTCATCATTGTGAATAACATTAACAATGCTCCAAGAAAGTAATCATATCAATCAGCCTGGGACACAAGCTCAGTAACCAGTTCCCGGTTGGAGAGTGATACCCAGGAATCCCCCCCCCCCACCCTAATTCCCCAACCCACCCACCCCCAATAACAGTGCAGAATGAGCATCTAAAATACAGGCTTGATCCAGTCAAGTTTTTTACTGCACAGTTTAGATCTCTCTCACTCTTGCAGGTCTTATGCATGAACACCCTTAACTCTCACACTAGCCCTAACCCTCAGGATCTGTAGTCTTGTTACAGAGAAAATCAAATCCCAAGAGTAATGGTTTGGGGTTGGTAAGGTTAGGATTAACTTATCGTGAACTCACACATAACCCATGACAGAACTAAACTTTACCATTACATTTTACCCTATGTATCCATTAGGCCTAGATATGAGTCAATCAGTGGTCTTTCACAGTTTGACCAATTAGTTATTATATAAAAGTCAACATTTTGTTACAAATGAGTTTATTTTTATAACTTGTTAACAGTTGTTTCACATTGTATCATTGTAGGCCTGTAGATGGTTGTGGTTCATGTTTTTAATGGTACATGCTAAAAATATATGAGTGTAGATTAGCCAGAACTTCCCCTACGACAGGTCCAATCACACCCAATGAACGTGGTTTAATGCTTTATATTGCAGTTTTACGTATCAAGTCAGGATTTTAGTTTAACACGATTAGCGATACAATAATTAATGAATAGCTAATCAATGAATAAAAAGAGGTCGCAGGTACAGCATGCACATTGTACAGAAGTCATGGCAACAATTGCAAAATCAGCATCGATTGTTGACGACTGTTTTAGGCCATTTAAAACGATGGATAAATCATCTTCTAACCTTGTAAACAAGTAACTTTTAATAAGAAAGTAACGCTGGCCTACAACTGCTGGAGTCAACAAGAAAACCGGAAGCACAGGCCGTTTTGTTTTGTAGGGGAGGTTACTACTATAAAGAATGAATGACTAAATATATGTGGTTGTTTCCCTTGAGTCCGGTTTACGGTAACCATGAAGTGGAAGACGAACTCCCGATTTCAATCAAAACACACACACACACACACACACACACACACACACACACACACACACACACACACACACACACACACACACACGTGTCACGGTGTTTGGAGTTTGTTCAAGAGGGATTCATCGCACTCCTGCAATTCCATATGCGCTGCAAATAATTCTGCCGGTAAATGAATATCTGATCACTCCTCTAGCTGAGACTGAGCAAAGCACTAAACGCTAACGATCTAGAACTGTGTTTACGGCAAAAAACAAAAACAAAAAAAAGAGGAAATTTAGCTGTGTATCCATTAATTATCATCATCATCATGTGCCCTGCCCTATGGAGTTGGCGATCATGGCCCTCCGTATATATCTATCCCTTGTCGCTGCAAGTAGGCCTACATCTTACACCCTCTCTGACTTCAGCCACCCTGCAAATCCGTCCAATATTTTCTTCCTGGGTCTACCTGGTGTTCTCTTTCCCTCCAGCTTTCCTATCCATTAATATAACAAAATGAAGTATGTCTAAAGTATGTCATCACGAAATAATGATGATGATAATCATCATCATCATCATCAGGTGCCCTGCCGCATGGCGTTGGCGATCATGGACTTCCAACCATCTCTATCTCTCGTTGCCCCCAGCATCTCCCCCACCCTCCTCATCCCCAGCCACTCTGCAAGTCCGTCCAGCATTCTCTCCCTGGGTCTACCTGGTGCTCTCTGTCCCTCCAGCTTTCCCGTTGGGACCAGG
>JAPXFY010000015.1:59423678-59431178 GCA_030674185.1 Monoplex corrugatus | reverse complement strand
GTAGAGTTTTCATTGATACAGTGGTATGTGGACTCAGTGGCATGACCCTGTAAGACTCACCTGATGAAACTGCGTAGATTTATGTTAATCAGGATCTTGTGAACTTTAGATGTGTGATTTCAGATATCAAAGTTCATACACAACGATAAAAACACCCCGTTGAGCAAACATACTTTTGTAAACTATAGATATGGCATTTCAGATATTTAAGTCCATACACAACGATATAAACATCATTATGAGCAAACAGACTTTCGAGGTTGCATTTCAGATAGTCCATACACAACGCTATAAACAGCTTCTGAACAAACTGACTTTTTCTAAACTTTCAAGGTGGCATTTTAGATATTAAAGTCCATACACAACAATATCATCATTATGAGCAAACAGACTTTTTATGTAAACTTTAGAGGTTGCATTTCAGATATTAAAGTCCACACAAACATCCTTATGAGCAAAATCTAAGTTGTCGGACGTTTGTATCAGTCTTCCACTGAAGACAAGGTAAATGCTTTAGCTTATATTGGCCCAAGTTTTAATGATTCATTGTATGATTTAATTCCATCTAGATATTTGCTCAGAGTGTATTACGAATCTTTCAATATTTTTATGTGAATTTCGAAAGAGACGTTGACAGACTTATCAGAAAAAATTATTCACGTATGATATTAACTTTAGTTAATAATGCCTATCAATTAACATCAGGAAGAGAGTTCTTGAATGTTATATAAAACCAATACTGTTGTACGGATGTGAGGCGTGGACAGTCATCAAGCAAAGCCAGAGCAAGATTGAGGCAGCCGAGATGTGGTTTCTAAGAAGAATGTTGAGAGTTCCATGGACAGCAAAGAAAACAAACGAGACAGTCTTGATGGAGCCAGACACAAGTAGATCACTCATAAGGAAGATTAGGAAAAGACAGGCAACATTAAATTTTATAAGCCATTTTATGAGGAAGGGAGATTTGGAGACACCTGGTCACAACGGGAAAGCTGGAGGTAAAGAGAGCACCAGGTAGACCCAGGGAGAAAATGCTGGACGGACTTGCGGAGTGGCTGAAGACGAGGAGGGTGGAGGAGATGCTTGAGGCAACAAGAGATAGAGACAGATGGAAGTCCATGATCGCCAACGCCATGCGGCAAGACACCTGATGATGATGATGATGATGATGATGATTAACTTTAGTTGTATTAGAGTAGGTTCATTTTTCAATGAAAACATTAACTTATGGACCAGTTTTATTTGTATAATATTGTGTGTGATCTTCTTCCTTCTTCCTTCTTCCTGTCCCTTAACCCTATCCAGGTCGTGGGGGCTCCACATGGATGAACATCGCACCGTCTGTCTCCACCTCTGTCTGTCATGAGCAAGGGTCTGGGTCATGGCAAAGCTTTTGTGTGTGATATTTATGTCAAATATTGTTCACAACCCTTCATAAGCGGTAATAGACTATGGAATATAAAACACCAAGTGTTAAGTTTTTCTCTGTTAACATGGAAACTGCGCTGCCCCAGAGACATTGGCTTACATGACTTATTAAGCCCTGTACTTCAGAGTCCCTTTACCCTTCTCGTTTTAATAAGACGTATCAAGGGACACGACTTGCCAGTTTACGCACGCTTCGTTGTGCTCAAAATCTGTATTGCTTCCCTTTGACCGTTTCGAGCATCACAAACGTTTTAACGAACGACAACGAGTTGACGAGCGACAATGATTTATCCCTGTTGCGCAATAGTATACCAACTATTTCTTTCTATCCTTTTTTGATTTTTTTTAATAAAAAGTATGTATGGATTAGTGGATTATGGTGATTTAACTTGCAGCACGCCTTAAATTCTATGCTGATTCGTCTGCCAGTGTGTGTGTGCGGTGTGTGTTGTGTGTGTGTGTGTGTGTGTGTGTGTGTGTGTGTGTGTGTGTGTGTGTGTGTGTGTGTGTGTGCAAGAAAAGTAAATACAACAGAAGCACACACACACACACACACACACACACACACACACACACACACACACACACACACACACTCACTCACTCACACACACCCACACGAGCACACACACACACACACACACACACACACACACACACACACGCACGCACGCACGCACGCACACACACACACACACACACACACACCACACACACTGGCGGACGAATCAGCATAGAATTTAAGGCGTGCTGCAAGTTAAATCACCATAAATTTAGATCAAATTAAATCTTGTTTGCTGAGGTTTGTCGAGTAGAAGGACTTCCTGCCTCTAGTAGAAATTATAGGGTACAAGAAGAAAAGACCGACGCATACAAGGATCCTGCACCAGATAATATGCATTACGTAAATGCACCAATCACGTTCCAAGAATTAAAAGATGCCATTAAATCAATTCCAAATAAAAAGACATCAGTAGGATTTGATGCAATATCCAATGAGATGTTGAAAAATTTACCAGAAAATTTTTTAATCTTGCTACACAATATGTTTAAAAAATGCTGGAACAGCGGCAAACTGCCTAACTATTGGAAACAATCAATAGTGGTTCCTGTGCTAAAACCAGGTAAATGTAATACTGACTTGAAAAACTACAGGCCGATTGCAATAACATCGCACGTATGTAAACTAATGGAGAAAATAATTTTAAAGAGATTGATGCACTACTGTGAAAAGAATAAAATATTACCAGTGAATCAGGCAGGACTTAGAAAAGGCAGGTCACCAGTGGAACTCCTTACAAAACTAACCACTAATATCAAACAACAATTTGCCAGACGTCAATGTGTTTTAGCTACGTTTTTTTTATATAACTAAAGCATACGACCAAGTATGGCACTCCAGATTATTACTCAAATTGAAAAGTATTGGGCTGACAGGTCACATTTTTGATTATGTCAAATGCTTCTTAGAAAGCCGAGTATTTCAAACGAGGATTGAAAATGTGTATTCCACAGAACGACTTATTCAAATGGGTATCCCTCAGGGATCCGTTATTGCTCCCCTTCTCTTCATGATATTAATGCATGACTTACCCAGTAAAATTTCTAAACATGTAGTTTTAGTTCAATATGCTGACGATTTATGCATGTGGATGCAGGTAAATATGAAAAGAAAAACTCCTTTGCGCTGTCTTAATTATACGCGTCAATGTTATCAATTAGAGCTTGATACAATAGCACGATATATGGTAGAAAATGGTCTGCATTTATCAGTGGAAAAAAATAAAGATAGTTTTGTTTAATAGTGGAGCTAACCCATCAAATATTCCCACGTTCAAACTGGGAGATACTCTTCTTCAATATAACGATTCGATTAAATTCTTAGGAGTTTTCCTTACAGCGAAATTATCTTGGAATCAGCATATTGAATACTTATTAACAAAAGCTCAAAAAAGTTTAAATTTCTTGAAAATAGTTCGCAAACAGACATGGGGACAAGATATATCAACACTTGTTCATCTTTGTAAATCGCTTATTAGATCTAAATTAACCTATGCCCAAGAAATCTTCTTCAGTGCACCGAAACACTTATTAACAAAACTGCAGAGCTTAGATTGTAAAGGTTTCAAACTTGCGCTGGGTCTTCCAATGCATGCCTCTTGTCTTCGCACATACAACGCGATCAAATTATTGCCGCTTGATGAACAAAGGAAAGTCGCTTCCACTAAATTTCTGTTAAGAAACACCACCTTAGAAAACAGCATTGAAACAGAGACAAAAATAAGATCAGACTCCGACTTTCCAAAAAGAGCTAAATCAATATCCTCACAGGTCACACTAGCAACATATACAACTGATGTTATGAAAGGTTCTGGAATAGATTTAAAAGCAGATCCTGTCACTTCAAGACCTTCCTTTTCACCTGTACCCAGTTGGGAACTTCAAAGAGCACGTTTTGACATACGTCACACTGACTTAAAAAAAGAAGATAATATCAACTTACTGGCAAGTCAAGTTAAATGTCATATAGAAGATTTTTATTCCGATCACTTGAAAGTTTACACTGATGGATCAATAATTGAAAGACAAGCAGGGTCAGCGTTTTTAATACCTGCTCTCAAAATTGAGAAATCCTTCTATATAGGACTAAATAAATCTGTCTTTACCACTGAACTCTTTGCAATCTTAATGGCTTTGAATTATATGATAAATTTTCCTAGGACACTTCCCAAGATACTCTTTTGCGTTGATTCAAAATCTGTACTTCAAGCTCTTGAATTATCAAAATTACAAACAAGATCTGAAATGATATTGGAAATTACTCACTTGATTAATAGTTTATCCTTAAGAGGCATTGATATTACTTTCTGCTGGATACCATCTCATAGTTCTTTTCATTATAACGATATGGTTGATAGGGCTGCCAAACGGGGGGCAAAGAGCTCCCCAGATTCAAATAATGTACAACTTTCCCTCTCATTGCATGAGTGTTATACCTTAGTGGACTCCTATGTATGGAAGCAGTTTCAAGATAAACAGAAAAAGTATGAAAACTGTTATATGAACTTTGAAATTAGCAAAACACTTAAGCAGTTTCCTGCCAGCAGAAGTATACAATCCCTTATGTATAGGTGGAAACTTGATGCACTTAAAACAAAATACACCAGGAATATAGTATGTCTGTGTGGAAAAAAGATAACACATAGTCATATTCTTTCATGCGTTCGGGTGAAAAGACATATTCCTGCACTATCTAAGACAGTTTCTGATGTATTTGCCTCACCATCCTTAACATATGAATTTTTTGTTAGCCTGTCAAAAAGTCCTATAGCAAATTATCTTTAACACGCCGTTATTTCACATGTTCAATGTTATGGTTAACCAATTTTATTGTTTCAATCGTTAATTATGATTTTCGTCTTCGGCACAGTTGTTTTCTGGTTCATTTCTTTTTCCTGAAGATTAACCATTTCCAAGTATACTCTTCACTCCTCATGAATTTTTGTTTTTGTTTTTGTTTTGTTTTTTGTCTAAAATCACTTAAGTGAATAGACATTAAATGAAAGACCACACACACACATTGGCAGTCGAATCAGCATAGAATTTTAGGCGTGCTGCTGCAAGTTAAATCAACATGATACATACATTCTTACATATGTTTTTCCTTCTCTCGCCTTTCCTCACCTTGCCATACCTTGTTTTGTCTTGCCTGTAGTTGTTGTTGTTGCTGCTGCTGCTGCTGCTGTTGTTGTTGTTGTCATCGTTGTCGTTGTTATTGATGTTGTTTGTTGTCATCGTTGTCATCGTTGTCATCGTTGTTGTTGTTGTTGTTGGTGTGTTGTTGTGTTGTTGTTGTTGTTGTTGGTGTTGTTGTTGGTGTTGTTGTTGTTGTCATGGTTGTTGTTGTTGTGATCTTATGTCTGCTCTTGACAAAAGCCAGCTGGCCGAAAAATTGTGCCTGTCTTGTCTGGTTGTATTAAATACGCGTTCTGATTCTTTTTTCGTGTTTGTGTGTGTGTGTGTGTGTGTGTGTGTGTGTGTGTGTGTGTGTGTGTGTGTGTGTGTGTGTGTTTGTGTGTGTGGTTTTTGCCTTTCCTTGCCTAGTCTTTTCTTATTTATCTGTTTTGTCCTTGTCTTGCCCTGCCTGCCTGTCTTGCCATGCCTTGCCTTGCTTTGCTTGCCTTGCCTTGTCTTGTCGTGCCTTTGCTTGTCTTGCCTTGCTTTGCCTTGTCTTGTCTTGCCTTGTCTTGCCTTGCCTTGTCTTGTCATACCTTGCCTTGTCTTGCTTTGCCTTGCCTTGTCTTGTATTGCTTTGCCTTGCCTTGTCTTGTATTGCTTTGCCTTGCCTTGTCTTTCTTGCTTTGCCTTGCCTTGTCTTGTCTTGTCTTGCTTTGCCTTGCCTTGCCTTGCCTTGCCTTGCCTTGCCTTGCCTTGCCTTGCCTTGTCTTGTCTTGCTTTGCCTTGCCTTGCCTTGCCTTGCCTTGCTTTACCTTGCCTTGCCTTGCTTGTCTTGCCTTGCCTTTGCCTTGCCTTGCCTTGCCTTGCCTTGCCTTGCCTTGTCCTTGTCCTTATTTTCTTGTCTTGACTTTTGCGTTTTGTTGTGGTTTTTTTTCCCCCTAGAGGTTGTACTGGTATTTGCTTCACACGTGTCAGCCTTTATTATATCTCATGGTTTTGAAAAATGTCTGACCAGTTGTCTTTCAGAAATCAATATCTTAATCACTTTACAACTTCCTTGACATTGTGTGTATTATGAAGCATGTGTCCTCGTCTTGTCTTGTCTTGTCCCGTGGATGATAATCGTTTGATGTAAATGTGCATGATTCTGCTTATACCGCTAGTCCCCATTTCTTGAACTTGCTATTCTGGACATATCCTATGGCCACAACCAGTACCTACACTGCTGATTCAAACTTGCTATTTGTAAGCAACATGTTTGTGAGAGAAATACGTTTTGTTCAGAAATTGGAGTATTTGGTTGACACAGTTTTTTATGTTAACAACAGGACCCGTTTTGTTTGGGGAACATGTGACACTCCTCACAGTTAGGTTAACTGAAAATATTACTAAGGCTCGCTGGAAACACTTGTTGAAACCATACAGTCGAGTTTCATCCACTTCACTGATGCTCGCTCCGTTTAATGTGGTGCTCAGTGAAATTTTCAGATCAACACAGCAAGGTGTCTGTATCTCCTGGGCCTGGTTTACTCCAGGATTTGTATTATAAAAAATAAGAGTAGAGTACAGTCTAATTACAGTAGTCTCAATCCAGAATGCAACTTTATAGTATTATGAATATCATCCCCATCGTCATCATCGTCATAGTATAAAGAAAGATTGCCACAGAGTTGGTGTTCATTAATGTGGCGTAACATTAATGTGGCCTAACATCTGGATCGGGAAAAACATAAATATTGCTTAGGTGTACATAACCGGGATGAAAATTTGGTTTGGGTTAGGGTTAAGCTGGGGCGGGGTGGATGTGGGGTGAGACTGGGTGGGGCAGGTTGGATTAGGTTGGGTCGGGATGTTTTGGGTTGGGTTGAGTTGGGTTGGGTTGGGTTGGATTGCGTTTGGTTGGGTGGGTTGGGTTGGGTTGGTGTAGTTGGTTGGGTTCAGTTGGGTCAGGTTGGGTCAGGTTGGGTTAGGATGATTTGGGATGAGATGGGATGAGATGGGATGAGATGGCATGGGATGGCTAGGGTTGAGTTGGGTTGGGTTGGGTTGGGTTGGGTTGGGTTCGGTGGGTTGGGCTTGGTTGAATCAGGTTGGATTCGTTTAGGTTGGGTCAGGTTGGTTGGGTCAAGTTGACTTGGGTTGGGTCAGGTTGGGTCAGGTTGGGTTGGGTTGGGTTGGGTTGGGTTGGGTTAGGTTGGTTGCGTAGAGTTGGTTTGTATTAGAGTTGGTTTGTATCAATGTCGCAAAGTCAGTGCATCATATCGCTTACTGTTTGTTGTTACACTTTTTTCCCGCTAACACGGTGTTCAGAAACTGTACTTCAAACATCAGTATAGACACACTGACAGTATGACGGTAATATTGCTTCAGGACGCGTATTTGCTATAACAAGAC
>JAPXFY010000015.1:59413678-59416178 GCA_030674185.1 Monoplex corrugatus | reverse complement strand
AATTCCTTGGTACAATTTGACTTCCCTATCCCGACTGGGTTTTGGTTTGGTCTGTTTTTACAGCGAACGGTGATTTTTTTTTTTTTTTTTTTGGTGCACCCCCCCCCCCCCCACAACAACTTATTCAAAGCCATTTCACCATTTCAGTAGACATTTCAGTGGGGCCTCAGGACCTGGCCAGCTCATGGGTTTATGTATAGGCTTAAAAGGCTTGTGCCATGATCACCATACACATGGCACCTGTGACGTTTGTCATATTGGAATTCGTTCCGAGCGCGGAGACGTCACCTTGAGAAACTGAAACTGAAATAAGTAGACAGTCCTATTTCGATCTAATGTGCAATAAAGAAATATCTTTTTGAATTCGATTCTTATGAACAAGTTTGTGATGTTTCTAAAAACGGAAGGAATTACATATAATATAATGGTATGTATTAATTTTTACATGGTTATGCGCGCTGACTGACCACCGGTGCCAGTGATGAGATACATGTAACAGATCTTGTTGCCAGTGCTAAGTGTTCCTTGAGAGGAGTTGTTAATCAGGATGTGTGGGATGGAAAAACATCTGCTTCCACACCGATAGAGCTGAATATACCAATATGGCTGAGTATACCGATATGGCGTTAACACGCGTGTCCATACCTCGGATCATTTTCGACTTTTGCTTGTTTATGTCTTTGTTCGTTTGTTCAAGGGTGGAATCATCAGCGCTCGGACAATTCCAACACTTGATAATTTAAATCTAGGAAACTGAAGAGAAAGAGTATCTGAAGCTTTAGGAGCGAGTTGGCGTATAACTATCGATGATGCCGCAAGATATGATGGAGTAGACTGGTGAATAGATTTTGTAACACAAGGTACCCAGCCTCTATTCAATTCTTTTCAAGACAGGCAACCAATGAAGAGAGCGAAGGAGAGGACTGACATGATCAAACTTTTTTTTTTTTTCGTTCTGAGGGCAAGGGAAAGACGACAAGACGAGCAGCTGTGTTTTGTATGCGAGTAAAAAAAAAAAAAAAAAAAAAAAAAAAAGGCTCATCCGAGGTTTGACCTCCCAGCCCCTAAGTAATGAATGTGACGCTCTAACAATTGAAACTAATGGATGATTATCTACCAGTGAAAAAAAAACAGACTGCAGTGAATGGGAACAAATGGAGAAAGTCTTGTTCACAGTCTGTATACCAGCTATCTCTTTTTCCATGGTGCAACGTGGCTGCTTCTTCTTCTTCTTTCTACCATGCACGATCCTTCGTTGCTACTGCTTGCTCTTTACTGACAAATCAGAGGAATATATGCTAATAGAATAGCTACAACGTTGAGGATGTGTGTGTGTGTGTGTGGTGACAAGAGAGAGAGAGAGAAGAGAGAGAGAGAGAGAGAGAGAGAGAGAGAGAGAGAGAGAGAGAGACAGAGACAGAAAAAACACAAAGTAAAGACAGACAGACAGACAGCAGGACAGGCAGGCAGACAACAGACAGACAGACAAAAAAGAGAGATGAGAGAGAGACAGACAGACAGGCAGATCGGCAGGCGACAGACAGACAAAAAGAGAGAGTGAGGAAGAGACAGACAGACAGACAGAAGAGACAGACAGAAGAAAGAAAGAAAGACAGACGGACAGACAGACAGGCAGGCAGACAGACATACAGACAGAGACAGACAGACAGACAGACAGACAAGAAACAGGACTCGAGATGAAAGAGGTAGTGATGTGGAGTTAGGTTTGGTGTCAGCTGGTAGATAATGGCTGTGATCAAATTCAATGTCAAGTTCATATAACCGACAGCCCAGCCGACCATTAAGATCATATCAGGACTGTATGACGGGAGAAGAGTGGCAGAATGGTTCAGACGTTCACCTGCCAATAACTAAACTCGAGGTTCCAGGTTCGCTTCCCGTTGAGGCCTACACTTTTCTCTTCAGTTTGACCAGAAAATCGAACTGAACGTCTAGTCCTTCAGAAGAGGACGGAAAAAATGAATCGGACCGTGTGCCTTCAGGCCTGCGCACGGTAAAGATCCCACGGCAGTTGAATATCGTAAAGAGCAGGGCATTGCCTATCTGCCTTGGTATAAAACATTGGAGAGATAGGATGATTTTCTAGGTCTCTCCCCTTGAAGACCAATTAACCTTCTTACCTTTCTGAACTCTTGGTAAAAAAAAAAAAAAAAAAAAAAAAGGGGGGGGGGGGGAGGGAGGAGTGGGGAAGGGAAGTGGTGGCGCAGCACTACGGCGACGCTCTCTCAAAACGGAAGTACAGCCCGAGTTTCACGTGTGTAAATCCACTGCGACAGAAAAAGAAATGGATATGAACACGAATATATGACCGATATGTACTTTGATTCCAGACTGGAGTGACAGCAGCAGTGAAGTTCCAGAAACTCGGACAGTGATGCACGCAGATTAGACAGGTAACATGATAGCCCTTTGACCAGTGACGGAGGACACAGGTGCGTTCTGTAACTGTCAACCTATACGCTTCTTCCGTAGGTTTTTT
>JAPXFY010000015.1:59406178-59408678 GCA_030674185.1 Monoplex corrugatus | reverse complement strand
GTCCATTAATTGCTGTGTCAGTACAGATAACGTTGCCGGCGTTGATATGGATACTTTCCATAGGCTTATCGGGTCTGATTCTTCAATGACTTGCGAAGAATGTGTTGCAACGTGTTTGAGGGAGGAAAGAAAAATCTTGAATGTATTTCTGACGGGAGAGCGAGCGAGAGAGAGAGAGGGGAGAGAGAGGGGGGGAGGAGACAAAGAAGAGAGAGAATGAGAGGAGAGATAAGAGAGAGTGAGAGAGAGAATGAGAAAGAGAGAGAGAGAGAGAGAGAGAGAGAGAGAGAGAGAGAGAGATACACACACACACATTTCGCCGTCCGTCTGAGTGCGCACGCGCGTGTGTATGTGTGTGTGTGTGTGTGTGTGTGTGTGTGTGTGTGTGTGTGTGTGTGTGTGTGTGTGTATGCTGTGTGCGTGCGTGTATGTGTGTGTGTGAGTGTGTGTGTGTTATGTATGTGTGTAGTGAGTATGTGTGTGTGCGTGCGTTAGTATGTGCGTATGCATGCGTGCGTGCGAGTGTGTGTGTGTGTGTGTGTGTGTGTGTGTGTGGTGTTGTGTGTTGTTTGCGTGTGTGCGCCCGTGTATGTGTGTGTAAGTATGTATGTATTTGTGAATGTGTGTGTGCGCGCGCGTGCGCGCGCGCGCGCGTGTGTGTGTGTGTGTATGTGTGTGCGTGCGTCTGTGTCAGTGTCTGTGTCTGTGCGTGTGTGTGCGTATGTGTGTGTGTAAGCGTGTGTGTACATATATGTATATACATGTATATGTTGTGCTTCGAGGATCGCAATAGTCATATGGGAAGACACAGCTTCCATACAGAAGGTCTGGGTTTAATTCTGCCTAGATATCTCCTGCCTGTTGGGCAAAAAAACGGTGGAACGTTTTTCATAGCTCTCAGGTCAACATAATTATGTACATCTTTGCCAGTGCCTCAACCCGAATCGTATATACATATGCACGTAAAACATCAACTACGTACGTTAACCCTTTGCCTCCTGCACCCTATCCACGGATAAAACTTAACCCTTTGATTCTCTCACCCTATACCACCCTGGTGGATATGGTGAGAGAGTCAAAGGGTTAAGTTTTTGTTTTGCTGGCACAGTTGACAACGCAGGATGCTGATATTCAGGATGCGGGAGTCAAAGGGTTAAGTTTTTGCTTTGCTGGCATTGTTGACAATGCAGGTTGTGATAAACAGGGTGCGGGAGTCAAAGGGTTAAAGTTTTTTGCTTTGCTGGCACAGTGACAATGCAGCACACAGATACAGCTGTGCCAAGAGTCCAAGGATTACGTTTTTGCATTTGCTAATATGGTTGAACAAGCAGGAATGTGATAGACAGGGGCGGGGAATCAAAGGGATAAGTTTGCTTTGCTGACATGGATGACAATGCAGGATGCTGAAGAGACAGGGGGCGGAGACAAAGGGAAAGTTTTACGTTGGGCATTGTTGACAAACGCAGGATGCTGATATATAGGGTGTCAGGAGTCAAAGGTATAAGTTTTTGCTTGTCAGGCACAGTTGACAACGCAAGGATGCTGAATACAGGGTGCGGGAGTCAAAGGGTAAGTTATGCTTTGCTGCACAGTTGACAACGCAGATGCTGATAGACAATAGATGCCGGAGTCAAAGGGTTAAGTTTTTAGCATTATGCTATTCACAGCTGACAACGCAGGATCGCTGACATACAGGTGCGGGAGCAAAGGTTAAGTTTTGTTATGCTGGCACGGTTGACAATGCAGTGATACTGATACACTAGGGTGCCGGAGTCAAAGGGTTAAAGATCGTTATATATATAATATGATAGAAGATAGATAGATAGATAGAAGATAATAGATAGATAGATAGATAGATGAAGATGATGGATGATGATAGAGATAATGATAGATGATAGATAACAGATAGATAGATAGATAGAAGATAGATAGATAGATAGATAAAGATAGATAGATAGAAGGTAGAGATAGATAGATAGATACTAGATGGATAGATGAGAGATAAAGATAGATAACAGATAGAATAGATAGATAGATAGATAGATAGATAGATAGATAGATAGATAGATAGATAGACAGATAGATAGACAGATAGATAGATAGGATAGATAGATAGATAGATAGATAGATAGATAGATAGATAGAAGTAGATAGATAGAAGTGCTTCATAACTGTCTTGACATGTGACAGCCGAGTATTGCTCGATGTGGTATTGCTGTGTGTTTGTTTTGTTGTGTGGTGTGTGTGTGTGTGTGTGTGTGTGTGTGTGTGTGTGTGTGTGTGTGTGTGTGTGTGTGTGTGTGTGTGTTTGTTTCTCTTTGTTTTTTGTTTTTTATTTTTGTTTTTTTTTTGTGTTTTGTTGTTGTTGTTTTGTTTTTCTCAATTTTTTTTCACAGACAACAAAATATTTTGAACTGAATTAAACAGATTGACCTACACGAATTGAACTGACCCACATACGGCTCTTTCTGAGTTTTATTGTTAAGGTGACACTTTCTAC
>JAPXFY010000015.1:59393678-59396178 GCA_030674185.1 Monoplex corrugatus | reverse complement strand
GTGTGTGTGTGTGTGTGTGTGTGTGTGTGTGTGTGTGTGTGTGTGTGTGTGTGTGTGTGTGTGTGTGTGTGTGTGGATATATGCGTATGTCTTTATAAAGAAGTGTGTGTATGCACAGTTCGCGTACGACGTTAAAGTTTGTTTTACCTTTTTCCTGTCCGTGTTAGCAAATGTTCCCATCATTCTGGTGATGTTATCTTAATGTTTCATAGCCCCCCCCCCTCCCCATACACACACACACACACACACACACACACACACACACACACACACACACACACACACACATTCCCCGTGTCCCTTCCTTCTCCTGTCCATTCTAAGACTTTACCAGCGCATGGGGTTTTGCCTGCCAGATAATTTATCAGCAGATTTGGGTGGAGCGTATATGGAACACTCCATGTGAGGGATGAATCTCTCTTGAACACACTTCAGACATATGCCAATGGTGCACATCAGAAGAACGTAGATTATATGTCTTTCTTATGGTGTCTTCTTCTTCTTCTTCTTCTTCTTGGCGTACGCTGCTACACAATCATCCGGGCGATGAATGCAGCCGTCTTTTCCAGCTCCTGTCTGCAGCCATGGAGTTTGGTTGTCAGCAGAGTGTCTGTCGGCCACACGTCCTGTCTTGCCACCTGGTGAAGGGGACATCTTTGGAGTATATATATGCTCCATGGTTTGGTCTTCTTGACCGCAGGGACAGGTTGGGGAGGACGCTAGCTTTAGTTCGCGGTACATGTGCGCAACCTCACCAGGGCAACTTGCTGCTCTCTAGACAACAGGTGGTAGTCATCCCTGTGTCGTCTCGGCATGGAAAGCGCCTGATGATGCCCCTCTTCTCACTTCTTATGGTGTTATTCTCCAAAGTCAATGGCGCTGTACATATTATGAGACTTTCAGTACAGCACAGAGAACTCAAGCGCACTGGGTGAGCTGACCACGTTCTATAGCGTCGTTACGCAGTCTGCATCTTCCGTGGGCATGCATGCGGAGTGTTTCCATGTTTCTATCACAGGAATTCCTTAGGGCGGCAGATGTATTGAGACACTATTTGATGTCCCAGTAGAATTGATCGGTAAATTAAAGGCAAACACCACAGGCCACTAGCAGGTATCGCATTTTGAAAAGTAATGGTCAGTCTCCATTGTCCAGTACTAAAACCTTTCGCAGTTGGGCACAAAAACGGAATAAGGCTGTAATGGGGGCAAGAGGAAATAAACAGGTATTAGACTGGATGGATTTCTGGATGGATCAATACCTTAGACCTGTTAAGTGACCGCACCAAAGACCAGAAGCAAATATATCAAGAAATAATGCCATTACTCTCCACGTTGGGGAGTTGGACAGATTCTAAGGGGTGACGCTTAGCAGTAAAAGTCACCGTCCGAAACGGACTTTTGAAAATGGCGTATTAATTGGCCGAAGGTAACGTTAGATGTAGCCACCACAATGTCAGGATTAAAATTCGAATCATTCAACTATGAAGTCAGGCTTTAGAGACGCGATCAGCTAATCACAGGCGGTCCTATTGATGGTCAGGGAGGGAAAGCGTCCTGACCTGAATCCCTTCTATAAAAGGAATAGTCAGTCAGCCCCTGGGCGCTCTTTTGGGGAACCAGCTTCCAAGCTACCTCACAGGTATGTGACCCGTGTCTCACTTGTATTTTTGTTAGGTAGTCATCGTAGGGCTAGTTGGTATGATACGTGTATGTGTGTTGTTAAAGCGTAGAATAAACCAAAGTAAAATGCTTGATCTTCCGTTGCGGAGTGACGTGAGAATATTCCCTAGTCATGAAGTCTGAGTGATTTTCTTCTTCTCGTCTGATCTTTCTGTGTATGTAGCTCTATGCTATTCATTCACTTCTCTCCAGTCTTTCTAAGTAAGCTGAGTCGACGTGCTAGTGGAAACAAGCATCGCACATGCTTGAAGACTTGTAGAATTGCTAAGGTTAGTGAGATGAACAGTGCGTTTGATGGAACTTTACCTGAGTAAGCAGTTGAATGTGCTCTTTAAATGGCTCTCACTTGGTGAGGCTTTAACCAGTTTATAGGTACTACTTCTACTAAACTTCATTAAAGGTCAAGAAACACCCCATCCAATGACCTTGTGACATTTCTATTAGGCATCCATTGACAGAAAGTCTTAACAGGATCTTTTAACGCGCGTATTTGATATTCGGTGCATGCGTATACACACGAAGCAGGTTTAAGAAACTGGTGGGTCTAACCAGTCGCCGTCGTATAGTGGTTAGCGCAACGGACTACCGACTGGAAAGTTGTGGGTTCGAATCCCCATCAGTCCCTTCAAAAAAATCATTGTGAGGTGTGTTTTCCGGCTCTATCCCGGCTCCTTCCAGAGTTTGAGCGTGTTCTGGGCTCATTGGGAAGACTGGGACCGCACAGTTGAGTCTCATCCACTTCACAGATGCATCGTCCAGGGTGTTGCTCAAATCTTCTGACCAGCACCGCAGGTGTCTGTATCTCTCGGGCCTGGTTA
>JAPXFY010000015.1:59353678-59358678 GCA_030674185.1 Monoplex corrugatus | reverse complement strand
GATGATGATGATGAAATTGATGATGATGATGGTGGTAGTGGTGGTGGTGGTGGGGGTAATGGTGGTGGTGGTAATGGTAGTGCTGGTGTTTGTTGTTTATGTTGCTATTTCTGGTTGTTTGTTTGTTTGTTGTTTTTGTTTGGTTTGGTTTGGTCTTTCTCCCTCTGTCTCTCTGTCTCTCTCTGTCTCTCTCTCTCTCTTTGTCTCTCTGTCTCTCTCTGTCTCTCTCTCTCTCTCTCTCTCTCTCTCTCTCTCTCTCTTTCTTTTTGCATTTTCCGTGCTTTGTTTTTCTCAGTTAGTTTAGAATTTTCCGCTTTTTTTTTTGTTTTGTTTCTACAATTTTTTTTATTATTTGTCTTTCTATTTTTTTGTTTGTTTTTGTTTTCTTTTGCTTTTGTTGTGTCTGTTGTCTTTGTGAATATGAACGCATCTGAAAATAAGAGAATATGTATGCATGTGTGTGTATATCTGTATGTGAGTGTGTATAAGTAGGGGAGGGACTGAGTGCATGTACGTGTGTGTGTGTATGTGTGTGTGTGTGTGTGTGTGTGTGTGTGTGTGTGTGTGTGTGTGTGTGTGTGTGTGGTGTGTGTGTGTGAGTGAGTGTGTGCGTGCGTGATTGTGAGTGTGTATCTTTGTGTGTCTTTGTGTGTTCGCTTTTTTTTCTTAGTTTTCTTTTCCTTCAAACGCATTGAAAATCTTCATTCCCAATGTTCAAATTCATTCTGTGTCTGTCTGTCTGTCTGTCTGCCTGTCTCTGTCTCTGTCTATCTGTCTATCTGTCTCTGTCTCTATCTCTCTGTCTGTCTGTCTCTCATTCTCTCTCTCTCTCTCTCTCTCTCTCTCTCTCTCTCTCTCTCTCTCTCTCTCTCTCTCTCTCTCTTCTCTCTCTCTTGTTAGTATAGTAACCCAACCTTTGACGTAACCTGTCTGACGTTGAACGCCCTTCCAACAAGAACTAGGTGGAACCCACTGCCGAAAAATGTGCAAGACATTTGGACATACGGAACGGGTGGTCCCTAAACTGTTGTACAGGCGAGACAGGGAGACAGGATAAATAAAGCTCATGTGGAGGTGAATAGGAAGGCTAATATAAACTCAGACAGACCTGGAAAAGGTGCAAACGTCACGACCAGAAGACGTCTGCTGTGATTTTTTACCCCTTCTGTTCCCCCCCCCCCCCCCCCCCCATTTTTTATGTTTTTCAAGCGTAGGTAATTTACCGTCTCCAAAATATACCTAAGTAGGGTTCAATTCCCCCTGTGGGGATGCCAGGGGCTTTTTTCAGTACAAATAAATAGTGTCCCCCACCTTCTGGAAATTCTGTGCTAGAAATTGCCTCTTTTCTGTCACTATCTTTGTTTCTTTCTTCCTCCTTTGCTTTCTGTCATTTCTTCCTACTATTTTCTGTCTTGCTGGTCCATTCGTATGTATGTGTTCGACAAAGCCTTACGTACTTTCTCCTAGGATTGATAATTGGGTACATGTATGTGTTAAGTGCATTTTTGGGTCTAGAGATATGAGATATGAGGAAGCAATTTAAGGTGATGTAGGCCCGTTTTTGTATATCTTTTAGTGTCCTTAGTTATGTTTAAATTTGTATTCAGGTATATTTTTTTTAATCCCCTGTGTGATAAATTGGACAGAATGGTCAACGCCAGGGGCATGTCTTTAGATCATATGCGCGAATAAATTGATACGTGAACCTAATTTTCTTTTCCGCTTTCTTTTTCTTTTTCTTTTCCTTTTGAAGTATTGTGTATGTTTTGAACTGGTTACAACCCTGATATGGCTCAAAACAGTAAGAATGATAAGGTTTCAATTGGGATGGTACGAGTTTTGAGAAAAACAAGCTAATACTTAAAGTAATATAACGGTGGACGCGGTATTCGAGCGCGTAAGACGCCAGACTTACAATTATAAGGTCTGGGTTCGGTTCTGTCTGGGTACCAAGGGTGGAGACTTTTCGCAATCTCCCTGGATGGAGATTTATTAGTGCGTAAACCCCCGTTTCTGTGTGTATATGCACATGCATAACAATCAAACATGCAGGTTAAAGATTCCACCAGTCTTGTGAATAGTCCAGTGAGTTATGAAAACTTGACGACACACAGCAAGCAATCCCACCCAAGATGAACTATGCAGACTGTGCAGCAAAATAACGCCTGCACCATGTGGATTATAAACAACGTGCATGCTGGCTTGCTGACATTCGAAAAAAAAAAAAAGTCAGAACGCTTAAAAGGAAAACAAAGTACGTATCATTCATAGCGCATCGCTACCCAATATAAAATATCAAGTTAAAGTAATAAAATGTGAGGTACAACGTTTTCAGTCTTTTGATGATGATAATGATGATGATGTTAAGCTGCTACCACTGCTGCTACTGCTGCTACTGCTGCTGCTGATGATGATGATGATGATGATGGTGATGAAGACACCCAGCATATACTCATGCGTCTGTTTCGCGAAATAAACCTGTCGTGTCTCTGAGCATACAGCGCACTTCGTAAATGGTATATCAAACCTGCACAAACTACCTTAATGTGCAGAGAGCATAATTATATAATCAAAGGCCTGAATGTTGATCCCTTTTGTCTTTTAATGTAGTGTAATTTGAACACGGCTAGACGTTCTACCCATAGAGTACAATTATACGATAACTGGCTTTTAATTTAAACACCGCTTGATGTACTTTCCAGACTAGAACTGTACGATAAATGGCTTTTAATTTGAACGATCCTAGATGTTCTTTCTACACTGTAGAATAATTTAAACAGCAGTATATTTCTTCCCAGACCATAAAATTGTACAATAGCTGACTTTGAACAGCGCTATATGTTCTTCCCAGATTGCATAGTTGTATATCTACATGTAGTTTTTAATTTAAACAGCGCTATATGTTCTTCCCAGACAGAGCAGTTGTGTACGATAAGTGGCTTTTGACTTGAGCAGTATTAGATGGTTCTTCCCACACTGTAGAATTATGCGATAACTGGCTTTTAATTTAATTTCAATTTTAATTTAAACACTGCTAACTGTTCTTTCCACACTGTTCGAATTGTACAATAACCGGTTTTTAATTTAAACATACAATGACTGGTTTTTGATTTAAACACCGCTAGATATTCTTCCCAGACGGTACAATTGTACGCTAACTGGCTTTGAATATAAACACCGATAAATGTTCTCCCCACACTATACAACTGTACGGTAAATGATTTTTAATTCGAACACTGCAAGATGTTCTTCCCACACATTAAAATTGTACGATAACTGGCTTTTAATTCGAACAGCGCTAGACGTTCTTCCCAGACTGTGGAACTGTACGATAACTGGTGTTTAATTTCAACGGTATAAGATTTTTCCCAGACTATACAATTATAAAATAATTGGCTTTTGATATGAACAGTATTAAAACTTCTTCCCAGACTGTATAGTTGTACGATAACGGACTTTGAACAGTATAAGATTTTTTCCCAGACTGTACAGTTATACAATAGTTGGTTTTCAATATGAACACATTGGACACAGCAGCTGGGAAGTTTCAGTCTTTTTCTCAAAATTTTTGTATCTGGTGTTTGTTTGTTTGTTTGTAATCTTACGCTTGACAAAGGCCAGTTGGCCGAAACTTTGCGCCTGTCTTGTCTTTTTGTATTAAATACGCGTTCGTATTCTTCTTTCGTGTTTTTTTCTGGTTCCAATCTGAACAGTTCTTCTCAAACTGTACAGTTGTACAATAACGGACTGTGAACAGTATAAGATTTTTCCAAGACTGTACATTAATACAATAATTGGTCTTCAATATGAACAGTATTAAATGTGACCTCCCACCACGAAATCAGTCTTAACTAGCATTTGGGGTATTTTGAGATATACATATCACTGGAAAGTGTACATTCTGCTTATTATTTTGGTACTTGAATAAAGCTTGTACTCAAAAAAAAAAAGTAGAATTTATGTATGTTTAAAGTCATTAAGTTGTATGACGGCCATTTTGAGAAAACGGCTTCTAAAGTTTTTGTGTGCTCTCTTACACATTTTCCTCAAATTTCTTTATTTGGTATCTTTGACCCAGTTTGTTTCTAATTTTCGCTGTCATTATCTGAAAGGTGCACCAAAGAGCTTTCCGTCAGTATATTACATGTGCGGGTACTGTACAGGTTACGGTTCATAATAAGAGACAAAAAGAGGTACTTTTGGTAAGAAATTGCGTTCTTTCTGCTGCGATCAGTGCATTAAAATATCATTTTAAATTGATTAATAAAATTTTTTCAAGAAAAAAAATTTCTGTGGGGGATAGATTATAGTCTACAGAAATCAATTTTGAGAAAAAGTCAAAACACCTCAGATAGACCCTCAGTCACCTTTTTAGCTCCTATTGCTGTTCGACTGACTGCGAGTTAAGACTGATTTCGTGGTGGGAGGTTACAAATGTTGTTCTCAAACTGCACAGTTGTACAATAACGGACTTTGAACAGTATTCGATGTTCTTTCCAGACTGTAGAACTGTACGATGACTGACTTTTGGTTACAGCTTGTTGCCATGTTTGTTTGCCTGTGTCCCGGTCACTGTAACCATGACATACAGGCAACCTTTAGTGTGTGTGTGTGTGTGTGTGTGTGTGTGTGTGTGTGTGTCTGCCTGTGTCCCGGTCACTGTAACCATGACATACAGGCAACCTTTAGTGTGTGTGTGAGTGTGTGTGTGTGTGTGTGTGTGTGTGTGTGTGTGTGTGTGTGTGTGTGTGTGTGTGTGTGTGTGTGTGTGTGTGCGCCTGCGTCCCGGTCACTGTAACACTGACATACAGGCAACCTTTAGTGTGTGTGTGTGTGGGTGGGTTTGCATGTTTGTGTGTGTGTGTGTCTGTGTGTCTGTGTGTATATATGTGTGCGTGTGTGTGTCTGTGTGTATGTGTGTGTGTGTGTGTGTGTGTCTGTGTGTATGTGTGTGTGCGTGTTCGTGCGTGCATGCGTATTTTGTGTGAGCGAATATATGT
>JAPXFY010000015.1:59336178-59343678 GCA_030674185.1 Monoplex corrugatus | reverse complement strand
ACTTTGTGGTTTGGCCTTTTCGTGAGAGGGGGATAGAAAACAGACAGACAGACAGACAGACAGACAGACAGACAGACAGAAAGAGAGAGAGAGAGAGAGAGAGAAAGAGAGAGAGCTAGAGTGAGAGAGAGAGAGAGGATTCAGCCAAAGTTGCCACCAGCCCACACTTTCCGGCTATTCGATATAATTGTCTGTTATTTTCACATAACCGAGACATGGCTTCATGTTCATTCAGTTGTTGATTCGCGACGTCCTTGTTCGCCTGCGATGTTTTATTATCATTTTTAACACGGGATTTATGTAACGGTTGCATCCTCTGTCGTGCTGGAAGCAGACGTTTGAAAAACAAAGTCATAAACTTCGCTCGGGGAAATATATTGTGGAGAGTTTGGAACTTTGTGTGACCAAAGTGGTGATAGTCATGATCTCTTTAATGGCGAGCTTTTGAGAAAAAAAAAAAAAAAGAAAAAAAGGAAAATACTTATATTTGGTCTGTTGATAATCAGTAGCCAACGCTCGATACCTCGAGTTCAATCCCAGCAACCAACAATTAAAAACTGACCTTTCGCTGCCCATCTTAAAACCTTTTAGTCTCCAGCATCTTGTCCACCAGCATCCTGCATTGTCAACCATGCTAGCAAAGCAAAAGCTTAGCCCTTTGATTCCCTGTCCTTGTTCTGAAGGAATCTGGTGAATAGGGTGAGGAAGTCAAAGGGTTAAGTTTTTGCAGTTGGTGGATAGGGTGCGGGAGTCAAAGAGTTAATGTTTTTGTCTTTCTGATGGTGTCAGCATTGTTTTTTTATAGGTCGTTTCTCCCTCTCTCCCATTTCAAGATCTTGCCAACGCATAGCTTCTTTTTGCGCAGGCTCAGGGAATCTGCCAACTAATTGATAACTGGCAAATCTGGGTTCAGCGCATATGGAATTTTCCGAGTGCTATAAATCCCTCTGGAACACATTCAGAACTCCGAAGATAGATGAAACCAGAAGCACGCAGATTTGCCCTTGACGTCTATGAGTTATCTTCTCAGCTCAACGTTTAGAGAAATGTCAAATCTCGCCCAGTGAGTGAGTTTCTTTAACTGTCTTTTGCGTTCGCCTGTCAAAGGCTTATGGGCCGGAAATGTCCGTCTGTCTTGTTTCCGTTAATGAAATAAGATGTGGTTAGATGTCTATTTTCGTGTGTGTCTGGTTTCTATTTCATTGAGCATTGGCAGTTATGCTACTTTGATTTGAGGGGTAATGAGGTTTTTTTTGTTTGTTTGATTTTTTTTGTTTGGTTGTTTTTTGTTTTTTTGGTTGTGTTGTTGTTGTTGTTGTTGTTGTTGTTTGGTTTTTTATTTATTTATTTATTTTTTTGTAGAAATATTTTGTTTGTCAAACGCAAAGCCAGAACAAGATGGAGGCAGCCGAAATGTGGTTTCTAAGAAGAATGTTGAGACTTCCATGGACAGAAAGAAAATAAACGAGACAGTCTTGATGGAGGCAGACATAAGAAGATCACTGATAAAGAAGATTAGGAAAAGACAAGCAACATTTATTGGACATTTATGAGAAAAGGGGAATTAGATACCTGGTCACAAAAGGAAAGTTGGAGGGAAAGAGAACACCAGGTAGACCCAGGGAGAAAATATTGGACGGACTGCAGGGTGGCTGAGGACAGAGAGGGTGGAAGATTTACTTGTGGCGACAAGGGATAGATTCATATGAAGGGCCATGATCGCCAACGCCATGCGGGCAGGGCACATGATGATGAGATGATTTGTTGAAATCCAACAAACAAGTGCGACCACCCGCGTTCAGTAAACAGGAACCAGAAAAAACATAAAGAAAAATGAATCACGAACGCGTATATAATACAACCAGACAAGACAGAGCAAATTTTTAGCCAACTAGCCATTGTCAAGCGTAAACGTAAAACCACAATAGAAACAAACAATACTAGACGACGCAGCAGAAACGTTTTGGTCTTTTTCTCTTAATTTTTGTATTTGTTGTTTTGTCAGGAAAGACACAATGAACTATAGTTCTGACTTTAAACTTTCATCCTGGAAAAGTTCAAATAGGCATTTACATGAAGTAATTAGCTTCTGTTTGTTCCCAGTACTTCATGTTTGGTATCGTACAACTCATTCCACTGTCTCCAATAACGAGCATGGTTTATCACGAGTCTGACCTAGTTGGAACTGTTTTCAAAGGATCCTCAGATTTATCTGAAGAAGTCTCAATGAATATCACCGTCATTACAAGATTTCTGAACTCCCAACGACGTTGCAGTTTTTTTGTTTGTATCGAAAATTCTATAGTGACCTACATTCTGTATTGCGAGGATTCAACGACAAACATTAAAAAAGTGTATTGAGTGATATGGTTTTTGCATATACACAGACACGCAACAGTCATGCACGCGCACGATGCGTGTGTGTGTGTGTGTGTGTGTGTGTGTGTGTGTGTTGTGTGTGTGTGTGTGTGTGATGTGTGTGGTGTGTGTGTGTGTGTTGTTGTGTGTGTGTGTGTCGAGGACAGGGAGAAGGAGCAGAGAGAGAGAGAGACAGAAAAGACAGGACAGAAAGACAGGACAGAAGAAAAAAAAAAGAGAGAGACAGAAGAGACGAGAGAGAGAAAGAGAGAGAGAATCTGGCCCGTTCTTGGTCGATTTGATTCATTGTCTTCTTATCAGAGGACAAATTTATATAACATTAGGGGAAAAAACAATAACAAAACAAAACAAAACAAAAACAAAAACAAAAACGAAAATAACATGGTAAAGACATAGTAAAAAAGTCTCTCTTCTGGCTTCCACAATCGGATTAACTGTGTATGGTAAAACTCATCCTACAATGCAAAACTCGTCTTAAAATGCTGAGGCATCATTTCGGTAGATGTTTATAAATGGGTCAGATAAGATCCCCCCCCCCCCACTTAGAGCAGAACATTCCCACTGTAAATTAATGCATTCGTAGCTGTTCCCTTATTCAAATTGAAGGACTTCACTGTACTCCATCGTGGTTTATTAAGAAGGAGAAGAGAAGGAGGAAAAAGAAAAAAAGAAGAAGCATAAGACGAAGACAATGATGATGATGATGGTGATGATGATGATTACGACGACAACGATGACGACGAAGAGAGAGGATAAGCAGAATGAGAAGAAGACAATGACAACGCGACGACGACGACGACGACGATGACTAAAAAGAAGAAGAAGAAGAATCCGAAGAAGAAGAATCCGAAGAAGAAGAAGACGAAGAAGAAGAAGAAGAAGAAGAAGAAGAAGAAGAAGAAGAAGAAGAAGAAGAAGAAGAAGAAGAAGAAGAAGAAGAAGAAGAAGAAGAAGAAGAAGAAGAAGAAGAAGAAAGAAGAAAGAAGAAAGAGAAGAAGGAGAAGAAGAAGAAGAAGAAGGAGGAGGACAAGGAGGAGAGCAGGAGGAGAGAAGAAGAAGAAAAAGAAGAAGAAGAAAAAGAAGAAAAAAATGAAAGAAGAAGAAGGAGGAGGAGGAGGAGGAGGACAAGGAGGAGGACGAGGAGTAGAAGAAGAAGAAAAAGAAGGAAGAAAAAAAACGAAAGAAGAAGAAGAAGAAAAAGATAACAAATCCATAAATAAGCCAGGAATTGTAAATATCCTTGACCCTATATGCATCATCTCCATCCAACGAGACATGCACACACACACACACACACACACACACACACACACACACACACACACACACACACACACACACACACACACACACACACACACACACACACACACACACACACACACACACACACACACACACACACAAAATGCATACGAACAAGTCAAAGCGCCAAGATTTCATCCAGATCAATCCCTCTTTCTGAAAGAAAACCTTGAAACAAAAAACAAAACAAAACAAACAAAACAAAACACCCACAAAAAAAGAAACAAACAAATAAACAAACAAAAAACAGAAATCTATGACATGCTGGTGTTGATATCGTCTGTTTCCTGTGTCCTCTTACACTGCTCTATTGATCTCACGTTTAACCCTTTCGATTCCTTACTCTGTTCAGTAGCTTGGAATCCATGCAGGAAGCTGGCAGATAATACGGTAAGACGAGTGTGAAAGGGTTTAATTAATAATGCCTCCCAGCTCTCTCTCGCTGTCGTTGTCGCTGATGTACATCATCTTCGACAATTGTCGCTGTTGTCGTTACGCCCACGCTCGCACTATTTTTTTTTTCTTCCTTTATTCTATTTTTTTGGTGCTTTTTTGTTGTTGTTGTTGTTTTGTTTTGTTTTCTTCTTCTTCTTCTTCTTCTTCTTCTTCTTCTTCTTCTTCTTCTTCTTCTTCTTCTTCTTCTTCTTCTTCTTCTTCTTCTTCTTCTTCTTCTTCTTCTTCTTCTTCTTCTTCTTCTTCCTTCTTCTTCGCATTCTTCTTCGCATTCTTCTTCTTCTTCTTCGCATTCTTCTTCTTCTTCTTCTTCGCATTCTTCTTCTTCTTCTTCGCATTCTTCTTCTTCTTCTTCGCATTTCTTCTTCTTCTTCTTCTTCTTCTTCTTTCTTCGCATTCTTCTTCTTGCATTCTTTCTTCGCATTCTTCTTCGCATTCTTCTTCTTCTTCTTCTTCGCATTCTTCTTCTTCTTCTTCGCATTCTTCTTCTTCTTCTTCGCATTCTTCTTCTTCTTCTTCTTCGCATTCTTCTTCTTGCATTCTTCTTCGCATTCTTCGCATTCTTCTTCGCATTCTTCCTTCTTCTTCTTCTTCGCATTCTTCTTCTTCTTTCTTCTTCTTCTTCTTCTCGCTTCTTCTTCGCTTCTTCTTCTTCTCTTCTTCGTTCTTCTTCTTCTTCTTCTTCTTTCTTCTTCTTCTTCTTCTTCTTCTTCTTCTTCTTCTTCTCTTCTTCTTGTTCTTCTTCTTCGTTCTTCTTCTTCTTCTTCTTCTCTTTTTCTTCTTCTCTCTTTCTCTACTCCTCCTCTTCTTTCTCTCTGTCTTGTGTCTCTCTGTCTCTGTCTCTCTGTCTCTCTGTCTCTCTTTCTCTTCTCTCTGTCTCTCTTCTCTCTGTCTCTCTCTCCTCTTTCTCTCTCTGTCTCTCTCTCTCTCTCTTTCTCTCTCTTCTCTCTCTCTCTTTTTCTCTCTCTCTGTCTCTCCTCTCTTCTTTGTCTTCTCACTTCTCTGTCTCTGACTCTGTCTCTCTGTCTCATCTGTCTCTCTCTGTCTGTTTATCTCTCTCTCTCTTTCTCTGTCTGCATGTCTCTCTCTCTCTTTCTCTCTCTCTCTCTCTCTTTCTCCTGTCTCCCTTTCTCTTTCTTCTCCCCCTCCCTCTCTCTCTCCGTCCCTCCCCCCCCCTCTCTCTCTGTTACTGCTTAAGGGGAAAGGTAAGGTACAGGAAGATGGAGGCAGGGGGAAATGAAAGAGGGAGAGGAGGGGAGTTGTTGGAAGAGAGATAGCAGAGGTAACAGGAGACACGTTCTTGATCGAACTCACAGAGAGAGAAGCTGGATGATGGTGGAACACATGGGAGACCGATGAACACATTCAGATCGACTCAGAAGGACGGCGGTAGTCAAGTGGGTAAAAAAAAGTCAAGACTTCCAATCGAAAGGTCGTGGTGGGTTCGATCCGACAAGACACCTCCGCCTGGTGGGTAAAATGAGGGAGTTTTTGTTTTTGTTTTTGTTTTTTGTTGTTGTTGTTTTGTTTGTTTGTTTGTTTATTTGTTTGTTTGTTTGTTTGTTTGTTTGTTTGTTTATTTTTTCCACATTTCTCTGTCGACTTGTATAATTCCAGTGCTTAAATCCCCTTCGTGTGGATGATGATGATGAAAATGATATTGATGATGAAGATGATGATGATGATGATGATGGTGGTGGTAGTGGTGGAAATGATTATGATGATGATAATAATAACAATAGTAGTAGTAGTAGTTATAATAATAATAATGAGAATAATAACAATAACAATACATCATCATCATCATCATCATCATCATCATCATCATCATCATCATCAGGTGCCCTGCCGCATGGCGTTGGCGACCATGGATTTCCAACCATCTCTATCTCTCGTTGCCCCCAGCATCTCCCCCACCCTGCTCATCCCCAGCCACTCTGCAAGTCCGTCCAGCATTCTCATCCTGGGTCTACCTGGTGCTCTCTTTCCCTCCAGCTTCCCCGTTGTGACCAGGTGCTCCAAACCCCCTTCCTTATAAAATGGCCTATAAATGTTGCTTGTCTTTTCCTAATCTTCCTTATGAGTGATCTACTTGTGTCTGCCTCCATCAAGACTATCTTGTTTGTTTTCTTTGCTGTCCATGGAACTCTCAACCTTCTTCTGAGAAACCACATCTCGGCTGCCTCGATCCTGCTCTGGCTTTGCTTGCTGACTGTCCACGCCTCGCATCCGTACAACAGTATTGGTTCTATATAACATTCAAGGACTCTTTTTCTGATGTTAATTGATAGGCATTTGTTGGTAAGAATGCTTGTCATCTTCTTGAATGCTGTTTTGGCTTGGCCGATTCTGCCAGCTATTTCCGATGTGCATCTGCCGTCTGATGAAATGACCGTTCCCAGGTATTTGAACTTATTAACCTCTGTCAAGGTTGTGCCATTTGCTGTTATTTTGCATGAGGGGATTTCATGTTTTTTTTACTGATCACCATGACTTCAGTCTTCCTGCTGTTTAGTTCCAACCCCTTACCTTTGCTTTCTATTTCTAGTATATTCACAAGGTTTTGTAGGTCCCTTTCATTTTCTGCAATTAGCACGGTGTCATCTGCATACCGAATGTTGTTTATCATTTTCCCTCCAACCTTTAATCCAGGGTCTTCTTCTAGGTTTCTCATGATGTTTACGCTATATAGTGAAAACAGATTATGGTGACAAAACACAACCCTGTTTGACTCCTCTTTTGATGTTTTGAAAAGAGCTTATATTGTTTTCTATTCTCATTGCAGCTGTTTGTTCCCAGTACATATTCCTGATTATTCGTAGATCTTTTCCATCAACATTGAGTCTCTCAAGTTGGTTGATCAATTCTTCATGTCGTACCCGATCGAAGACCTTGGTATAGTCAACAAAGCATAAATACAAATCCATATTCATCTCAATTGACCTCTCTATGATAGTTCTTAGGATGTATATGGCATTAATTGTTCCTTTCACTTCCCTTATTATTATTATTATTATTATTTTATATTATAATAATATTATAATAATAATAATAATATAATAATAATAATAATAATGATATATAATAATAATAATAATAATGAACTATTAATAATAATAATAATAATAATAATAGTACTGATAATAGTAATAATAATAATAATAATAGTAATATCAGTAGTAGTAGTAATAATACCAGTACTACTACTAGTACTACTAATTATAATGATAATAATGGCATTTTTAAGGCGCCTAATCTTAAAATAAAAATGAAATCAAGGCACGCACTTTCATCATTCACCAAAGCAATCAGCCAACTACAACCAAACTTCCAAGTCACAAAGCACATGCAAACTTTCTCTTT
>JAPXFY010000015.1:59323678-59328678 GCA_030674185.1 Monoplex corrugatus | reverse complement strand
GACTTATAGCAAGGGGACAAAGTTGCAAGTAGAGAGCTTCTGACTGTTAAGTTTCGAGACTTATAGCGAGGGGACAAAGTTGCAAGTAGAGAGATTCCTACTGTCAGTGTGGAGACTATAGCAAGGGGACAAAGTTGCAAGTAGAGAGCTTCCTACTGCTCAGTGTGGAGACTATAGCAAGGGGACAAAGTTGCAAGTAGAGAGCTTCCTACTGCTCAGTGTGGAGACTATAGCAAGGGGACAAAGTTGCAAGTAGAGAGCTTCCTACTATTCAGTGTGGAGACTATAGCAAGGGGACAAAGTTGCAAGTAGAGAGCTTCCTACTATTCAGTGTGGAGACTATAGCAAGGGGACAAAGTTGCAAGTAGAGAGCTTCCTACTGCTCAGTGTGGAGACTATAGCAAGGGGACAAAGTTGCAAGTAGAGAGCTTCCTACTATTCAGTGTGGAGACTATAGCAAGGGGACAAAGTTGCAAGTAGAGAGCTTCCTACTGCTCAGTGTGGGCTATAGCAAGGGGACAGAGTGCAGTAGAGACTTTATATTCAGTGAGACTATGCAAGGGGACAAAGTTGCAAGTAGAGAGCTTCCTACTGTCATGTGGAGCTTGCAGGCAAGTGCAGTGGAGTCTAGCTCGTGTGAGACTATGCAAGGGGACAAAGTTGCAAGTAGAGAGCTTCCTACTATTCAGTGTGGAGACTATAGCAAGGGGACAAAGTTGCAAGTAGAGAGCTTCCTACTGCTCAGTGTGGAGACTATAGCAAGGGGACAAAGTTGCAAGTAGAGAGCTTCCTACTATTCAGTGTGGAGACTATAGCAAGGGGACAAGTTGCAAGTAGAGAGCTTCCTACTATTCAGTGTGGAGACTATAGCAAGGGGACAAAGTTGCAAGTAGAGAGCTTCCGACTGTTAAGTGTCGAGACTTATAGCGAGGGGACAAAAGTTGCAAGTAGAGAATTTCCGACTGCTAAGTGTCGAGACTATTATCAACATCATCATCATGTGCCCTGCCGCAAGGTGTTGTCGATCATTGCCCTCTACGTGCATCTATTCCTTGTCGCCACAAGCACATCTTCCACCCTCTCTGTCCACAGCCGCTCTTCAAGTCCGTCCAATATTTTCTCCCCAGGAAGAGAGTTCTTGAATGTTATATAGAACCGATAATGTTATACGTTTGTGAGGCGTGATCGGTCAACAAGCAAAGCCAGAACAAGATTGAGGCAGCCGAGATGTGGTTTCAAAGAAGAATGTTGAGACTTCCATGGACAGCAAAGAAAACAAACGAGACAGTCTTGATGGAGGCAGACACAAGTAGATCATTCACAAGGAAGATTTGGAAAAGACGGGCAACATTCATACGCCATTTTATAAAGAAAGGGCAATTACAGCACCTGGTCACAACGGGAAAGCTGGAGGGAAAGAGAACACCAGATAGACCCAGGGAAAAATATTGGACGGACTTGCAGAATGACTGGGGACAGAGAAGGTGGAAGATGTATTTGCGGCAACTAGGGATAGATGCATACGGAGGGCCATGATCGCCAACGCCATGTGGCAGGGCACTTGATGATGATGGGCCTACCTGGTGCTGTCTTTCCCTCCATCTTTCCTGTTGAGACTATAGCAAAAGGAGAAGAGGTAAAAGCTATGCAGGTTGCCCAATAGAGAGACGAAAGCCCAGAGTAAGGCAAATGTGAGCTCTTTTGTTCTCTGTTCGTCCGGCAAGCTGGGCAGGACCTGACTGGTCTAATTTGTGTGGCCATGTCCCAGGCTTTGTCGCCTTCCCTGCTTACTCGTAAGCAACGTAACTGGAGTTTGGAGTTTGGAGTTTGTTCAAGAGGGTTCATCGCAACCAGTCGCTGTGGTGTAGTGGTTAACGCAACGTACTACAGACTGGAAGGTTATGGACTGGAATCCCCATCAGTCCCTTCACAAATATATCATTGTAGGATTTTTCGGCTCTAACCGGCTCCTATCCAGAGTTGGGCATGCTATGGACTCATTTGGGAAGACTGGGACCACACAGTCGAGTCTCATCCACTTCACGGATATGTCATGGAGGGTGTTGCTAAAATCTTCTGACCAGCACCGTAGGTGTCTGTATCTTTCGGGCCTGCTTGGCGCCAGGATATATTATGATAGTAAGCGTAGAGTACAGCCTTGTCGTGCAGTCTCAATCCTAGAAGAAACTCCATAGCATCATGATTATCATCCCCGTCGACATCATTATCATCGCATTGTAAAAAAAAAAAAAGTGCCATCTTCTGCGGCTATTAAGATGGCAGAAAATGGGACGGATTAAAAGGTGAGCACAAAGGTAACCTTTCTGTGTGCGATGACAAAATATAAAAAAAAAAAAGAAAAAGAGGGATTCTTCGCACTCGGACAAGCCCGTATGCGCTCCTCCCAAACCTACCAGCACTTATCTGGCACACTCTCTGAGCTTGCACAAAGCCTTATGTCCTGGCAAGGTCTTGAACTGAGGAACGGAAAGGGGAAGGTAAGGTGGGAGAGGGGGAGAGAGAGAGATAAGACCTATGAAACACTAAAGCTGACACAGCCAGAATGATGGAAACATTTAAGATGGGCAGCAGAAACAGGACAACGTTTAATGTTGTGGGCTGGGGTTGAACTCAAAGATAACATATCTTGAGTCCACGGCTCTATCAAAAGAACTGACCGGCCCGCTGAACGATTGATAACTGGGTCCGAATGGGTCATGGAGGGCATAAAAAAACCTTCCCCCCTTCCCCTACCTTTGTTTGTTTTTTGGGGTTTTTTTTTTTGGTTTTGTTTTTTGGTGGTGAAATGGCTACCAGATGGGCGTCTGGAGCTGGGAGGTGATTGTTTGGCTCGTGGTGAGGTATTGTTGCTCTGAGTCCCATAAAGCAACCCGAGTATTTCTCGTTAACTTACATATTACGTATGTTTTTGTCCTACGTATGGTTATGTATGAAAAAAAAAATATTGGACGGACTTGCACAGAGGCTGAGGACAGACAGCGTGGGAGATGTACATGTACTTGCAGCGGACAAGGGATAGATTTATATGGAGGGCCATGATGGCCAACGCCATGCGGCAGGGCACATGATTTGTTGTTGATGATGATGATGATGATGATGATGATGATGATGATGACGATGATTGTTTGATTGGTTTTGTCCTGTTTTTGCAGTTGCCGAGTATGTTTATCAAAGAGAGAGAATGCGAGGGAAGGGCAGAGAGTGTGCAATGGGAAACCTCACGCCATCTTGAGCATTTAGGACAGATAAAACCAGATACTCACTCAGGCTCACACGCTATCAGACACACAAGGCCGACATGGAGTGGGCTAGCCAACACCTATATGTCATCAACCGCTTTCATTCTTTTACCCTATACAAAAAAAAAAAAAAAAAAAAAAAACCCACACAGTCAGGTAAAGACTGATGGCATACTTCCTAACTTTAACCCTTTCGTGGCCTTACCCTATCCAAACGCTGCTAAAACTGAAAGTGGAACCAGAAAAAAACATTAAAATAGAATCAGAACGCGTATCTAATAAACAAGACAAGACAGGAGCAAAGTTTCGGCCAAGTGACCTTTGTCGAGCGTGAATGTCAGATCATAAATAAACACTAAATACAAAATTAGAGAAAAAGACTGAAACTTCAATACAAAAATTGGGAGAAAAAGACTGAAACTTCCCTGCCGCTTTGTCCAGTGTGAGAAAAGGAAAATTTGCTCCTGTCTCGTCTTGTTGTATTAAATACGCGTTCTGATTCAATTTTCGTGTTTTTCTGGTTCTGTTTGCTTGAACGGGGCAGTCGCACTTGTTTCGGATTTTGTAAAACTGAAACGTTTCATCTTCTCATCCTAAACAAATGTATACATGTAACAATCATTGATGGCATGCTTCTTAGTTGTAATCTGACAATCATTGATAGCATACTTCTTAGTTGTAATCTTGACAATCATTGATGGCATACTTCTGAGTTGTAATCTTGACAATCATTGATGGCATACTTCTGAGTTGTAATCTTGACAATCATTGATGATGTACTTCTTAATTGTAATCTTGACAATCATTGATGGCATACTTCTGAGTTGTAATCTTGACAATCATTGATGGCATACTTCTTAGTTGTCATCTTGACAATCATTGATGGCATACTTCTTAGTTGTAATCCTGACAATCATTGATAGCATACTTCTTAGTTGTAATCTTGACAATCATTGATGGCATACTTCTGAGTTGTAATCTTGACAATCATTGATGACATACTTCTTATTGTAATCTTGACAATCATTGATGGCATACTTCTTAGCTGTAATCTTGACAATCATTGATGGCATACTTCTTAGTGGTAATCTTGACAATCATTGATGACATACTTCTTAATTGTAATCTTGACAATCATTGATGGCATACTTCTTAGTTGTAATCTTGACAATCATTGATGGCATACTTCTAAGTTGTAATCTTGACAATCATTGATGGCATACTTCTGAGTTGTAATCTTGACAATCATTGATGGCATACTTCTGAGTTGTAATCTTGACAATCATTGATGGCATATTTCTGGGTTGTAATCTTGACAATCATTGTTGGCATACTTCTTAGTTGTAATCTTGACAATCATTGATGGCATACTTCTTAGTTGTCATCTTGACAATCATTGATGGCATACTTCTTATTGTAATCTTGACAATCATTGATGGCATACTTCTTAGTTGTCATCTTGACAATCATTGATGGCATACTTCTTATTGTAATCTTGACAATCATTGATGGCATACTTCTTAGTTGTCATCTTGACAATCATTGATGGCATACTTCTTAGTTGTAATCTTGACAATCATTGATGGCACACTTCTGAGTTGTAATCTTGACAATCATTGTTGGCATACTTCTTAGTTGTAATCTTGGCAATCATCGATGGCATACTTCTTAGTTGTAATCTTGACAATCATTGATGGCATACTTCTTAGTTGTCATCTTGACAATCATTGATGGCATACT
>JAPXFY010000015.1:59313678-59321178 GCA_030674185.1 Monoplex corrugatus | reverse complement strand
GTGTGTGTGGTGTGTGTGTGTTGTGTGGTGTGTGGTGTGTGTGTGTGTTGTGTGTGTGTTCGTTCGTTCTTGATTTACGTTTTTCATATGAGTGATATTGACGGATTGTGTGTGTGTGTTGTGTGTGTGTGTATTGTGTGTGTGTGGTGTGTGTGTGTGTGTGTTGTGTGTGTGTTGTGTGTGTTGTGTTGTGTTGTGTGTGTGTTTGTTGTGTTGTTTGTGTGCGTGCGTGCGTGCGTGCGTGTGTGTGTGTGTGTGTGTGTGTGTATTTTGTGTTGCTTAATTGTCTGTTTTGTGTTTTGTTTGCCTATTTGTTTGCCTTTTTTTGTTTGTTTTGTGTTTTGTTCGCTTATTTGTTTGTTTGCATGTGTGTTTGTCTGTATCCCTGTGCCAGGTCGTCGTTGGTCTATCTTTTTTCTGTTTATCCAGCCGCACCTATCGAGGCCGTTCCACACGGGCGAGTCACTGCACCTTTGAATCAACGAGCATCAACAGATGAGATAGTGTCAAGAGAAATGCACTCCCTTTCCACATAGTTAATCAAAAATTCCTTGTGGTGGTCAAGCGTGCATACAGCCCACCCAAAACAAAGTGGTATTCAGTCAGCAGTTATGACAAAGCCCAGCAGCGACGAAGAACTGATGATGGTGACTGGCAAATGATGCTGTTGGAAATCTCCTTAACTATGACTCTGCACTTAGGTTGTCATGACTACTGTGGGGGTGTGATGGTTATCCACTGTAGACCTGAGATCACATACAGTGTTTCTAACCTTACCACAGCGACAGAGCAACCCTTTCCGGCGACAGCAGGATTCTTTCAGACTAAGACAATAACTAAACACGAGGTTTCCAGGGTTCGCTCCCGGTCCCCGTAAAGTCCTCGACTTCTCTCCACAATTTGACCGGAAAATCGAACTGAACGTCTAGTCATTCGGAAGGGGACGAAAAACGAGTCGGACCTGTGTGCTTCTGGCTGTGCACGCTAAAGATCCCACGGCAGCTGAAAATCGTGAAGAGCAGGGCATTGCCCGGCTGCTTTGGTAAAAAACGTTGGAGAGATAGGCTGATTTCCCAGGTCCCACCCCTTGAAGACCAATAAGCCTTCTTGACTTTCTGAAGTCTTGGTAAAAAAAAATAATGTGAATATGAATATGAATTTGAAGTGAGGGAGAGGGGATGGGCGCCGCCCTCGTGGTGCTGGCCCCGGGAAAAGTTGAGGTCTCTGCCACCTCACTCCCCTACGACCCCAGCGTTATGGCACTATCTAGGAAGGACCTCAGGACCTGGCCAGTTCGTGGGTTTGTGTGCAGGCTTAAGAAGTGTGCCGTGATCATTCTGGATCTTCTCCATCACATGGCACCTGTGACGGTAGTGCATATGGAATTCATTTCGAGCGCGGAGACGTCATCTTGAGAAACTCAAACTGAAACCAAACTAAGGAAGGAAAAGGGTGTGTGTGTATGGTAGCGGGGACTGGTGGATTTAATACACAGCAATGCACACAGACACAGAAAGACTTGAACAGCCCCAGAACAACATCTATTCCACACACTGTAGAACGACGGAAGCACAACCCACGGCCGAAACACTTCTTTCTATGCAGTGCCTGTGAAAGAATATGTGCCTCCAGGAAGTTCTATTTTTTTTATCTCACATAAAGATCCACACCAGGCACTGACGGCCCGTAAGCCTATTTTGATATTTTCCAGCCAATATATCGGGCGCTAAAATATCTGTACACATACAAGTATATTGACACAAACTATGCAACACAGCATGTACTTTTTATCATTTACTCCTTTTGAAAAAAAGCGATAATGAATAAAACTTTATCGAATCTAGTTTAAGACAAAATTGACTTCTCATTCATTTTCTTTTTTTTTCCTGTTGTTGTTTTTGTTGTAATTTTTTGCCTCTGTTATTGCTCGAGTTTGTTGTTAAATAACATTTCTTTACGTATGCAATATGCTCTAATCATCATCATCATCACCATGCACCCTGCCACATGGCGTTGGCAATCATGGCCCTCCATATGAATCTATCCTTTGTTGCTGCGGGCACTTCTCCCATCCTCTCTGTCTTCATCCACTGCGCAAGTCTGCCCAGTATGCTCCAGTAGCGTATACTAAAAGTACTGCGATTAAAATGCGCATGGTTATCAATTTACTATGCTTTTTGACGAGGACCAATAAGATACAGCAGACAAGTACCACAAGAGCTTCATTCCAGAAGTGTAGCTGTCCTTTTGCTGACCATCCGTGCTGCCTTTTGATGACTACCTGTTGCTATAGCAAAACCCAACAAGTCCAAAAGATGACTCCAGTCTACGCATGCACCCAGTCTGTGACAGAGAATTCCGTATATCTAGAAGTCCAGCTGCCGAGGCCCGAGAGAGTGAGTTTGTCCCTCAAAAACGACACGTTCACTGTAAATTGCTCTGTCTCAAGCACTGTATCTACTACAGCCACTTACCTCTCCCGTCAGCTCGGTCAGTTACAGTGCCATGCTCATAATGACACACAGACAGTGGTGAGTTCAACCTTTGAACTGGTCATAGTTTAACCCTTTGACTCCTGCGCCCTCTCCACCAACTGCAAAAACTTAACCCTTTGACTCCTTGAGGGAGTCAAAGGGTTCCAGCCAGTGGAAAGGATGAAAGAGTCAAAGGATTAAGTTTTTGCTTTGCTAGCATGGTTGAGGAAGGCCACTGGCCGAAGTTCTGGGCTCAACATTCTAGTTTGTTGTCTTGTTTTTTTTGGTTTATCGTATATATATATATATATATATATATGTGTGTGTGTGTGTGTGTGTGTGTGTGTGTGTGTGTGTGTGTGTGTGTGTGTGTGTGTGTGTGTGTGTGTGTGTGTGTGTGTGTGTAGATAATATGTAAAGTCCGAGTGGAATGAATCCTTTTTGAACAAAATTCCAAAACTCAAGAAAACTCTGGACGTGTCATATTTAGGCTCCCATACCAATAACGTCTTCACCGAAATACTTTATTAACAAATCTACCAAATGTAACCAGACAAGACATCTTCCCAAGACCTACAGCCCTACAGTTGTAGCATTCTTCCACCCACCCTGCACATACCACGGAATCGCCATTTTCCCTCACGAGCAGTGGGCCAGTGAACATGGATGAAGGGATACAGGGGCCACGGCCAAGGCCGAAGGCCCGGTTAACTGTTTAATCAAAGCCAGTGGCCATTGACGAAGAAGCGTGCGCATCAGACACGCGAATACGGCCGTCCTAATGAACCATTTCACTCTCCACCACTCTGTCCAGCAAGTTGTTGGCAAGCTGCTGGATAGGATGAGGAATCAAAAGGAGGTTGATCAAGGCTTGACCTTGTTTTCAGTGGTCCAAACTCTGTGGCATTGGAACACAGTCGAGGCGAGTGTCCAATAGTGGTAACTTTTAAGATGTGTGTGTGTGTGTGTGTGTGTGTGTGTGTGTGTGTGTGTGTGTGTGTGTGTGTGTGTGTGTGTGTATGTGTGTGTGTGTGTGTGTGTGTGTGTGTGTGTGCTTCCCCCCCCCCCATCCCCTCTAGCATCCTGATTTGCTTTCAGTGTGTGTATGCACACTGTTGTGCAGGTGTTATGCTGCTAATCAGACTGCATACTTTGTTCTTGGTGGGCGTACTTGCTGCGCGTTTTCGTGTTTCTATAGGACACCACACAACTGACATGATTATAGGATCTTTAACAGGCACAACAAGCCAGATCGGCCAAGCCAAAACAGCATTCGGGAAGATGACAGGCATTCTTACCAACAAATGCCTATCAATTAACATCAGGAAGAGAGTTCTTGAATGTTATATAGAACCAGTACTGTTGTACGGATGTGAGGCGTGAACAGTCAACAAACAAAGCCAGAACAAGATTGAGGCAGCCGAGATGTGGTTTCTAAGAAGAATGTTGAGAGTTCCATGGACAGCAAAGAAAACAAATGAGACAGTCTTGATGGAAGCAGACACAAGTAGATCGCTCATAAGGAAGATTAGGAAAAGACAGGCAACATTTATAGGCCATTTTATGAGGAAGGGGGATTTGGAGCACCTGGTCACAACGGGAAAGCTGGAGGGAAAGATTGCGCCGGGTAGACCCAGGGAGAAAATGCTGGACGGACTTGCAGAGTGGCTGGGGACGAGGGGGTGGGAGAGATGCTAGGGACAACGAGAGATAGAGACAGATGGAAGTCTATGATCGCCAACACCATGCGGCAGGGCACCTGATGATGATGATGACGTCCGTACACACACAAAAGGGGTTTGGACATTAGAAGGCCTGGACACATCCTTATATGAGAGATCGGACAATGTGTGAACAGTAGAAGGTCAGGACACAGGTTTATAGGAAAGAACAGAGAAGATCAGAACACATGCATGTATGAGAGACTGGACAATCCGTTCACTTTTGAAGATCTGAACACAGGTTTACATGGGGGATTGGACAATATGTTTCCACTATAAGGTCTGAACATATGTTTATTTGAGAGATCTGACAACCTACAGACACTATAGAAGGTCTGAACACAGGTTTACATAAGAGGTCGGACAATGTATAAACACCAGAAGGTCTGAAGACATGTTTACATAAGAGGTCGGACAATGTATAAACACCAGAAGGTCTGAAGACATATTTACATAAGAGGTCGGACAATGTATAAACACCAGAAGGTCTGAAGACATATTTACATAAGAGGTCGGACAATGTATAAACACCAGAAGATCTGAAGACATATTTACATAAGAGGTCGGACAATGTATAAACACCAGGTCTGAAGACATATTTACATAAGAGGTCGGACAATGTATAAACACCAGAAGGTCTGAAGACATATTTACATAAGAGGTCGGACAATGTATAAACACCAGAAGGTCTGAAGACATGTTTACATAAGAGGTCGGACAATGTATAAACACCAGAAGGTCTGAAGACATATTTACATAAGAGGTCGGACAATGTATAAACACCAGAACGTCTGAAGACATATTTACATAAGAGGTCGGACAATGTATAAACACCAGAAGGTCTGAAGACATATTTACATAAGAGGTCGGACAATGTATAAACACCAGAAGGTCTGAAGACATATTTACATAAGAGGTCGGACAATGTATAAACACCAGAACGTCTGAAGACATATTTACATAAGAGGTCGGACAATGTATAAACACCAGAAGGTCTGAAGACATATTTACATAAGAGGTCGGACAATGTATAAACACCAGAAGGTCTGAAGACATATTTACATAAGAGGTCGGACAATGTATAAACACCAGAAGGTCTGAAGACATGTTTACATAAGAGGTCGGACAATGTATAAACACCAGAAGGTCTGAAGACATATTTACATAAGAGGTCGGACAATGTATAAACACCAGAAGGTCTGAAGACATATTTACATAAGAGGTCGGACAATGTATAAACACCAGAAGGTCTGAAGACATATTTACATAAGAGGTCGGACAATGTATAAACACCAGAAGGTCTGAAGACATGTTTACATAAAAGGTCGGACAATGTATAAACACCAGAAGGTCTGAAGACATATTTACATAAGAGGTCGGACAATGTATAAACACCAGAAGGTCTGAAGACATATTTACATAAGAGGTCGGACAATGTATAAACACCAGAAGGTCTGAAGACATATTTACATAAGAGGTCGGACACTGTATAAACACCAGAAGGTCTGAAGACATATTTACATAAGAGGTCGGACACTGTATAAACACCAGAAGGTCTGAACACATGTTTACATGAGAGGTCGGACACTGTATAAACACCAGAAGGTCTGAACACAGGTTTACATAAGAGGTCGGACAATCTATAGACATCAGAAGGTTGAACAATGACTGTACAGACACAAGAAAATATGAACAATGTATAGACAATGGAAGGTCTGAACACATGTTTGCAATAATATGAGAAATTGGACAATGTATAGACACAAGAAGATCTGAACAATGTGTAGGCAATAGAAAGTCTGGACACATGTTTATATGAGAGATCAGACAATGTATAGAGTAGAAAGTCTGGATACATGTTTATATGAGAGATCAGACAATGTATAAAGACTAGAAAGTCTGGACACATGCTTATATGAGAGATCAGACAATGTACAGGCACTAAGATGTGTAAACACATCTATATATGAGAGATCGGACAATGTACAGGCACTAGGAGGTGTAAACACATCTATATTTATGAGAGATCGGACAATGTACAGGCACTAGGAGGTGTAAATACATCTATGTATGAGAGATCGGACAGTGTACAGGCACTAGGAGGTGAAAATACATCTATGTATGAGAGATCGGACAATGTGTTCACAATAAAAGGTCTGAACATAATGTTTATATGAGGGATCAGACAACGTTTAGACACTAGAAAGTCTGGACGCATGATCAGACAACGTTTAGACACTAGAAAGTCTGGACGCATGATCAGACAACGTTTAGACACTAGAAAGTCTGGACGCATAATCAGACAAAGTTTAGACACTAGAAAGTCTGGACGCATGATCAGACAAAGTTTAGACACTAAAAAGTCTGAACGCAAGATCAGACAAAATTTAGACACTAAAAAGTCTGAACGCAAGTTTACTTGAGAAATCGGACAATGTATACATTCTAGAAGGTCTGAACACACGTTGATATGAGAGATCGGACAATGTACAAACAATAGAAGGTCTAAATACATGTTTATATGAGAGACTGGAGAATCTATACACTCTAGAAGATCTGTACACTTGTTTATATGAGAGACCGGACAATCTATACACTCTAAAAGATCTGAACACTTGTTTATATGAGAGACCGGACAATCTATACACTCTAAAAGATCTGTACACTTGTTTATATGAGAGACTGGACAATCTACACACTCTAGAAGGTCTGAACACTTGTTTATATGAGAGACTGGAGAATCTATACACTCTAGAAGGTCTGAACACTTGTTTATATGAGAGACTGGAGAATCTATACACTCTAGAAGGTCTGAACACTTGTTTATATGAGAGACCGGAGAATCTATACACTCTAGAAGGTCTGAACACTTGTTTATATGAGAGACTGGAGAATCTATACACTCTAGAAGGTCTGAACACATGTTTATATGAGAGACTGGAGAATCTATACACTCTAGAAGGTCTGAACACTTGTTTATATGAGAGACTGGAGAATCTATACACTCTAGAAGGTCTGAACACTTGTTTATATGAGAGACTGGAGAATCTATAAACTCTAGAAGGTCTGAACACTTGTTTATATGAGAGATCGGACAATCAACTGAAAGTTCTGAACACTTGTTTATATGAGAGATCGGACAATCAACTGAAAGTTCTGAACACTTGTTTATATGAGAGATCGGAAAAATCTCCACCTTTTACTCACCAGGCGGGAGGTACACAGGCAGGATCGAACCCCGATCTTCCGATTGAAAGTTTGATGTCTTACCCACTTGACTATCGCGCACTCCAATGCACGTGTCT
>JAPXFY010000015.1:59301178-59306178 GCA_030674185.1 Monoplex corrugatus | reverse complement strand
GGGCATCCTAACTAGGGGGAGGGAGGGGGGCAAAGTTGCTGGCATTCAGATTGTTTCTGACATGGGCTGTGTATCAATCAGTCATGGAACGAACGCACAGGAGCTAACTCACAGCGGAGGTTGTGTTTATTGGCTTTCAGTCAGTCAAGAAACAAATGTACAGGAGCAATATAACAGCAAACAGCACAACTTTGAGACAGGTTGATAAGTTTAAATATCTGCGAACGGTCATCTCACCAGACGGCAGATGCACATCAGAAATAGCCAGCAGAATCAGGCAAGCCAAAACAGCATTCAATAAGATGACAAGCATTCTTACCAACAAATGCCTGTCAATCAACATCAGCAAGAGAGTTCTTGAATGTTATATAGAACTGATTATGTTATACTGTAGTGATGCGTGGACACTCAACACGCAAAGCCAGAACAAGACTGGATAGCAAAGAAAACAAACGAGACAGTCTTAATGGAGGCAGACACAAGAAGATCATTCATAAGGATGATTAGGAAAATACAGGCAATATTTATAGGTTATTTTATGAGAAAAGGAGAATTAGAGCACCTGGTCACAACAGGAAAGCTGGAGGAAAAGAGAGCACGAGGTAGATACAGGGAGAAAATATTGGACAGACTTGCAGAGTGGCTGAAGACAGAGGGGGTGTAAGATGTGCTTGCGGCCATGATCGCCAACGCCATGAGGCAGGGCACGTGATGATGAGGAGGAGGAGCAAACTCACAATGGAGTTTTGTATTTATTAGCTTTCAGTCAGTCAAGGAACAAACGTACGACAGTTAACTCACAGCGGAGGTTGTGTTCATTGACTTTCAGTCAGTCAAGAAACAAACGCACAGGAGCTAACTCACAGTTGAGGTTGTATTTATTGGCTATAGATTAGTTGGCATGGCCGTGTAACAAGATCCAGACTGCAGCTAAACTGATCCTTTAGTGAACTAATGATGAAAGGAAATGGAGGATAAGACAACAAAACAAAACAAAAACAAAAAAAAGAAAGAAAAGAAAAAAAAGAAAGAATAGGAAAAAGAACGATGGACTGACGATGTTGCCAAATGGACAGAGAAATAATTTGCAGAGACCCAGGCCTTGGCACACAACCGATAGAACTGGATGCTTCTGGTGAACAGTTCTTTAGTGCTGCGCTTCAGGGATATGATATTTAGGAGAGAGAAGTGACAAAAGAAGAGCAATGGCTTTATACAACGTAATAACTGAACAGTAAGCTGGTGGATAGGGTAAGGGAGTCAAAGAATTAAGTTTTTGCAGTTGCTAGATAGAGTATGGGAGTCAAAGAGTTAACCACAAGTTCATTGCCTCCTCTGTAAGATCTGTAAGATCGTAACAAATTTCAATCATCTGTTGTTATTTTTTTTTCAAAGCTTTACACTTCATAACTAATGTTACCTAGATTAACAAAACGAAACAGACATAAAGTATTGGTTCAACACACTTTATTGAACGAATAAAAAGAAACAAATCAACAACACTCATTACCCAACAAATTCAAGATGCACAGACCGACAACAAAAGCGTAATCATTCCCTGTTATCGAAACGCCGCCATACAAAAACTCAACCTGCTACAGGTCAGACTACATCTTGCCATGTAAATGGCCATTTTCTCTGGTTCCTGCAAGCTGCCATGGAGCCTGGTCCGCATAATTGTTGTCGGTCACACCTACTCTAACAACCACGTGATAGAGGTGACATCATGGCAATATATATGGCAATATATATGGCAATATATATATATATATATATATATATATATATATATATATATATATATATATATATATATATAGATGAAGCAGCATGTGAACAGAAAAGAGAACAAGCCGACGTAAATTTTCCAAATTTTCGGCGGTACACCCGCCTTCCTCAAGGGCACTTTATATATATATATATCTTTATATATATATATATATATATATATATATATATATATATAATATATATATATATATATATGTATGTATGTATGTATATATATGTATGTATGTATGTATGTATGTATATATGTATGTATGCATGTATGTATGTATGTATATACATACATATATATGTGCTCGGCTGTCTTGTTCGATAGATTGCAATGGGCAGGTTGGTGGTGATGATGATGATGACGGTGATGATGACGGCGGTGAATGATGATGATGGTGATGGTGATGATGATGATGGTGATGGTAATGGATGATGGATGATGGATGATGATGATGATGGAAGATGAAAGATGGATGATGTCCCTTTTAAATTCGATTTCTCCTTTTCAAAAAAAAAATACAGATATATATATACATAAGTACATATATATGTACATATATATATATATACATATATGTATATATATATATATATATATATATATATGTATATCTGTGTATGTACGTGTGTGTGTGTGTGTGTGTGTGTGTGTGTGTGTGTGTGTGTGTGTGTGCGTGTATAAATAAATATATATATATATATGTATATACATGCGTGTGTGTGCGTGCGTGCGTGTGTGTGTGTGTGTGTGTGCGCGTGCGCGCGCGTGTGTGTGTGTGTGCATATGGGTTAAGCATTATCTGGATATGTGCGTGTATGCGAGGACATGTGAGCGTGTATGTGAATGTGTGTGTGTGTGTGTGTGTGTGTATGTGTGTGTGCGTGCGTGCGTGCGCGCGTGTGTTGTGTGTGTGTGTGTGTGTATGCGTGTGTATTGCGTGTGCACATGTGTCTGTGTTTGAGCATGTGCGTGTATTTCATGCAGATGTTCTGTCCAGCAGCGATTGACGTCATGTCTGACTTGAAGGGACAAGGTCAGGGCAAAGTTTAATTCTCCTCTGGCTCAGCATGATCTCTTGTCAACAACTACTTGTTCAATTCGGTCAAAAGAAGTATAGACATCAACATCGTCAAAATATGGGGAAAAAAGCATATTAAATGAATATATAAAAAATGTGAATATATATAAAAATATATAAGTAGAGAAATAAATATATAAATAAATGAATCAATAACTGAATAGACAAATAATGACATGTATAAATAAATGAATGAATGAATGACTCAATCAATCAATCAACCATTCGATCAATAAGTCAATCAAACGAATAATCAATCAATCAATCAACCAATCGATCAATAAATCAATCAAACGAATAATCAATCAATCAATCAATAAATAGATAAATAAATAAATGATTAAATAAATATATAAATCAAATTATCAATCAATAAATGAATGAATCAATCAATGAATCAATCAATCAATCATTCAGTCATCAATTAAATCAATCAATCAATGAAAACAAAGGGCAGCACCGAAGGATATTCATTGCTGCCCTTCAGACCAATGTCACAATGGGCAATAAGTAAGTAACTAAGTTTTACGTTATCAGTAGTTATGTTTTATGTCATCAGTCTTTATACTCTTTTTAATATTTATCATTATTCTGAAGTGGCCAAGTCGAGAATTTCTTAGTGGTTTTCATTAGGCCTAATGAGGCATTGTGAATTGGACAGAATACGTTATACTGCAATACGTCCTTTCGTACAAGCGAAGATTCTTGCACATAGTCTTGATACATACATAGGCTACAGTATGTAGAACTCTAGAGTTACGTACCACATCGAGAACCTTAGGAGTTTGGAGTTTGTTCAAGAGGGATTCATCGCAAAGGAACAATAAAGTCTACACAAATCTGCCAGCAAATAACTGGCAGAGTCCCTTATCATCATCATCATCATCAGGTGCCTTGCCCCATGGCGTTGGCGATCATGGACTTCCATCTGTCTCTATCTCTTGTTGCCTCAATCAACTCTTCCACTTTCCCTGTCTTCAGCCACTCTGCAAGTCCGTGTAGTATCTTCTCCCTGGGTCTACCCGGTGCTCTCTTTCCCTCCAGCTTTCCTGTTGTGACCAGGTGTTTCAATTCCCCTTTCCTCATAAAATGGCCCATGAATGTTGTCTGCCTTTTCCTAATCTTCCTTATGAATGATCTACTTGTGTCAGTCTCCATCAAGACTGTCTCGTTTGTTTTCTTTGCTGTCCATTGAACTCTCAACATCCTTCTTAGAAACCACATCTCGGCTGCCTCAATCTTGTTCTGGCTTTGCTTGTTGACTGTCCAAGTCCCTGAGCCTGCTCAAAATCCTATGCTCTGACAAGATAAAAAATGTTTACAGATTCATTTTTATTCACCAACAGAATACAAACAGAAACATGTCAGTTGGAATTTACGCAACAAGTGCGGAGGCTGTACTGGATTCATATTTCCAGACGGGAGGAAGGATCCTGGTTTTCTTGTTAGTAACAAGCAAGACGGTGAATACGGCTCTCCACCAGAATGAGACGGAATTTGGCATCCTTGTCCTTCCTGTTGCGTTCTAAGTGTTTCCTGAAGCTGACAGCCTTCTTGATGAGGCTGATGAGGCAGTACAGGTCCTCAGGAAGGTCAGCGGTGAGGCCCTTGGACTTCAGCACACGGAGGATCTTGTTGCCAGTCACGTGACGCACCTGGGCAACACCGTGGGAGTCACGCAGGATGACGCCAATCTGTGATGGCATCAGGCCTTTCTTGGCCAACTTGATAATTTGATCTACCACATCTTCTGAGCTGAGCTTCAGCCACGTTGGGACAGAACGCCTGCAAGGCAGAGCTGACTGGGAGATACCTTTCCCGGGATTGTGCATACGACCCACGCTAATTTTTGAGAGTTGGAGAGAGAGAGAGAGAGAAAGAGAGAGAGAGAGAGGAGAGAGAGGGAGAGAGAGAGAGCACTCTGACAAGATTTTAAAATGTGGAGGGATAAAGGAGTACAAAAAATGAGACCTATAAAAAACACAGCTGACACCACCAAAATGATAAAAATATTAAAAAGGACAGTGAACAGGTCAGTTTTGAATGTTACAGGCAGGGGGTTGAACCCAAGATATCAGATCTAGGGCCCGAAATTCTTTCAACAGAACCTTACTGACGGGTACCGTTTATGTGCAGGCTCTT
>JAPXFY010000015.1:59286178-59288678 GCA_030674185.1 Monoplex corrugatus | reverse complement strand
CTGAAGCACAACAAGTTTACCATATGCCTCTTCTATGTTGATGCTTGTCATTGCCCCCCCCCCTCCCCTCTCTCGTCACCACAACCCCCCTTCTGTGGCCAGGTCAAACCTTTATCCCCTACTTTCAGTCACAGACACACACACACACACACACACTCTCCTCATCCCAGCTTCTCAAATGCGTCATTGTCTGTGAAGGGAATTACAACTATGGCGGCGAAAAACAAAAACAAAACAAACTTCATAACGAGATTTTTGCACTTTTCAAGGTCAAAACAAGCTTCCGTAACAAAATAAACTCTGACGTGCATTGAGTACACTTTAAAACTGCCACAGCCACAAGAGTGAACACAGGTGTTCAGTGTGTTTAAAAGTTTCTGGGGAAAATGCTCTTTACACAGCTTCCTTAATTTAATTAAAATATGAGCTGATTTTTAGGCGCTAGTTTTGGTCTGTGTGACCTTGACTCGGTAGTTTTCCTTTTACGAATTTCTGTGTGTCTGTGTGTTTTCGCGATGCCTCAACAGTAGACAGCTTTGAATCAAATTTGGTAAAGAACCACTTATGAAAAGCGGGAAAAAAACTTTTGTTCTCAGATTTTTTATCACAGACAGATACACATACAAGCACACAAACATGCTTATATACACACACACACACACACACACACACACACACACACACACACACACACACACACCACACACACACACACACACACACACACACACACACACACACACACACACACACACACACATAGAGTCACCCACCTCTCTCTCTGGTCTTACGAAACGATCTCTTTTCATACATCTATCAATCTATCTATCTATCTATCTATCTATCTATCTATCTATCTATCTATCTATCTATCTATCTATCTATCTATTTATCTATCTATACATCTAGATATATGTATATACATATGTTACATGAACATATACATAACAAATACACATATACATATATACATAGATAGATAGATTCTGCTGCTGCTGCTATTGCTGCTGCTATGCTGATGATGATGATGACGATTACGATGATGATGACGATGATGTGACGAAGATGACGACGATGATTATGATGATGACGATGACGACGACGACGACGATGATGATGACGACGACGATGATGATGATGATGCATACGACGACGATGACGATGACGACAATGATGATGACGACGATGACGTCGATGATGATGATGATGATGATGTTGATGATAACGTGAATTGTGAAATTCGTTAACTGTAATGACGACTTATTGCAATAAATCTCTGTCCCATAACCCTATTTTAGATTTTCATGATAAATGAACGTGTTCGGAGCACAACGGACACCACACACACACACACACACACACACACACACACACACACACACACACACACACACACACACACACACACACAGACAGACCAGCACTTAGCACTGAAACAGACCACATAGCCTACATTCCACTACCCTCGTCCCATTCCTCATGCGCCATTCACACACACAGAGAGAGAGAGAGAGAGAGAGAGAGAGAGAGAGAGAGAGAGAGAGAGAGAGAAAGAGAGAGAGAGAGAGCAGCCCTTAGTACCGAAACAGACTGCATAGCCTACATTCCACTATTAGTGTCCTATTCCCCCAGCGCCACACACACACACACACACACACACACACACACACACACACACACACACACACACACACACACACACACAAGGGGAGAGAGAGAGAAAAGAGAGAGAGGGGGAGAGAGAGAGAGAGAAGAAAGAGAAGAGAGAGAGAGAGAAGAGAGAGAAAGAGAGAGAGAGAGAGGGAGAGAGAGAGAGAAAAGAGAGAGGAAGAGAGAGAGCGAGAGAAAAGAGAGAGAGGGAGAGAGCAAGCACACACAACACACACACACAACACACACACCACACACACACACACACACACGAGGGGGAGAGAGAGAGAAAGAGAGAAGCAGAGAGAGGAGAGAGAGAAGAAGAGAGAGACAGAGGGAGAGAGAGAGAGAAAGAGAGAGAGAGAGGGGAGAGAAGAGAAGAAATAGAGGGAGAGATAGAGGGAGAGAAAGAGAGAGAGAGAGGGAGAGAAGAGGAGAGAGATGAGAGAAAGATAGAGGGAAGAGAAGAGAGAGGAAGAGAGAGAGAGAGAGAGAGAGAGAGAGGAGAGAGAGAGAGAAAGAGTACATAGCCACATTCCACTACCCTTGTCCCATTCCCCATGCTCCTATATATATACATTATATATATATATTATATATATATATATAATATAATATATATATATAATTTTCATATATTCCCTCACAATGATAGCAGTCAGGATGAGTAGGCACTTCTTGTTTTTTATTATTTTTTTTTATTATTATTTTTTTTTTTTTTGTCTGTTCAGTCTTGGCACCACTGTCTTGGAATCATCACTCGATGGTAAGATGCCAGCCAACACCCACACTCATTCTCTGGGGGTCCTGGATCACGAGTATTCTGATGATAAAAAACACATGACTAGTA
>JAPXFY010000015.1:59268678-59271178 GCA_030674185.1 Monoplex corrugatus | reverse complement strand
TCATCTGCAATAGGGTACTTTACTTGTTTTCAAGTAATCTGTATTATGGAGTTTACTTGTTTTCAATTAATCTGTATTACTGAGTTTTACTACTGTTAATCTGTGATATCGTTTTTTTGTTTTGTTTTAATTTGGGTATGGAGGTCTTACTAGTTTTCATCTGCACTGTGATATTTTACTTGTGTATTAATCGGCTTCTGGGTATTTAACTTCAATTTTAATCTGAACGATGGCATTTGATTTCGTTTTTGTTTGTTTGTTTGTTTGTTTGTTTGCTTTAAATATGCACTGTGATATCTTAGTTCTGTTTTAATCTGCAGGAAAGTGTTATAGTTCTGTTTTAATCTACATCATGATAATTCACTTTTATTTGAATCTGCATTATGATATTTCATTTGCATTTGAATTTACATTTAGGTCCGAATGGGTCACGCAGTACACAGACCCCCCCACACCCACCCTTTTGTGTGTGAATGTGTGTGTGTGTGTGTGTGTGTGTGTGTGCACGTGTGTGTATGTGTGTACGTGTGTGTGTATGTGTGTACGTGTGTGTGAATGTGTGTGTGTGTGTATGTGTGTGTGTGAGATAGATAGATAGATACATGTAGATAGATAGATAGATAGATAGATAGATAGATAGATCGATAGATCGATAGATCGATATATCGATATAGATAGATAGATAGATAGATAGATCGATAGATAGATCGATAGATAGATAGATAGATAGATCGATAGATCGATCGATAGATCGATAAGATAGATAGATAGATAGATAGATGATAGATCGATAGATCGATAGATAGATAGATAGATCGATCGATAGATAGATAGATAGACAGACAGATAGATAGATAGACAGACAGATAGATAGACAGATCGATAGATCGATAGATCGACAAATAGACAGACAGACAGACAGATAGATAGATAGATAGATAGATAGATAGATAGATAGATAGATAGATAGATAGATAGATAGATAGATTGGAATCAGTACAGAACAAAAATGAACAAAAAAACTGGATTAGACATCTCATTCACTAGACACAAATTTCAACTTCTTGGTCTGATTCCGTAATCTGAAATCTTCATACTAAATAAAATTCTAAAAAAAAAGAAAAAAGAAAAACGAATTAGCCATACCATTCTAACAATATTCCTTTTCATACATTGCTTATGACAGAAAACCAAGACTTCCAATTCCACAGTGATCTTAACCCTTTGAGTCCCCCACCCTATCCACGAAGGGTTAAGATTGTTGCTTTTACTACCATGGTTGGCAGTGCAGGATGATGGTGGTCAGGTTGAGGGAGTCAAAGGGTTAATTAAACAAGCTTACGTTTGAAATACAGTTTGACCTGAAGCAAGGACAATGGTATAGACTGTCACAACGATGAAAACAGACATTTAGATTTCAACTAAGTAACATAACTCAGGAATGTTCTGAGCTTACCACTTAATGCTTTGTGGCTGCGTCTATGCTAGCTGAATGGGAAGCGCAAACTGTGTTGGGTTTGAGAAATTCTACATGGGAGATAACTCCGTGACTCTCAAGAGTTATGTTACTTAGTTGATATTTAAAATTCTCCCTGCTTCCCTTTTATTTCCTTTGGTAAGACATTTAGATTATTTTATATATTGTCATCAGTTCTTGAGAATGATTTGTTTATATACCTTCCTCAAAAAAGTTATGATTATAGGCAATCTTTTTGTCGTGTAATCTTGACCTGACCAAAGAGGATGGAAGATGTGTTTGCAGCAACAAGGGATAGATGCACATACATATGGAGGGCCATGATCGCCAATGCCATGTGGCAAGGCACTTGATGATGATGATGATGATGATGATGATGATGATGATGATGGTGATGATGAATCGTGACCTTGGAGCCATGGTTTTACAGCACTGAAGCATTTCCGACTCCACAATTGTCCATATCTGTATTCACTGTCAGAAATCCCGAGAAAGTGCGGTTTAGATCCTTTTTCTCCAAAAGCGTCCATTTGAGGCACTGGTTTTGTTGTGTGGGACCTTGACACTGACGTTTTGACCTCCAGACATATGCATTCACAATTCCTCAACACCATCGGCCCACATCTAAAAGATTCACTCAGAAAAATGAGAAAAAAAAATGTTGCTAACACATGCATGCACAGATGCAGACATGTTCTTCCCAGATAACACGAAATAATCTTCCATCTAAAAAAAAATGAGGGGGGGGGGGGATGTTAACTTTCCTAAAAACGGAGGAGGGGGTGTGTGAGTGATCGGTTTCGGTTTCAGTTTCCCCAAGATGACGTCTCCGCACTCGGAATGAATTCCATATGCACTAACGTCACAGGTGCCATGTAATGGAGAAGATCCAGAACGATCACGACACAAGAATTAAGCCTGCACATAAACCCATGAGCTGGCCAGGTCCTGAGGTCTACCTAGATAAGTTCCATAACCCTGAGATCGTAGGGGAGTGAAGTAGCAGAGACCTCAACTTTTTTT
>JAPXFY010000015.1:59258678-59261178 GCA_030674185.1 Monoplex corrugatus | reverse complement strand
TGTGTGTGTGTCTGCGTATGCGTGAAAACGATGTCACGTGTAGTCGGTTACCCCCGGCAGTTTGTAGCAGAAGATCAGACTTGGTTAATGAACTGGGCGATCCCCCCATATGGGTCTAATAATGTGACACTTTTACAACTGGATTCTTCTCCCTTTTTTTTTTTTCTTTTTTTTTCTTTTTTTTTCTTTTTGATTTTGTTTTTAAATGTCACTGGGCGAGACGACGACGTGGTGTGTTGATCTCATTGCGCATATTAATGAGGAATTTGTTGTGAGAAATGTGCACCTAACGACTGATGGCTTGTATGTGTTTGGTTGGATGATTGGTTGGTTGGTTAGTTGGTTGGTTGGCTGGTTGGTTCGTTGGTTGGTTGGCTGGTTGGTTGGTTGGTTGGTTGGTTGATTGGTTGGTTGGTAGGTTGGTTGGTTGGTTGGCTGGTTGGTTGGTTGGTTGGCTGGCTGGCTGGCTAGTTGGTTGGTTGGTAGGTTGGTTGATTGGTTGGCTAGTTGGTTGGTTGGTGGTTGGTTGGTTGCTTGGCTGGTTGGTTAGTAGGTTGGATGGTTGGTTGGTGGTTGTTGGTTGGTTTGGTTAGTTGGTTGGTTGGTTGGTTGGTTGGCTAGTTGGTTGGTTGGTGGGTTGGTTGGTTGGTTGGTTGTTTGGTTGTTTGGTTGGTTGGCTGGTTGGTTGGTTGGTTAGTTGGCTGGTTAGTTGGTTGGTAGGGTTGGTTGGTTGGTTGGCTGGTTGGCTGGTTGGTTGGTTGGTTGGTTGATTGGCTGGTTGGTTGGTTGGTTGGTTGGCTGGTTGGCTGGTTGGTTGGTTGGTTGGGTTGGTTGGCTGTGTTGGCGGGATGGTTGTTTTTTGGTTGGTTGGTGTTGGTTGGTTGGTGGTTGGTTGGTGGTTGGTTGGTGTTGGTTGGTTGGTTGTTGGTTGGTTGGTTGGTGGTTGGTTGGTTGGTTGGTTGGCTGGTTGGTTGGTTGGTTGGTTGGTTGGTTGGTTGGTTGGTTGGTTGGTTGGTTGGTTGGTTGGTGGTTTGGGTTTGGGTTTGGTAGTGGATGATGTCAGCTGATCGTTTCGTTGTTATTGTTATTGTTGTTGTTGTGATGTTGTTGTTGTTTGTTGCCGCTGCTGCTGCTACTGTTGTTGTTGTTGACATTGCTTTTGTATGTTTCATATGTGATTTTGCGTTTGCATGTTTGGATTTTTGTCCCGATTCTGCCTCTCACTCTTCTTCCTCTTCTTTCTCTTGTCTGTATTTCTGTCTGTCTGTCTGTCTGTCTCCCCTCTCTCTCTCTTTTCTCTCTCTCTCTCTTTCTGTTGTCTGTCTGTCTGTCTCCTCTCTCTCTCTCTCTCTCTCTCTCTCTTTCTGTCTGTTTTCTCTCTGTCCTCTCTCTCTCTTTTCTCTCTTCTCTCTCTCTCTATATATTTTATCATCCTTCCACCATCACCCATCTACTCCATCCATCTATCTATCTATCTTCTATCTATCTATCTATCTATCTCTATCTATCTATCTTCTATCTCTATCTATCTATCTTCTATCATCTACCTATCAATCTATCTATCTATCTATTATCTATCTGTTTTTTCTTCTGTCTTCTATCTGTCTGTCTATTTTATTTTTGTCTGTGTTCTATCTATCTATCTTAATCTTATCTATCTATCTATCTGTCTGTCTGTCTGTCTATCTATCGATCTACTATCAATCTTCTATCTGTTTTTCATTTTCTATATTCTCTATCTATCTATTTTATCTATCTATCTATTACCAGCACATTATGATCTATCTTACTGTCTTTTATCATCATCTTCTCTCCTCACTCTCACTTCTCTCTTCTCTGTCTCTTCTCTCTCTCTCTTCTCTCTCTCTCTCTCTCTCTTCTCTCTCTCTCGTGTTATCTTCTCAAATCTGGAATAGAACTACATCCAGAAATTGACATTTAGGACAAGTTGTGATACTGACTCATTTCTCGATCGATGTGGAGACATACAGAATACGGGCACTCAAATGTGAATGGATGTGGACAAGTTGGAAATAGGGCTTGCATTGTGTTCAACAGAAATTGGTGCACTCAAAAAGTGGTAGCATTGTGATACTGAAATGGTCTTGTTCACTGATCTGACTTTGCGTTTAACAGCGAGAAAGAGGTGCTGTAGACTAGGGGGGATTGAAGGAAAGAGGGAGAGAGAGAGAGAGAGAACAGACAGATAGACAGACAGACAGACAGAGACAGAAAGAGAGAGAGATAGAGAAAGAGAGAGAGAGAGAGACCAAGAGAAGAAAGAGAGAGACAAAGAGAGAGAGGAAGATAAACCAGAAAAGAGAGACAAAGTGAGCGAGAAGACAAAGAGAGACAAAGAGAGAGAGACAAAGAGAGAGAGAGAGAGAGAGAGAGAAAACAAAGAAGAGAAAGAGAGCTAGAGAGAGAAGTTAGAGAGAGAGAGAGAGCGAGTGAGAGAGAGACAGAACAGATCCTAGAGTCAAGTCTAGAGAATGTTATT
>JAPXFY010000015.1:59236178-59243678 GCA_030674185.1 Monoplex corrugatus | reverse complement strand
TTTATTTCAGGGTTTTCTCTTAATTAAAATCCCCTGAGTTTAAGTTGGGGCAAAGTGGTAACGCCAGGGGCATCTCCTTGGATTATTGTGTGCGAAGGCATTGAATATGTACTTAATTTTTCTTTTTTTTTTTCCTGTTTTAAGTTTGGTATGTTTTGAAATGGTTATAGCCGTGTTGGGCTCTACACATAGGGCGGGCTTTGAAAGGCCCAAAAATAACCATGAAAAAAGCCTTCAAACAACAACAAAAAAAATAAAACCACAAAATTAGTGGGAAAAATGAAATGGTAGAAGACTTCCCCGGGCGCTTCGTTAAGGGGAGAAAAAGGCAAGGAAAGTCGGAAATTTCTTTTTTAATTCCCACTATTTTTTATACATTTATTTATGTTGTCTTTTTTTAAATGCTTGACAAAAAAACCGTTGGGCCGAAAAAATTGAGCTGTCTTGTTTAAAATTAAAAGGGGATCGCGCTCTTTATCCGGTCTCTCTTTTTTCCTATTTTTTTCAATGACGGCAATCGGGTTTTTATCTGGATCAGGATAAAGTTTCAAAGTCTAGGAGAATATGCCCAGGTTTTTTCCCTTCTTTCTTTCCAAGAAGGGGCAACCTTTGGTGTAATTTCCCGGGAAGTGGTGCACACTAGAGGAAAAATTTTTAAAATTTTTGTGGGGTTTTTTTTTCTGTTTTCTTGGTGTTTTGGTGTGGTTGTGGTGGTGTTTTAGTGTTGGGGTGTGTGTTTATGTGTGTGGTTGTGTGTGTGTGTTGGGGGGTGTTTGGGTGTGTGTGGTGTGTGTGTGTGGTGTGTGTGTGTGTGTTTTTTGTGTGGTGTGTGTTGTGTGGGGTGTGTGGTGTGGTGTGGGGGGGGGTGGTGTGTGAGAAGTGTGTGTGTGTGTGTTTTTGTTGTGTGTGTGTGTGTGTGTGTGGGGTGTGTGTGGGTGGTGTGTATTGTGTGTGTTTTGTGTTCTTTTTTGCTTTTTTTCGTGGTTGTGTATGTGTGTGTGTGTTTTGTGCGTGGGTGTGTTGTGTGTGTTGTGTGTGTGTGTGGGTGTGTGTTGTTTGGTGTGTGGTGTGTGTGTGTGTGTGTTCGTTTCCTGTTTTCTTTATAGTGTGTGTGTGTTGTGCATGTGGGTGTTGTTGGGGCGGTGTGTGTGTGTGTGTGTGTTTTGGTGCGTGCGGTTGTGTGGGGTTGGGTGTGTGTGGTTGTGTGGGTGTGTGGTGCGGGGGTGTGTGTGTTCCCTGAGTGGTGTGTGTGTTGTGTTTTGTGTGTTTCTCTGTGTTTGTGCGTGGGTGTGTGTGGGTGTTGTGTGTGTATGTGTGTGTTTTGTGTGTGTGTGTGTGTGTTCCCTGGCGTTTTCTTTGTGTGGGGTTGGGTTGTGCGTGTGAGTGTGTGTGTGTTTTGTGTGTGTTTGTGTGTGTGTGTGGGGTTTTGTGTTCCTGGTTGTTTTCTTTTTTGGTGTGTGTGTGTGTGGGTGTGTGTGGTGTGTGTGTGTGTGTGTGTGGGTGTGTGTGTGTTCTTTTTCTGTTTTCTTTCTTGTGTGTGTGTGTGTTTTTGTGTGTGTGTGTGTGTGTGTGTGGGTGTGTTTTGGTTTTGTTTTTTTTGTGGTGTGTGTGTGTGTTGTGTGTTTTTGTGGTGTGTGTGTGTGTGTGTGTTCTTTTTTGTTTTTTTGTAGTGTGTGTGTGTGTGTGTGTGTGTTGGGTGTGGGTGTGTGTTTGTGTGTGTGTGTGTGGTGTGTGTGTGTGTGTGTGTGTTGTGTGGGGTAGTGCGTTCTTTTTGTTTTTTTTTTGTGGTGTGTTTGTGTTTGTGGTATGTGTGTGTGAGTAGGGTGTATATTTTGTGTTTTGGGGGTGTTTTGGTTGTTGTTGTTTTTTGTTGTTTTGCTGTTTTTCTTTGGGGTTGTGTATGTGTGTGTTGTTTGGGGTGTGTGTGTGTGTGGGTGTGGGTGTGTGAGTGTGTCTGTCTGTCTTCTGTCTGTTGTCTCTGTTTTTGTGTGGGGATTATGGGTCTGTTGCATCTGATTGGTGTCTGGTATCTCTGTGTGTGCCTCTCTGTGTTATGTTGTATGCATGTGTGTGTGTACGTGTGTGTTGTCGGTGTCTGTGAGTGTGTGTCCACGTCTCTGTGTGTCTTGGGCCTATGGTATTCGACCTTAGAGGAGGCATGTGATGGTGATTTTTGGGGCCACCTGTCAATTATCTATGACGAAAAGTGTGTTCTGACGTTTTTCTCAGCTGTTTTGAGTAAATATAGGCCAACGACGTGAACTGTTAAGCAATCGCAAACATGTATTTGAAATCGTACACCAAGGTCAAAGTCACGAGGACCAAAAAAAAAAAAAAAAAAAACAAAAACAAAAACAAAAACAAAACAAACAAAAACAAAACAAGCCCAAAAACAATCAAAAAAAAAAATCTAGAAAGAAAATAAAAAACCGACCTGGGTTCGTACTTTTTGAGGGAAGTCATTTGTAGAGTCGTTTACGGTGTTTCTGATAATATTTTCCTTTTTTATTTTCCCTGTTGTGATAGTCCGCCATTGCCGTCTCTTCTGTCAAGTTTTTTTTATTTTTTTTTTTTTTACCTTGTCCGTACTTCTTTTGGGGTCTCGCTGACTTGACAAGTACAATATTGGATTTCTTTTTGGGTATAATTTTTGTATGAAAATAGGATTTTTATCAGAATAGTTCGACCATCTTTTTTCCCCCTGTGACTTTTTTTTTAATGCTGATAAGTCCGGGAAACAGGTATTAAGGTCCCTTATCCCCTTTTTTTGATGGAGAAATAAAAACATTTTGTGCATGATTCCAATAAAACGTAAGAAATAGTGTGGAATAAACTGCGAAAAGTAGAGAATAAAAACCGAAGAATCAGTTTTTTTTTTGATAAATGACGTTTAATTGATGATCCAAATAATATTGAACTGAAGTGACATGAACTGACGAAGCAAACATATCAAATTGATACAATGTGGATTAGATATTTTAAGTTGATATAAATTAAACTGATAAACCAAAATTTTTCACACTGTTGGTGCAGAATGGACGGGGCATCCGATATAATTATTAGATGGGGTAAATTTAAATAGTAAATCAGTGCAAAGTGCGAATGTACCAAAATGCTCTAGTATGAATAAAAATAATGAAAGTCCAAAAAGTACAACAAAGAACAGGGTAAACCCTATGTTTAAAAAAGTGTTGAAGAAACAAATGAAATCCTCTGAATTTACTGATAACAAAATTTAACGAGTGGGAGGTCAAATGGAAAAATTAAAATCAAAAACTTTATGCTCCTTCTAAAGAATTAAAACTTCCTTTTGGGACCTTGAAACATCACATGGGTCTCTAGTTGGAGACAATGAAAGCATATTATTGTATGAATACGTAAAAATTTATAGTTTGCCAGATAGATACACACACAACCCCACACCCACACACCCCACACACCAAACAACACACACACCCACACACACACCACACACCACACACACACATCACAGAGAGAAGAGAGAGACAAGGCCCGAAGACCACTCACAGAGAGAGGGAGGGGCAAAACAGGCCACACAAAGACAGGGGCGATAGTGGAGGATGGATAGATAGAAAGACAGTAAATAGATAGATGATAGATGATAGAAAAGATGATAGATAGATAGATAGATATTTTGATAGATAGATTTTTAGATAGAAAGAAAGAAAGAGGGGTTTTTTGATAGATAGATAGATAGATAGAAGACAGATAAAAAAGATAGATTTTTGTCAAAAAGAAGGGCGGGGTTGAAAAGGTACGGGGCGGGGATGTAAACACACACCATTCACACAAACCCCACACACACACACACACACCCAAAACCCAACCACACACACACACAAAACACAAAAATATCCCTATGGTTTTCTTTTGAAAATTGTCAAATCATTTTTTAAATTTTTTGCAAAAATAATGTTGACTTTCTGTTTCTAGAGGCATATAGCCCGCCACATAAAAAATTTGGGGTTTGGTAGGAAGACAGAGAAGGGGGGGGGGGGGGGGAGGGGAGGAGGGGTGAGTTTGGGAAAAAAAAGGGGGATATGAAGGGGGGGGGGGGGGCGGGGGGGGAGGGAGGTGTGAGTACGAAAAAAGGGAAAAATGAAGGAGGGGGCAGGAGACGAAAAAAGTTTCCCACCACCACAATTTCCTTTTTATCCCCCTCACCCCCAACCCCCACCCCCCCACCCCTTTTGCTTTTATTTTAACCCCCCCCCTTTTTTCCCCCCAAATTTCCCCCGCCCCCCGGCCCCGTGTGCCCCGTGGTACAAGGAAAAGCGATCCCCCGGGAAAAAAGGGAAGGGAAAACGGGGGGTTCAATAAAAAAGTGCGTGGTTCTTGTGTTATGCGGGGTTTGGTCGGGGTTGGCTGGTCTGGTTGGTCTGGTTTTTGTCTTCCCCTTTTTTACTGTTTTTCCTTTTTTGGGTTTATGTTTTTTTGGGCTTGGGGGGGGGGTTTTTCTTTTTTTGTTTTGTTTGGTTTTTCCCTTTGGGTTTTTTTTTTCCCCTTTTTTTGCCCTTTCCCTTTCCCCGCCCTTTGGGGCCCTTCCTTGTCTGTTTGTCTTTTTCTTTTCTTTGCTTTGTCTTGCCCCCGTTTAGTTTTTTTTTGTCTTGTCTTGCATTGTTTCCCCTTCTTTGCCTGCCTTGGGGGGGCTTTGTATTTTTTTGGGCCCTTTTTCTTGGCTTTTTTTGCCTTTGCTTTGTTTTGGGGCCCTTCCTTTTCTTGGTTGGTTTTTTTCATCCTTTTCTTTTTTTTTTGTGCCTTGTTTGTTTTGGGTTTTGCCCTTTCCCCGGTTTGCTTTTTCTTGTCTTCCCCTTTTTGTCTTTTTTCCCTTGTCTTGCTTTGCTTTCCCTTTTCCTTGTTTTTCCTTGTCTTGTCTTTTTTTGGGGCGGGGTTTTTCCTCCCCTTTTTGTTTTTGGGTTTGTCTTGCCTTGCCTTGCCTTGCCTTGCCTTGCTTGCCTTGCCTTTCCTTGCCTTGCTTTTTCGAGTTTGTTCTGTCTTGTGTCGTCTTGTTTGCCTTGTCCTGCCCGTCTTGTTTTGTCTTGTCTTGCCTTATCTTGCCTTGCCTTGCATCTTCGTGCCTTGCTCTGTCTTGGGTCGCCTTCTTTTGGGTTTTGTCTTGTCTTGCCTTGGGTCTTTCTTTGCCTCGTCTTTTTCTGGCCTTGGGTTATGTTCCTTGTGTTGTGTTTGTTTTGGGGTTGTCTTGTCTGTCTTGTCTTGAATCGTTCCTTGCTAAAAAAAGAACGGTTTTGGTTAGTTTTAGACTAACTAGTCAGAGTTGGTCCCTCATTGATCGAGGGGCAAATAGCATCCTCAATAGATATTAATTTAGATCAAGATAAAAACACACGCACACACACACACCAACACACAACAAACCCCACAAACAAAACACACACACACAAACACACACACTTGCCTCTCTCTCTCTTCTTGGGCAGTCTGTCTGTTTCTTCTCCTCCTCTCTCTCTCTTCTCTCTCTCTCCCCTCTTCTCTCCTTTCTCTCTCTCTCTCTCTGAAGTAGCTACGATAATTGGGGAAGTTTTCAATTTTCATGTTGATGGGCAGGACTTCAGTAAGTTTTGCGACCAACCCCCAAGGGGACCAACGAATGCGCCTTTTTTGAAAAAAAAATGTTTTTAAAAAAATCGAAAAAAAAAAACAGAAACAAAAAAAAAACAAACAAAAAACAAGAACACTGACTCGACAAAAAAATAGCAATCTCCCCCCCTCTATTTTCAATTTGACCCGTTGTCTCTAATTATTACCTTTCACGTCTCTCACTATAAATCTTCGCACACTTTCCAAACCCACCAATAGATATCCCCACGAAGGGAGGACTTAAAAAGGTCACGAATGTGGAATAGGTTTTGGGGTTTGTTTGGTTGGTTGGTTGGTTGTTTATTTGTTTGTTTGTTTATTTTTTTTGTTTTTTTGTTTGTTGTTTTTTTTGTTTTTTATGTTTTTGTTTTGTTTTTTTTCTTGTTTTTTTTTCAAAATGCTAAGTGATAAAAAATGGGCGGGGATGATAGGAAGATGTGTGGAGTTTCAATTGGATTAAAACTGCTTGATAGGCCCGTTTCCAAAAGCTTGTTGTATCGTTTTCTTTTTCAGTTTCAGTTTCAGTTTTTAGTTTCTTAAAGATGAAAGATCCTATGCATGGAAAAATTCATTTTGCATAACGTCACAGGTGCGTGTGAAAGGTGATTTTAAGGCCAAGCCTTAAATTAAGCCCCGAACATAAACCAATTTCTAGCATCGGACACGCCTGAGAGGGTACAGACATTTGCGGAGCTCATCAAAATGAAAATGGAACAACACTTTCAATGAACATTTGTAATGTAGATGAAACTCGATTGGTGTGTGTTGGGTCCCCCATCTTTCCAACAAAACCATATTCTACGCTCGAATTTGGATCCGGGCCCGAGAAAACCCAGCAATCTTTTAAAAAAAAATTTATTGATTTTATTTTCTATTTATTTATTTATTTGTTTTGTGTTTTTTTTGTTTGTTTATTTATTTTTTTTATTTATCTATTTTTGTTTTGCTAAACTGATGAGGATTGGAACCCACAACCTCCCAAACCCTCCGATTGTGGTAATCATTTTGCTACGTTGATCGGTAACGTGTGGTTGTTATAAATTTTTGGGTGTAGGAAGAAAGATAAGTTGGGTGTCGCCAAGGGCGAGAACTCCAAGGTCACAGGGTGTGGCTATTATAGATTGTGTGCAGTCTGGATACGATTTGTCGGACAGTCGTGACTGGAGCACACGAATCTAGTCCTCTATCTACCTCCCCCTCCTTCCCTTCTCTGTCTGTCTGTCTGTCTGTCTGTCTGTCTGTTTGTCTGACTGTCTGTTTGACTGTCTGTCTGTCTCTTCCACCCTCTCTCTCTCTCACACCACACACACACACACACACACACACACACACACATACAACACACTCTCTCTCTCCATCCATATCTCTCTCTGTCTGTGTCTGTTTGTCTGTTTGTCTTTCTGTCTGTCTGTCTGTCTGTCTCTCTTTCTCTCTCTCTCTCTCTTTCTGTCTGTCTGTCTCTCTCTCTCTCTCTCTGTCTGTCTGTCTGTCTGTCTGTCTGTCTGTATGTCTCTCTGTCTGTTTGTCTCTCTCTGTGTCTGTCTGTGTGTCTGTATGTCTGTCTGTCTGCATGTCTGTCTGTGTATCAGCATGCATGTCTCTCTCTGTCTCTATGTCTCTGTCTCTCTCTCTGTCTCTGCTTCTCTCTCTCTCTTTTCTTTCTTCACTCTCTCTTCTCTCTTCTCTCTCTCTCTCTCTCTCTCTCTCTCTCTCTTCTCTCTCTCTCTCGCTCACACACACAAAATGTATCTGACTCTTCATCTTTTCTTTTCTGTTGTTCGTCCGCTTTTACCAAAAAGGTGTTGCGGGGAGATGACCTTGGCGGTATGGAGTATGATGAGAAGCGCATGGGTTAGTGTGATGCTTTGGGCGTAGACCATG
>JAPXFY010000015.1:59196361-59208861 GCA_030674185.1 Monoplex corrugatus | reverse complement strand
GCAAAACGTAGCTGAAGCGTTCAACGGAAGTTACCTCCACAAGGGAAGCAACTGCCAACTAGTAAATCATTAGCATAACAAAAGTAGAGGGAGTTATGTACCCTAGACCATCTGACCGAAGTAGCCCGTCCTCAGTGAGAGCTCAGCTTCGAAGTAGCCCGTCGTCAAAGAGTTAAGTGTGCTCATACGCCCATGAACTAGCCAGATCAAATGAAGTCTACATTATCTTGAATCACCTGAGATGGGTAAGATAACGCTGGGACGGAAACAATGGGCAGATGGAAGCACTCACATTATGTAGTTGGTCAACTTTTATGACAGCCCTTGTATATGTAGTAAATGACAACTCAGCAACATGTCATGTCCATGGAATTCTATTGTGATCTGTGTATATGTGGGTCTCTCTTTCTCTGTGTATGTTGTATATATATATATATATATATATATATATATATATATATATATATATATATATATATATAATTATGTATGTACACATAAATAAATATATATATTATACGTGTATGTGTGTGTGTGTGTGTGTGTGTGTGTGTGTGTGTGTGTGTGTGTGTGTGTGTGGTGTGTGTGGGGTTGTGTGTGGAGATTTGTGGATGTGTATCAGCGTGAGAGACACAGAGAGAGAGAGACAGAGAGAGAGAGAGACAGACAGACAGAGACAGAGAGAGACAGAGAGAAATAGAGAGAGAGAGTGTACATGTATCTGTGCATCTGTGTGCGTGTGTATATGTGTGTACGTCGTGCATGCGTACGTGTATGTCTATTATGTTTAGATTTGGATTTCATTTGAATGCATAAATTTTGTCTATTTGTTTCTTTTTCCTTTGTTTGTTTCTTTATTTCTTTCTTTCTTTGTGATTTTTGTTGTTGTTTTAGTTGTTTGCTTTTCGTGTTTTGGTGTTTTTTTTATTAATTCGTCAGAACATGGTGTTTCATTTAGAAACTACTCTCTCGCAACATCAAAAACGTCCTGTAATTTGCTGTCCACTTTGATTGATGGTCTCATCATTCTGACGGTGTCAGCATACTGTTTTTATGAGAATCAACCATTTTTAGACAATGCACACATGTTGCAGCGATATCACATCTGTCCGGTGGGGCGAAAGGAGACATAGCCAATTACACCCCCGCTGACTACTTATCTCAATGGCACCAACAGGAATACAGAGAAAGAAAAAACAAAAAACAAAAAAACAAAAAAACAAAAAAAACGGCCACAGTCATTGCCACATGTGGCCTGATCATAGTGGACGATGAACTCAAAATGTCATTATTGTTCCTTTTGTTTAATAAAGCCTATCCGACTGCGTACAGCCATATCAGGGCTATAACCATTTCAAAACATACACAATGTTTCAACAGAAAAGAAAAGAAAAGAAAATCATGTACGCATATCAATGCATTCGCGTACATGATATATCTAAGGATATGCACCTAGCGTTGACCACTCCGTCCAATTTATCACACAGGGGATTCTTAAAAAACATACCTGATTACAAATTTAATCATAACTAAGGACACTAAAACATATATACATAAAAACGGGCCTAAATTACCTAAAGTTCCTTCCGCATTTCTCATTCTCCTAGAGTAAAAAGTGCACTTAATACGTGTACCCAATTATCAATCCTAAGAGAAGGTACGTAAGACTTTATCGAACACCTACAGGTGAACTGACCATCAAGGCAGAAAACGACAGGAAGAAAAGACAGAAAGCAAAGGAACAAGGCAGACACGAAGAGAGTGACAGACAAGAGGAAATTTCTAGCACAGAATTTCCAGAAGGTGGGGATATTATTCATACTGAAAGAGCCCCTGGCATCCCCACAGGGGCAGTGAACGCAAAGAGGAGGAGAAGACGACAATGCTGTTGTGTCGAGTGACTCAGATAGACTCATTTCCAAACAGTTTGTTTGAACAAGTCTTTAATTTGCTTTTTGCAACTTTATCGGTTTATTCAGCCATAATACTCATAATTTCGAAACCACATCTGTTGTATCGTATTTTTTGTTGTTGACAAAATCACTCATCATCATCATCATCAGGTGCCCTGCCGCATGGCGTTGGCGATCATGGACTTCCATCCGTCTCTATCTCTCGTTGCCCTTAGCATCTCCCCCACCCTCCTCATCCCCAGCCACTCTGCACCCAGCATTTTCTCCCTGGGTCTACCCGGTGTTCTCTTTCCCTCCAGCTTTCCCGCCGTGACCATGTGCTCCAAATCCCCCTTCCTGATAAAATGGCCTATAAATATTGCCTGTCTTTTCCTAATCTTCCTTATGAGTGATCTACTTGTGTCTGCCTCCATCAAGACTGTCTCGTTTGTTTTCTTTGCTGTCCATGGAACTCTCAACATTCTTCTTAGAAACCACATCTCGGCTGCCTCAATCTTGTTCTGGCTTTGTTTGTTGACTGTCCACGCCTCGCATTCGTACAACAGTATTGGTTCTATAGAACATTCAAGAACTATCTTCCTGATGTTAATTGATAGGCATTTGTTGGTAAGAATGCTTGTCATCTTCTTGAATGCTGTTTTGGCTTGGCCGATTCTGCCGGCTATTTCTGATGTGCATCTGCCGTCTGATGAAATGATCGTTCCCAGGTATTTGAATTTATCAACCTGTGTCAAGGTTGTGCCATTTGCTGTTATTTTGCAGGAGGGGATTTCATGTTTTTTTACTGATCACCATGACTTCAGTCTTCCTGCTGTTAAGTTCCAGCCCCTTTCCTTTGCTTTCTATTTCTAGTATATTCACAAGGTTTTGTAGGTCTCTTTCACTTTCTGCAATTAGCACGGTGTCATCTGCGTATCGAATGTTGTTTATCATTTTCCCTCCAACCTTTAATCCAGGGTTTTCTTCTAGGTTTCTCATGATGTTTTCGCTGTAAAGTGAAAACAGATCTGGTGACAAAACACAACCCTGTCTGACTCCTCTTCTGATATTTCATGAACATAGTGATTTCACAGAAACCTGGCTAAAGCAACATGGCGACGAGGCTAAATGCTGTGATCTCACGCCTGTGGACTACACACTCGATTCATTTCCACGGCCATCTCGAGCAGGGGGGCTGGCTTTTGTCTATAAGAACTCTCTCTCACATTATTCAACTACCACAGCAACTCTACCCTTCCACCACTCATCTTTTGAAGCAGCACGTTTCACCCTGAATCTACCATCCTGTTGTATACATTTTGTGTGTGTATACAGACCTCCACCCAGTCGGAAAAACAAACTTACTGATGCAATGTTCTTAAATGACTTTCCACAGTTGTTAGATTTTTGTAACAATCTCACTGGTGCTATTGTAATTCTGGGTGATATTAATGTACATTTTGATTCATCTGATAATTGTACTACTAGACTAAAAAGCATGTTGGACATGTTTAATCTCTCTCAATCAGTCCATGAGCCCACACACGAACGTGGTCACATTCTTGACTGGGTCATTTATCGACCTACTGACAACATAATAGACTCAACCAGTGTTACGCAATCCTTGGCGTCTGACCATTTCTATGTAGTTAGTAGTCTATGTCTCCCCGTCCCATCCAACCCAGCAGTACGCAGACGGTCCCGTAATATACGTAAGATTGACAGATCTGCCTTTCAAGCAGATCTACACATGTCTATTTCTCCACATTCATGTCCAACTATTGATTCACTCAACAACACACTGTTAAGTCTACTAGATAAACACGCGCCTCTCCGTGATCACACAGTGCGCCGTGACAAACTAGAGCCTTGGTATCCACTTGTCAGCACTGAACTGCAAGCGGCAAAAACACACAAACGCAAAGCTGAGAGAGCATGGCTAAAAAATCCAATCACAATAACAAAATCCATTTTCAACTCAGCAAAAAGACAAGTCACTAACATAGTGTTAAAAGCCAAATCAGACTTCTATCACAACGAGATTGCCAACGCAAAGTCATCTAGGCATCTTTTCTCAGTTTGTAACAAACTACTGGGCCGTGATGGAGGCTCTCCATTACCAACAACCCTGCCTCCTACCAAACTCCCACATATTTTCAATGACTTTTTTGTTCAAAAAATAAAAACTATTCGTGATGATCTGGATCAAGCCTCATCTGTAGCAACACCATATGATTACCCTGACCAGATCACTACCTCCAGATTCACAGCATTTGAACCAATAAATGAGTCAGAATTGAAGAACATCATTTTGAAATCAAAACCCACTTCTTGTGCACTTGACCCTCTCCCCACACCATTATTTTGCGAGTTTTTGGATGATTTACTTCCAACTCTAACTAGCATTATCAACACTTCCTTGATCTCTGGGTCTTTTCCATCAGCCTTCAAAAGATCTGTTGTCAAACCCCTTCTAAAGAAAGCCACACTTGACCCCAACACGCTAAAAAATTATCGCCCAGTTTCAAATCTCTCATTCTTGTCAAAAGTCATGGAAAAGATCGTACTTAAACAGCTTCTCGCTTATCTAAATGAACATAAACTCATCAGTCCATCTCAGTCGGCATATCGACCGCATCACAGCACTGAAACTGCTCTTCTTAAAGTGACAAATGATATACTTCTTAGCCTTGACTCTCGAAACGTTTCTGTCTTGACACTGCTAGATCTCTCAGCTGCTTTTGATACCATTGACCATCATGTCCTCCTAAAGAGACTCCAGTTTGCTTTTGGCATCTCTGGTACAGTGCTAAAATGGTTCACATCCTATCTGTCTCACCGAACACAATCTGTTTCCATCAAAGACTGCTGTTCTGGATACAAAGATTTAACTTGTGGTGTTCCACAAGGATCTGTGCTTGGACCTGTTCTTTTCATCCTCTATACAAAACCTCTTGCAGACCTGATTAAGTCTTACTCAATCAATTCCCAATCATTTGCCGACGACACTCAGCTGTATGTCTCTGCTCCTCCAACCAACATGTCACCATCAGTATCTTCCTTAGAAAAATGTATTCTTGACATCAAATCCTGGATGCTTCAAAATAAACTCAAACTCAATGATGACAAAACTGAAGCATTATTTCTTCATTCATCATCAAAACATTCTTCTCATCAGCAGCCTAAGTCCATATCAGTTTGTGGCAATAATGTCACCTTTTCTCCATCTGCTCGTAATCTTGGCTTTCAAATGACAGAGAACATGAGTGTCGACTTACACATTAAACATGTGTGCCGTTCAGCCTATCTTGAACTACGTCGCATTAGTTCAATTCGTCATCTCACCTCAGCTAATACCAAAAAAACTCTGGTATCTGCCCTTGTCTTGTCAAAATTAGATTACTGTAATTCAATTCTATCAGGCTGCTCCAAACATTATCTTGATAAGCTTCAGAAAGTTCAGAATTCTGCTGCAAGAATGGTACTGAAGGCATCCAAATATGATCATGTACAACCTCTCCTCAAAAATCTGCATTGGCTTCCTATCCAAGCAAGGATTGATTACAAACTTTCAACTCTCTGCCATTCCTTTTTCTCTGGAACTGCACCTCTCTACCTCTCAAACCTTCTCTCTGTATACACACCATCACGTCAACTTCGTTCCTCTTCTGATTCAAAAATACTTAACGTTCCTCATGTCAGAACTGCTACCTTTGGACAACGTTCTTTCTCCTTTGCAGCCCCCAAAACATGGAATTCCCTTCCACGTGAAATTAGAGAAATCTCATCAACTCCGTCTTTCAAAAAAGCTCTGAAAACTCACCTTTTCAAGAAATACTATAACCTTTAAATTCTTCTGGCCTACCCTTTAATGTCTAGCTTATTTGGCTGTCTCGTGTGCTGCTTCGTGTTGTTTATTAAGTGACATGTTATTTAGTAATGATTGTATAATTAATCTCTTGTGTATGTATATCTGTGTTCAGGTTTGTATGTGTGTATGTGAGTGAGTGAGTGATTGAATCAGTGCGTGTGTATGTGTGTCTGTGTCTATGCGCGCGCGCGTGTGTGTGTGTGTGTGTGTGTGTGTGTGTGTGTGTGTGTGTGTGTGTGTATGTATGTTGTGTGTGTGTGTGATCCTTTATCCTTAACTTAATGTTGCTTAGGTTTTTTATAACAAGTTACCAATGTGTTATCTATCACTATTTTTAATTTTGACTTGATTTGTACATCACTGTTGCTTGTCTATCATGGATTGCTGCTTATGATAACGTCTGTTAAGTGCACAGAGCTCTGGCATCTTGTTGGAGGAGTGCGCTATACAAATGCTTCATTATTATTATTATTATTATTATTTCGTCATCAAAAGAGGACAAAATCATTATCTTCATGAAATAGGTAACTGAATAGATAACCGATATGACGGGGAGATGGGGAAGAGGGGCGGGAGGGAGGGGAGACAGGATCCATGAAACACAGAACAGATATGTTGTTAGGTGGATCTTTTACTGGATCTGAAATCTTAATTTGTTAACTTGTGAAATACTGACCAATGTAATTTTTCCAGTGGTGATAATTTTTTCTTAAGGATCATCGCACTCAAGGAGATTACCTTTGTGCTCACCTGCCCCCCTCCCCCCCCCCCTTTCACGATTTTGTATGCCACCTTAACCTTTTGACTCCCGCACCACGTCCACCAGCACGTTGCATTGTAAACCTAACTAGCAAAGCAAAAACTTAACCTTTTGACTCCCTCGCCCTATCCTCCAGCTTCCTGCAGGAAGCTGGTGGATAGGGTGAGGGAGTCAAAGGAAGCTGGTGGATAGGGTGAGGGCTTCAAAGGGTTCAGTTTTTGCAGTTGGTGGATAGGGTGCGAGAGTCAAAGGGTTAATGGCCCCAGAATCTGGCACAGGTTTTTTTTTGTGTGTGTGTGTGTGTATGTGTGTGGTTCCAGTCTTCCCAGTGAGCCCATAGCACGCCCATCCCTGGATAGGTGGGACTGATGGGTATTCGAGTCCACAACCTTCCAGTCAGTAGTCTGTTGCGTTAACCACTACACCACGGCGGCGACTCAAGTCGTGATAGTTAACAAGAAACACCCGAGGTTGCCAGAAGAACAGTATGCCTTACCACTGGCCAAGCAATCACCTCCCAGGCCCCGATGTCATTTTGCCAAGCAAAAGGCGGCGGGAAGACTCCCATGCGCTGCATGACCCAGCCGGACCCAGTCAACATTCATGTTGTTCACAAACCGAATGGCGAAGTGGGGAAACGGGCAAACCCCGGGACATCGCTACACAACGCGCACCAGCCAGGTATCCAACCCAGCAACCGAGCCAGGATTTTTGTTTTTTAACCTGTGACCTTTGTTATTAATCATCATCATGAACTGTCCTAGCGCATGGCGTTGGCGATCATGAGGCCCTCCACACGAAACTATCCCTTGTCGCTTGCAAGTGCGTCTCCCATCCTCTCTGTCTTCAGCCACCCTGCAGGTCCGTCCAACTTTTTCTATTTTCTCCCTGGGTCTACCTGGTGTTCTCTGTGAAACCTTTGACTCCTGCATACTATCCACCACCTGCAAAAAAAAACCAAAAAAAGCCAAAAAAAAGCCCCCCCCCCCAAAAAAAAAACGGTAACCCTTTGACTCACTCACTCATCCACCAGCTTCCTGCAGGAATAGGTGGATAGGGTGAGAAAATCAAACGGTTAAAGTTTTTTTTGCTTTGACAGCATGGTTGACAATTCAGGATGCTGATGGACAGGGTGCAAGAGTCAAAGGGTTAAATCATCACCATGTTGATGGCATGATGCTAACCTTGATGAGGCGCTTGGCGGTCCGGCTGCAGGACTATAAATAAACAACACTAAAAATGAAATGAGTCGATTTGAACTGCATAGCGAGGCGGTGACATAGCGGACGGTATGCTCCCGGACTCGGACACACAAATGTGACCTCCCACCACGAAGTCAGTCTTAACTCGCAGACAGTCTAACAGCACTAGGAGATGATAAGGTGACTGAGGGTCTATCTGGGGTGTTTTGACTTTTTCTCAAAATTGATTTCTGTAGACTATAATCTATCCCCCACAGATTTTTTTTTTCTTGAAAAAAACATTATTAATCAATTTGAAATGGTATTTTAATGCACTGATCGCAGCAGAAGAACGCAATTCCCTACCAAAAGTATCTATTTTTGTCTCTCATTATGAAGTGTAACCTGTACAGAACTCCCACATGTAATATACTGACAGAAAGCTCTTTGGTGCACCTTTCAGATAATGACAGCTACAATTAGAAACAAACTGGGTCAAAGCCACCAAATAAAGAAATGTATGGAAAATGTGTAGGAAAGTACATAAAAACTTTAGAGGCCGTTTTCTCAAAATGGCCGTCATACAACTGAATGACTTTAAACATACATAACTTCTACATCGTTTTGAGTACAATCTTCATTCAAGTACCAAAATAATTAGCAGAATGTACACTTTCCAGTGATATGTATATCTCAAAATGCCCAAAATGCTAGTTAAGACTGATTTCGTGCTGGCAGGTCACAAATATTGTCTAAAAGCATTTAGGTGAGCAGACGTGTAAAGGACCTATGGTACAAGTTGCCGTGTTGCAGTGGTTAGCGCCACGGTTAACCAACTGGAAAGGTGTGGGTTCAGATCCCCTCAGTTCTGTCAAAATCATTGTAGGATTTTTCAGCCCCCAACCAGCTTCTATATAGAGTGTTGATTGTGTTATGAGCCTATTGAAAAGGCAGAGATAGACCACACGGTCGAGTTTCATCCATTTCATATATGCATCACTGATGGAGCTGCTCAAATGTTTTTTACCAATACCGCAGGTGTCTGTATCTCTCAGACATGGCTGATGCTGGATTATATTGTGAAAGGCAGTACAGCCCTTTAACGCAGTCTGTTTTGGATATCCATGCATCATGATAATCATCATCCACCATCGTCATCATCACCATAAGCATTGTGACATTGTCCCATCCTCTGCTGCCATAACAGTGGCGTAGAATATTGGACAGAGAAGAAGAAAGCACACACACACACACACACACACACACACACACACACCCCACACACACACACAAACACAAACACAAACACAAACACAAACACACATACACATACACACACACACATACCAAACACACACTAACACACACTCAAACGCACACTCAAACACATACACAACACACACACACACACACACACACACACACACACACACACACACACACACACACCACACACACACACACACACACACAAAACAATCAAACAAACAAACAAATGGAAATGCCTGAATGCCATTATTCTAAACTTAAAGCAAACAAAAAAATCCCGCAAAACAATCAAATGAGCACAAATGAAATTGTTTAGGTGTCATTACCATTAAACAAAGAAAAAAAAACAAAAAGAAAAAAAACACCAAAAAACAGGTGTGCACACATGGAACTGTGTAGGTGTCATTACCTTTAACCCTTTCACTCCCACACAATCTGTCCACCAGCATCCTGCATTGTCAACCATGCTAACAAAGCAAAAACTTAACCCTTTGACTCCCTCACCCTATCCACCAGCTTCCTGCATTCAGGAAGCTGGTGGATAGAGTGAGGAAATCAAAGGGTTAAGGTTTTTGCAGGTTGCAGGTGGTGGATAAGGTGCAGGAATCAAAAGGGTTAAACAAAGAAGAAAGAAAAAAAAAACAGGTGTGCATAAATGGAGCTGCCCAAGTATCATTAACCTTTGAAAAAAAAAAAAAAGAAACGCATAAACGAACGAGTACTGACACAGAGAACAAAAGCAGGCAATAACGTGAAGATAAAATATATCCAGAGAAAAGGGCAAAAGGCCAAGGTTGAGGAAGTGGTGGTGGGGTGGGTGGGGTGAGAGGATCTGGTGGGGAGGGTGGGGAGGCGAGGGGGGTTGGAGGGGGGTGGGAGTGGAGAAGGGAACTGCTGTAAAGGGAGGAAGGGGGTGGGGGAGGCGGGGGGTGGGTGGGTGGAGGGAGTAGAGGAGTATCATCTGACGCGTCAGAGGTCGTGACATTTTTACGATATGGATATTGGCTGTCCCACTGACCGTGCTAGTTCTGTCTCTCTGTCTCTCTGTCTCTGTCTCCTCTCTCTCTTCTTCTCTCTCTTCTTTTTTCTCTCTGCTAGTCTCTTTCTCTTCTCTTCTCTGTCTGTCTCTCTCTCTCTTCTCTTCTCTTCTCTTCTCTCTCTCTCTCTTCTCTTGTCTTCTCTCTATCTCTTTCTCTCTGTATTATGTTGTGTGTGTCGTGTTTGTGTGTGTGTGTGTGTGTGTGTTGTGTGTGATGTGTGTGCGTGTGTGTGTGGTGGTGTGTGTTGTGTGTGTGTGTGTTGTGTGTGTGTGTGAGAAGTGGAAAGGCGTGTTGGGAGTGGTGGTGGGTGTGTGTGGTGTGATGGGATCTGTGTGGGGTGGTGGGATGGTGTGGTGTGTGTTGGAGTGGGTGTGGTAGTGGAGAAGGACTGTGTAGGTGGTGTGTGGGTGTGTGGAGGGTGGTGTGGGTGTGGTGGAGTGGGTAGAGTGTTATGTGAGCGTAGAGTGTGTGTTTTTAGTATGGTTTGGTGTCCTGACCGTGTGTTGTCTCTTGTCTGTGTGTTGTTTGCTGTTTTATGTGTCTGTGTTTCTCTTCTCTTTTTTGTGTCTTGTCGTATGTTTCGTTGTTTCTTGTTGTTTGTTTCTTGTGTGTGTGTTGTATTGTGTTTGTGTGTGTGTGTGTATGTGTGTGGTGTGTGCGTGTGTATGTATGTGTGTGTGTGTGTGTGTGTGTGTGTGTGGTGTGTGTGTGTGTGTGTGTGTGTGTGGTGTGTGTGTGTGGTGTGTGTGTAGACGTGTGTGTGTTAACTAGTATTTTACGGCTTGTTCATACGGCGTGATACAGGGCTTCCCACCCCCACCCTCCCAAAACACACGCACGCACACACACACACACACACACACAAACACACACACACATACACACACACACATATTATATATATATATATATATATATATATATATAAATAGTATATATTATATATATATATATATATGTGTGTATGTGTGTGTGTGTGTGTGTGTGTATCAGAAACAAAAAAGATAAACCACTGCGACAAATAAAAACAACGAATTAACTAAAAAATAAAAGCACTATCATGTTCACCAGTTTTTACTACCAGTGCTGTCACCACTACCATTACTACCATTACCAACTCCACTGAAAAAAACTGCCTCTACTGCTCTTGTCATCATGAGACATCACTGAAGGCGATAACTTAGAAAATATTTTGATTACCGGTAGCAAACTGTTACTTAGAAGATGTTGTAATTAGCAAACTGTCTCAAGTACCGCTCGACGCGGGAACAATTACGTGTAGCCAAAAAACAAGCTAACTTTTACACTGCAATGTGGAAATGAACTCATGACATGTAACTTGAGTTATTTTCTATGATATCATCATCATCATCATGTGTCCCTGCCGAATGATGTTGGCGATCATGGCCCTCCATACGAATCTATCTTTTCGAGGAGTGTTCTGAGCTTACTGTTTTTGTACTTTGTATCTGCTTCTATGCTAGCTGAATGGTAGCGCAAACTTGTGTTAGATTTGAAAAATCTATACAACATGGAGATAATTCTCAAGAGTTATGTCCTTTGATTATATCTTTTGTCGCTAGAAGTATATCTCCCACCCTCTCTCTGTCTTCATCCACTCCGCATATCCGTCCAGTATTTTCTTCCTGGGTCTACTTGGTGCTCACTTTCCCTCCAGTTTTCCTGTTTGTGAATATGTACTCAAATTTCTCTTGCCTCATGAAGTGTCCTATAAATGTTTGTTTTCCTAATCGTTTCATTAATGTTCTTTTTGTGTGTTTCCTCTTTCAATGCTGTCTCGTTTGTTTTCTTCGCTATCTATGGAACTCGTAACATTTTTCTTAGAAAACACATTTCAACAGCCTCAATGTTATTCTGAGTTTGCGTTAAGGAGTGGTGACAATGGGTGTTTTATTACATAAGACCGATTTTCTTACACAAGACAAAATCTTGTTACATCAAGACAACATCCGCTCCATGGAGGTCCCGTACTGAATACTGAACAGTGGGCTCATTCTTTGCGATCCCAGTTCTAAGAACCCAGCATTGCTACAATATCGGTTCTACAAATGGCCTCCTCGGTTTTAACCCTTTGACTACTGTCACCGTATTTACAGTTTCTTGCATTTATCATCATGATAGCAAAGCGAAACACCTTGAATGTTTCTCTTCTTCATATTATCAGTCAGCTTCCAGTAAGCATCGTTGTCATTGTCATTACCATTCTTTGTCATTTTCTCTGTCTGTCGCTCTGTCTGCTGTGTGTGTTGTCTGTCTCTATCTCATGTGTGTCTGTGTGTTGTCTGTCTGTATCTGTCTCTGTCTATGTCTGTCTTTTCTCTCTTCTCTCCTCTCTCTGTCTCTCCTGCCCCCACTCTCTCTCTCTCCTCTCTCTTCTCCTCTCTCTCTCCTCTCTCTCTCCTCTCTCTCTCCTCTCTGCTCTCTTCTCTCTTCTCTCTCTCTCTCCTCCTCTCTCTCTCCCTCTCT
>JAPXFY010000015.1:59186361-59191361 GCA_030674185.1 Monoplex corrugatus | reverse complement strand
CATCAGTTCAATTTTTTATTTGGAATATCCAGTTCGGTTTCATATTCGGAATGTCCATTTCAATTTCGTATTCAAATATCCAGTTCAAGTTCATTCAGAATACACCAGTTCAAGTTCACATTCAGAATCCCAGTTCCATTTCGTATTCAGAGAATCCAGTTCAATTTTATAGTCGGAATATCCCTGGTATGGCTCTGGCTCTACGCATTCGGCTGGGCTTAAACAGAAGTGACAATAATAACAACATCATGCAGTTTCATTCCGAAAATGGACGTTTATAGTATCATCACTTTTACCCGAATTTTCATCATTATGCCATTGTGAAAACAAAATTTCCTAACTGGACCTGGTTCCTTTATGGTTACCTGCTGTTTGGTGTTGGACGTCAATTTTGAGTAGTTGATGAGGTTGGTTTAGTTGAACAAGCGATCAAGCGGCTTACATAGACACACAAGCGATCACGAAGATACGCAATAACATAACAACCACACAGACCACACACACCACACACACACGTCGCACGCCACGCACCCACAACACACGCACGCACACAAACACATACCACACATACACACATACACCAACGACACACGCACAGCAGCAACCACATACACACACACACACGCCACAAATACACAACACACACATACACAACATACACATACCATGTACAACACACGCACACACGACACACACACACACACACACCCCAGTTCACAACACAACACACACATCACACACACAACACACCACACACCAAGCATCATACACACTATACATCAACACACAACATACACACACGTACCACTCACACAAAGCACAGCACATACACACCATACCACACGTACACACAACACACACACACCAACAACACACACACACACCACACAACACACACACACAACACACTCACACTCACACACACATACAACACACACACACACACACACCACACACCACACACCACCACACTCAAAACACACACACACACACACACACACAACACAACCAACACACAACCAACAACAACAAACAACAACAACTCAAACAACAAACCAACACAACAATACAACAACAACAACAACCAACAAACAACAACAACAACAAACAACAACAACAACAACAACAAACAAACAACAAAACAAACAACAACAACAACAACAACAAACAACAACAAACAACAACAACAACAACAACAACAACCAACAACAAACAACAACAACAACAATAACAACAACAACAACAACAACAACAACAACAAACAACAACAACAACAACAACAACAACAACAACAACAACAACAAACTAGAAATCAGGATGAAGAAAAAGAGTAAATGATAAAGAGAATGCAGCGGTTAAACATAGCTTAACATATGCGCCACGCGAATGTGTGTGTGTGTGTGTGTGGTGCGTGTGTGTGTGTGTGTGTGCTGTGTGCTGGTGCGGTGTGTGTGTGTGTGTGCGTGGTGTGTGTGTGTGTGTGTGTGGTGGTGGTGTGTGCTGTGGTGTGTGTGTGTGTGTGTGTGTGTGTGTGTGTGTGTGTGTGTGTGTGTGTGTGTGTGTGACGAGATGTATGTGTAGAGAAGCTCTATTAGCAGCGGCGTTTCTCCCCTTAATCGTCTTTAGGCACAACAAATGACACACTGTATATGTTTATCCCCCCCCTCCCCGCTTTACCCCCACCCTCACCTCACCCCAATCCTTACCTCCCACACACACACACCCTTCCTTTCCTCTCCCCCCCACCCCCCCCCACCCCCCATCTCATTCAACAGACAACTCAACGTGGTGTTGAATCTTTCCTATGTGTACATGTATTGTATCTGTCTTGCAGTTTCCAACATGAAAAGGAAAGAATGTGCAGGGAAGAGAAGGGTGGCAAAAGATATGTTAAATTAATACGAGCCCCAGTTTCTCTCAGTTATTCCACCGGAGACGGTCAAGACATACAGCAATACAGAGAGGGAGGGAGGAGGAAGGAGGGAGGAAGGGAGGAGAGAGAGAGAGAGAAGAGAGAAAAGAAGACGAGACAGACAGACAGCCAAAGAGAGACAGACAGACAACGAAAGAGAGAGATAGTAGAGAGAGAAAGAGAGAGAGACACAACACAACAGCCAAAGAGAGACAGACAGCGAAAGAGAGAGAGAGAGACGAAGAGAGAGAGAGAGACAGACAGACAGACAGCAAGCGAGAACAGAGACAGACAGACAGGACAGATGACAGACAAACAGACAGGTTAGATACAGACAGGTGTCTGTACATATATTCCCTTGGAAATTAGGGGGGAAAAAAACTTCAACCTTTTCCCAATCAGGAGGAGATGACTAGTCTGATCGAACCCAGGAACTTCTGACCGAAAGTCCAAATGAATGTTTATCCACTGGGTTACCGCGCCAATAGTTAATAAGAAACACCACGAGGGTGCTGGGTGGGACCCAGAGCACCAATGCCTCACCACTCTCTGGACAATCATTGGGACCCAGAACACCAATGCCTCACAACTCTCTGGACAGTCAATGGGACCCAGAGCACTAATGCCTCACAACTCTACAGACAATCAATGGGACCCAGAGCACCAATGCCTCACAACTCTACAGACAATCAATGGGACCCAGAGCACCAATGCCTCACAATTCTACAGACAATCAATGGGACCCAGAGCACTAATGCCTCACAATTCTACAGACAATCAGTGGGACCCAGAGCACCAATGCCTCACAACTCTACAGAAAATCAATGGGACCCAGAGCACTAATGCCTCACAACTCTTCAGACAATCAATGGGACCCAGAGCACCAATGCCTCACAACTCTACAGACAATCAATGGGACCCAGAGCACCAATGCCTCGCAACTCACTGGACAATCAGTGGGACCCAGAGCACCAATACCTCACAACTCTCTGGACAATCAATGGGACCCAGAGCACCAATGCCTCACATCTCTCTGGACAATCATTGGGACCCAGAACACCAATGCCTCACAACTCTCCGGACAGTCAATGGGACCCAGAGCACCAATGCCTCACAACTCTCTGGACAGTCAATGGGACCCAGAGCACCAATGCCTCACAACTCCGGATGATCATTGGGACCCAGAACACCAATGCCTCACAACTCTCTTGACAATCATTGGGACCCAGAGCACCAATGCCTCACAACTCTCTTGACAATCATTGGGACCCAGAACACCAATGCCTCACAACTCTCTGGACAATTATTGGGACCCAGAGCACCAATGCCTCACAACTCTCTGGACAATCATTGGGACCCAGAGCACCAATGCCTCACAACTCTCTGGACAGTCATTGGGACCCAGAGCACCAATGCCTCACAACTCTCTGGACAATCATTGGGACCCAGAACACCAATGCCTCACAACTCTCTTGGCAATCATTGGGACCCAGAGCACCAATGCCTCACAACTCTCTTGACAATTATTGGGACCCAGAGCACCAATGCCTCACAACTCTCTTGACAATCATTGGGACCCAGAGCACCAATGCCTCACAACTCTCTGGACAATCATTGGGACCCAGAGCACCAATGCCTCGCCACTCTCTGGACAATCATTGGGACCCAGAACACCAATGCCTCACAACTCTCTTGACAATCATTGGGACCCAGAGCACCAATGCCTCACAACTCTCTTGACAATCATTGGGACCCAGAACACCAATGCCTCACAAATCTCTGGACAGTCAATGGGACACACAGCACCAATGCCTCACAACTCTCTGGACAATCAATGGGACCCAGAACACCAATGCCTCACCACTCGCTGGACAGTCAATGGGACCCAGAGCACCAATGCCTCACAACTCTCTTGACAATCATTGGGACCCAAAACACCAATGCCTCACAACTCTCTTGACAATCATTGGGACCCAGAGCACCAATGCCTCACAACTCTCTTGACAATCATTGGGACCCAGAACACCAATGCCTCACAACTCTCTGGACAATTATTGGGACCCAGAGCACCAATGCGTCACAACTCTCTGGACAATCATTGGGACCCAGAGCACCAATGCCTCACAACTCTCTAGACAGTCATTGGGACCCAGAGCACCAATGCCTCACAACTCTCTGGACAATTATTGGGACCCAGAGCACCAATGCCTCACAACTCTCTTGACAATCATTGGGACCCAGAACACCAATGCCTCACAACTCTCTGGACAATCATTGGGACCCAGAGCACCAATGCCTCACAACTCTCGGACAATCATTGGGATCCAGAACACCAATGCCTCACAACTCTCTTGACAATCATTGGGACCCAGAACACCAATGCCTCACAACTCTCTGGACAATTATTGGGACCCAGAGCACCAATGCCTCACAACTCTCTTGACAATCATTGGGACCCAGAGCACCAATGCCTCACAACTCTCTGGACAATCATTGGGACCCAGAGCACCAATGCCTCACCACTCTCTGGACAATCATTGGGACCCAGAACACCAATGCCTCACAACTCTCTGGACAATCATTGGGACCCAGAGCACCAATGCCTCACAACTCTCTGGACAATCATTGGGACCCAGAACACCAATGCCTCACAACTCTCTGGACAGTCAATGGGACACACAGCACCAATGCCTCACAACTCTCTTGACAATCAATGGGACCCAGAGCACCAATGCCTCACAACTCTCTGGACAGTCAATGGGAACCAGAGCACCAATGCCTCACAACTTTCTGGACAGTCAATGGGAACCAGAGCACCAATGCCTCACAACCCTCCAGATAATCACCTCCGAAGATCCCGACGTCACTCGATAGCCATTTCTTCAAGCAAAAGGTTGTCTGTCCATCAGCGCCGGTCTCGTGGTGCTGACCCCAGGAAAAGTTGAGGTCTCTGCAACCTCACTCCCCTCAAGGACCTGGCCAACTCACGGGTTTATGTGCAGGCTTAAGGCTTGCGCCGTGATCATTCTGGACCTTCTCCATCACATGGCACCTGTGACGTTAGTGCAAATGGAATTCACTCCGAGCG
>JAPXFY010000015.1:59166361-59168861 GCA_030674185.1 Monoplex corrugatus | reverse complement strand
TCCTACGGCTGTTGATAATCATAGACAGCATGTACACGCTAAAGATCCTACGGCTGTTGATAATCATAGAGAGCATGTACACGTTAAAGATCCTACGGCTGTTGATAATCATAGAGAGCATGTACACGTTAAAGATCCTACGGCTGTTGATAATCATAGAGAGCATGTACACGTTAAAGATCCTACGGCTGTTGATAATCATAGAGAGCATGTACACGTTAAAGATCCTACGGCTGTTGATAATCATAGAGAGCATGTACACGCTAGCTAAAGATCCTACAGCTGTTGATAATCATAAAGAGCAGGGCTTTCAGCTGGTTGCCCTGGTATAAAACATTGGAGAGACGGTTTGATTTCCCAGGTCCCTCCCCTTGAAGGTCAATAAGCCTTCTTGCCTTCCTGAAGTTTCGGTCCAAAAAAAATTGGTTGGTCTTACGCTTGGCGACGGGCTCTCAAAGGGAAGAGCAACCCGAGTTCCACATGGTATATCCACTGTAATAAAAGAATTGAATATGAACATGAATATGAATATGAATATGAATATGAACATGAATATGAATATGAGTATGAATATGAATATGAGTATAAACATGAATATGAACATAAATATGAATATGAGTATGAATATGAATATGAATGTGAACATGAACATGAACATGAGTGTGGATATGAATATGAATATGAACATGAATATGAACATGAACATGAATATTAATATTAACATGAACATGAACGTGAATATGAATATGAATATGAATATGAATATGAATATGAATATGAGTATGAATATGAATATGAGTATGAATATGAATATATAAGTGTGAATAGGAAATTATACGTCAAAGTTGTGGACTGTTTAGGTGTTGCGACTGCATGAATTTGGAAGTCACGGACCAATACGTCAAAGTTGTGGACTAGTTAGGTGTCGAGACTGCATGAATTTGGAAGTCACGGACCAATACGTCAAAGTTGTGGACTAGTTAGGTGTCGAGACTGCATGAATTTGGAAGTCACGGACCAAAAGACTTGCTCAGAATGTACGAGTATACTTTGAGAGGAAAGTGTGTGAACAGGAGTTCATCAGGATCTCCTGACCATATGTACAATCTGGTTTCACTGCTGATCATTCACCTTGACACAGGTTAATAAATTCAAATACCTGGGAACGGCCATTTCATCAGACGCAGATGCACATCGGAAATAGCTGGCAGAATCGTCCAAGCCAAAACAGCATTCAAGAAGATGACAAACATTCTTACCAACAAATGCCTATCAATTAACATCAGAAAGAGAGTCCTTGAATGTTATATAGAACCAATACTGTTGTACGGATGCGAGGCGTGGACAGTCAGCGAGCAAAGCCAGAGCAAGATTGAGGCAGCCGAGATATGGTTTCTCAGAAGAATGTTGAGAGTTCCATGCACAGCAAAGAAAACAAACGAGACAGTCTTGATGGAGGCAGACACAAGTAGATCATTCATAAGGAAGATTAGGAAAAGACAGGCAACATTTATAGGCTATTTTATGAGGAAGGGGGATTTGGAGCACCTGGTCACAACGGGAAAGCTGGAGGAAGAAGAAGAGGAGGAGGAGGAGAAGAAGAAAAACAACATGAAGAAGAAGAAGAACAACAACAACAAGAACAAGAAGAAGAACAACAACAACATCATCAACAACAACAACAACAAGAAAAATTTTACGGTCCCATTTTCTCCTCCCAGTGTTCTGTTCTTGGCTCTACAGCGCATCCAAAACTACCGAAACCGAGGTGATAAATTCAAAGCGTCACAGAATCAGAACAATCTCTCCCCCCCCCCCCCCCCCCCCACTTCTTTTTTTTTTAAAACAATATTATAATGTATGATTGAGTGGGAAAAACAAAACAGAACCTACAAAACACTAAGCTGACAGTTTACAGGTAGGTTGCTCATTAAATCATCGTATCACTTAATTCTGACCTTTCTGCCCCACATAATATACATAAGACGTTAATGATATATGAATTAGTGACTTGCCCACATCTGCATGTAAGAATGATATTTAAACAAGACTACATATAAAAAAATGAAAATAAGAAAAAGTATTAAAAAAAAAAAACCACTCTGTTAATGTAGTGATAAATTTATGCGCAGACTCGAACAACTCTGCAGAAATCATGCTTAAAAAGTGGAGTGTTTAATTTGCTTTGGTATGTTCGTGTCGGCTTTGGTGATAAGACGCGAGTTAAATATAGATCCCTTTGTTGACTTTAATGGTATCTTATGTCTTGCGGCGTAAGGAGGGGGTGAGGGGTGAGGGGTGAGGGGCGGGGGATCGCGTGTGTTTGTCGACTGTCACTCTTCCAAAACACCTACTGTTTCCCTCCTCCATCTCTCATCTTCCCCTATCTCTGTCTCTGTCTCTGTCTCTCTCTCCGTCTCTCTGTCTCTCTCTCTGTCTCTCTGTCTCTCTCTCTGTCTTTCTGTCTCTCTCTCTGTCTCTCTCTGTCTCTCTCTCTGTC
>JAPXFY010000015.1:59143861-59156361 GCA_030674185.1 Monoplex corrugatus | reverse complement strand
GTGTGTGTGTGTGTGTGTGTGGTATGTGTGTATGTGGGTGTGTGAGTGTGTGTGTGTGTAAAAATGACTTACTGACTTCACTATGTGTTCGTGAATGCTTGTGAAATTTTGCAGAACTCAGTACTTCAATAAGATCGTGGTAGCAAACTTCCTACAGTCACCACTGTCTCATCACACACACAAGAATTGCAAACACAAGATCGCTCATTCGTACACACACACACACACACACACACACACACACACACACATACCACACACACACACACACACACACACACACACACAACACACACACACACACATCTCTCCTTGATTGATTTTAAATTAGACTTCAGCCCCATGTCGACAAATCATAAATCACACACACACACACACACACTACACACACACACACACACACACACACACACACACACACACACACAACACACACCACACAACACACACCACACACACGCATACACACAGTCTGACACTGAATTTATAAAAAAAAATATGTTTTTTGATTTTTTGTTAATGGTAGAGATCAAGTGATGAAACAAATAACGAATCTTTGTCTAAAAATACTCAAAAGAAGAGACATACAATTATAGAATTCACAGAGAGAGAGAGAGAGAGAGAGAGAGAGAGAGAGAGGAGAGAGAGAGGAGGGGAGCAACAAAAACAAGAACAAATGTTTATTTACTAGGGTGTGAGATAAGCAAAATACATGTTTTTTGTGTGTGTGGGGGGGGGGGGGGTTGTATCCAGCCCTTGCCCGCATATAGTCTGCATCATAGGCCTACAAACTATACCATAGACAAGATATATATCTCAACAAGGCCATCATTACACTGTCAATCAAAAAAACATTTGAAGAGAGACAGAGCAGACAGACAGACAACGACAGGACAGACGACAGAGACACGACAGGACAGACAGAAGACAAGAAGAGAGAGAGAGAGAGAGAGAGAGAGAAGAGAGAGAGAGAGAGAGAGGAGAGAGAGAGAGAGAGAGAGAGAAAGTCAAACATCGAAGAACAAAACGTCAGCAAAATTGGAAACGCCAAAGAGAAACAAATAAAACAACTTCTTGGAACCAGCCAAAAAAACAAAAATAAATTTATTTTGTTTCGTTTCATTTTGCTTTTTGTTTTTGTCTTGTTTTTAAGCCAGACAGTGGTACACAATTGAATCAGACCTGTGTGTAGGATGTGACATTGATCTGCATCAACATTGATCTACATCATATACACCTTTTGTTTAGATTGTTGTCAAGACAGCGATATGAAACACCCGAGTCTCATCCACCCCGTTTTTCAAAAGGGCAGAGAACGTTCGTTATCTCACCGCGTGCGCGTTAGTTTGCAGTTAAAACACGTGAACCACACTGCACGAGCTGTCGACTCTCGCGTGACTTTTACACGGGGACTTCCTCCATGCAGGTGTGATTCTCGCACGTGACCGTCACGAGAATAATTCTTTCTTAGCGGCATAACTCTCTGGGTATACCATTCTTTTCTTGACGTAAGAGATGACCGTTCTGTGACTTTATTTATCTTGGTAGTTATTATAGAAGGAACATTCACGTGTAAATACAAGCTAAAAATAGTGGTACCACCAGATGGTCTCCACGGTAGACTGCTGAGTTATAAACATTCTGACTGCCTGATTCGTTGAAGTAAATACCACGCGTGTCGTGTTTAGTCATGGATTGTTATTGAAAGAGCTAAAAACTGCTTACTTTCTGCCATCGAAATCCAAAACAAGTGTGACTGCCCGTGTTCAAGCAAAACAGGAACCAGAAAAAAAAAAAGAAAGAATTAAAACGCGTATTTAATACAACCAGACAAGACAGGCGCAAATTATCGGCCAACTGGCCTTTGTCAAGCGTAGACGTAATATCACAAACGAACAAACATTAAATAGAAAAATTATGAGAAAAAGACTGAAACTTCCATGCTACTTCGTTTCTCTCTCTTCTCTCTCTCTGTCTCTCTCTCTCTGTCTCTCTCTCTCTCTCTCTCTCTCTCTTTCTCTCTCTCTCTCTCTCTCTCTCTCTTTTATTTTGTTTCGTTCTGTCTCGTCATCAATCATCATCATCACTTTAGTGGCCACAAAGTGTAGTGCAATTTTTTTAACAATAATAAGATGATGCTTAACGATGGGATGGTAACTGTGAAGACAAGACACGGAGTTTGATTTTGGGTTAAGATCGCGGTGACAATGCTGTGCTTCTACTCTTCTTTTCTATACTGTATATTGGCGTCAAACAGACTGCCCCATCATCAACTTCACTTCAGTGGCCACAAAGTTGTAGTAGGCCTACAATGGGATGGTAACTGTGAAGACACGGAGTTCCACTTTGGGATGAGATCGCGGTGACAATGCTGTACTTTCAACTCTTCTTTTCCATTCCCCCAACCTTGGCGTCAAACAGGCCTGAGACACCTACGGTGTTGTTGGTCAGGCTGCAGAATCAGCGTTCTCATTGACGAGTCTGTGAAGTGGATGACAATCGACTGTGTGGTCCCAGTCTTCTCACTCAGCCCTTAGCAAGCTTATCTGTGGTTAGGTGCTTGCTGGTTGGGGCTGAAAATTCCCCGCAATTATTTTGACAGAATTGATGGGATTTGAATCCACAATCCTCCAGTTTTTTTTACCCCTACACTAATATGAGTAGTGCCATTCATCTTTTCTGCCTTTTCTATTTGTTCGATACAATAAAATAAAACGATAACAATTTTGAAAGACCACATGGAGATTCCAAACTGAAAAGAAAAAATATTGAAAATCTCTTGGCAGTTGAAACGCTTTGTGTACCGCAATAATTCACTCTGGTCTAATTAACTGTACAATTATAATTTGAAAAGTGTCTGAGCGTGTGTACGTGACTTGACTTCAACTTCATTAATTTACCCTGACGAGTTGTGTGATGCATCTGTGATCGTTTGGTATGAGCGTGAAAGTGTAAAACGAAATACAAACAAAACACAGCAACAACAAAACGCTGTGGTATATCTGAACACACAGATATATATACACGCACGCAAAGTTTGTGCCATAACGTTGAAGTCATGAAGGAGTAAGGGGGTAGAGACCCTAACTTTTCTCAGAGCCATATATTATGCGGGCTGCTTCCAACTCTTCTCGTGCGCTGCTGTACCTTCATCGATCCTGAACGGGTGGACGAGAGGCTGCACACACACACACACAGAGTTTTCTATGACCTATCCTACCCCCACCCCCACCCCCACCCACCCACGGAGTCACTGTGGCCTTCCACGCTCTGCTGTCGGCGTGACCTCAACTGCGATGAGTTTGGAGGTGTGCTGGAAAACCGATCTTGTCCATCACAGGGTATCTGTGGCGTCAGAAGATACGGAATATGTATTTCTAGCTCGGAGACGTCATCTTGAAAAATTGAAACTGAAACTAGAGAGCGGAAATGAGCGGTGACACCACAAGCATGACTGAAACATTGAACTAGGCAGAGAACAGAACATGATTTTTTTTAAAGTCGCAGGCTGGGACTGAACTCCAGACGTACGAACCTGAGCCCAAGACTCTGTCAAAAGAACAAATGACTACAGAACTGCTTATTGAGCCATTTTAACCCTTTCACTTCCATATCATATCCATCAGCTGCAAAAAACTTACCCTTTGACTCCCTCATCCTATCCTGTAGGAAGCTGGTGGATAGGGTGAGGACATCAAAGGGTTAAGTTTTTGTTTTGTTAGCATGGTTGGCAATGCAGGATACTGGTGGACGGAGTGCAGGAGTCAAAGGGTTAAATAAGAAACTATATTCCGTAAACTACGCAGCAGCAACAACACTGATGACAAGATATCATTACTACTCCAGTAACCAGGAGATGATCAGAGGTCCTCAATAAAAGGCAACTGTTCCAGAAAGCCGACATGGTCCAATGTCCTCAATTTATCGAACGACTCCAATGACTGCAAGATAATCAGATGTCCTCAACAAAGAGAACTATTTCAGTAAACCTGAGATGGTCAGCTGTCCTCAATAGAAGAAACTGCTTCAGTAGCCCTAAGATAGTCAGATATTCTCGATAAAATTAATTACTCCAGTAATTGGAGATGGCCGGATGTTCTCAATTAAGGAAGTTAATCCAGTGATCGGATATGGTCAGACGTCCTGAATGAAAGGAACTGCTCGAGTAACCCGTGGATGATCAGCTTCAACAAAGGGCCTATAGTCCAGTATCCTTGGGATGGTCAGATACCTTCAATAAAGATAACTACTACAGTGACCTGAGATGGTCAGAACGTCCTCAATAAAGACAATTGCTCCAGTGACCAGTGGCCTTGAGGTGACCAAATATCCTCAATAAAGATAACTACTCCAGTGAGGCTGAGATGGTCAGATGTTCTCAGTAAATATAACTGCTCCAGTGACCTTGAGGTGATCAGATATTCTCAATCAAAATAACTACTCCAGTGACCCTGAGATGGTCAGATGTCATCAATACAGGGAACTATTCCATATCCCCAAGATTGTCAAATATCATTAATAAAAGGAATACACCAGGATTCTGAGATGGTCACATGTCCTCAATAATTGAAACTACTCAAGTAACCAGGAGCTGATCAGCTGTCCTCAATAAAAGAAACATCACCAGTAAATCAGAGATGGTCAGATGTCCTCAATAAGGGAAACAACTCCAGTACTCAGAGATGGTCAGAAATCTTCAATAAAAGAAACGTCATCAGTAAATCAGAGATGGTCAGATGTCTTCAATAAGGGAAACAACTCCAGTACTCAGAGATGGTCAGATGTCCACAATAAAAGAAACATCACCAGTAAATCAGAGATGGTCAGAAGTCTTCAATAAAGGGAACTACTCAAGTACTCAGAGATGGTCAGAAGCCTTCAATAAAGCGAACTACTCCAGTACTCAGAGATGGTCAGAAGCCTTCAATAAAGCGAACTACTCCAGTACTCAGAGATGGTCAGAAGCCTTCAATAAAGCGAACTACTCCAGTACTCAGAGATGGTCAGAAGTCTTCAATAAAAGAAACAACTCCAGTACTCAGAGATGGTCAGAAGTCTTCAATAAAAGAAACTACTCCAGTACTCAGAGATGGTCAGAAGCCTTCAATAAAAGAAAACGTCACAGTAAATCAGAGATGGTCAGAAGTCTTCAATAAAAGAAACAACTCCAGTATCAGAGATGGTCAGAAGTCCTTCAATAAAAGAAAGTCATCAGTAAATCAGAGATGGTCAGAAGCCTTCAATAAAAGAAACGTCATCAGTAAATCAGAGATGGTCAGAAGCCTTCAATAAAGCGAACTACTCCAGTACTCAGAGATGGTCAGAAGCCTTCAATAAAAGAAACAACTCCAGTACTCAGAGATGGTCAGATGTCTTCAATAAAAGAAACAACTCAAGTACTCAGAGATGGTCAGATGTCTTCAATAAAAGAAACAACTCCAGTACTCAGAGATGGTCAGAAGCCTTCAATAAAAGAAACAACTCCAGTACTCAGAGATGGTCAGAAGCCTTCAATAAAAGAAACAACTCAAGTACTCAGAGATGGTCAGAAGCCTTCAATAAAAGAAACAACTCAAGTACTCAGAGATGGTCAGAAGCCTTCAATAAAAGAAACGTCATCAGTAAATCAGAGATGGTCAGAAGTCTTCAATAAAAGAAACAACTCCAGTACTCAGAGATGGTCAGAAGCCTTCAATAAAAGAAACAACTCCAGTACTCAGAGATGGTCAGAAGCCTTCAATAAAAGAAACAACTCAAGTACTCAGAGATGGTCAGAAGCCTTCAATAAAAGAAACGTCATCAGTAAATCAGAGATGTCAGAAGCCTTCAATAAAAGAAACGTCATCAGTAAATCAGAGATGGTCAGATGTCTTCAATAAAAGAAACAACTCCAGTACTCAGAGATGGTCAGATGTCTTCAATAAAAGAAACAACTCCAGTACTCAGAGATGGTCAGATGTCTTCAATAAAAGAAACAACTCCAGTACTCAGAGATGGTCAGAAGCCTTCAATAAAAGAAACGTCATCAGTAAATCAGAGATGGTCAGATGTCTTCAATAAAAGAAACAACTCCAGTACTCAGAGATGGTCAGAAGTCTTCAATAAAAGAAACGTCATCAGTAAATCAGAGATGGTCAGATGTCTTCAATAAAAGAAACAACTCAAGTACTCAGAGATGGTCAGATGTCTTCAATAAAAGAAACAACTCCAGTACTCAGAGATGGTCAGAAGTCTTCAATAAAAGAAACGTCATCAGTAAATCAGAGATGGTCAGATGTCTTCAATAAAAGAAACAACTCCAGTACTCAGAGATGGTCAGAAGTCTTCAATAAAAGAAACGTCATCAGTAAATCAGAGATGGTCAGATGTCTTCAATAAAAGAAACAACTCAAGTACTCAGAGATGGTCAGATGTCTTCAATAAAAGAAACAACTCCAGTACTCAGAGATGGTCAGAAGTCTTCAATAAAAGAAACGTCATCAGTAAATCAGAGATGGTCAGATGTCTTCAATAAAAGAAACAACTCAAGTACTCAGAGATGGTCAGAAGTCTTCAATAAAAGAAACGTCATCAGTAAATCAGAGATGGTCAGATGTCTTCAATAAAAGAAACAACTCAAGTACTCAGAGATGGTCAGATTTCTTCAATAAAAGAAACAACTCAAGTACTCAGAGATGGTCAGATGTCTTCAATAAAAGAAACAACTCCAGTACTCAGAGATGGTCAGATGTCTTCAATAAAAGAAACAACTCAAGTACTCAGAGATGGTCAGAAGTCTTCAATAAAAGAAACAACTCAAGTACTCAGAGATGGTCAGAAGTCTTCAAATAAAGAAACAACTCCAGTACTCGGAGATGGTCAGATGTCTTCAATAAAAGAAACGTCATCAGTAAATCAGAGATGGTCAGATGTCTTCAATAAAAGAAACGTCATCAGTAAATCAGAGATGGTCAGATGTCTTCAATAAAAGAAACGTCATCAGTAAATCAGAGATGGTCAGAAGTCTTCAATAAAAGAAACAACTCAAGTACTCAGAGATGGTCAGAAGTCTTCAATAAAAGAAACAACTCCAGTACTCAGAGATGGTCAGATGTCTTCAATAAAAGAAACAACTCCAGTACTCAGAGATGGTCAGAATGTCTTCAATAAAAGAAACAACTCCAGTACTCTGAGATGGTCAGATGTCTTCAATAAAAGAAACGTCATCAGTAAATCAGAGATGGTCAGATGTCTTCAATAAGGGAAACAACTCCAGTACTCAGAGATAATAATAATAATAATAATAATGTTTATTTGTATAGCGCATATTCCATATAAAAACATGCTCACCAGCGCTTTACATTTCGCAAGAAAGGCAAAAGGTGATAAAAAATGTTCACAATTACATACACAATAAGATAACAACAAACATTAAAGCTATACAAGTAAGAAGACACATAAGAAACCACAGAATATTAAAATTTAAACACTGACTTATGTAATGAAGAAAGATTAACAGATTTTTCATATGAATAAAGAGGCATACTGTGTTTATATATTGCTGCGTGTGTGTGCTTGCGTACGTGTGTGTGTACATGTGTGTGTGCGTGCGTGTGCGTTGTTGTGCGCGTGTGTTTGTAAGAATGTGTGTGTGTGTGTGTGTGTGTTTGTGTGTGTGTGTGAGTGTGTGAGAGAGAGAGAGAGAGAGTGTGTGTGTGAGCGTGTGCTATGTTTGCATGCGTGTGTGTGTGTTTATGCATGCAATAGTTGTACATAAAATTATAATCAATATTTTGAATGAAGATAAAAACAGAAAAATTCTAATCCATATACAGGAAAAACATTACAACTTCAGTATTACAGCATTAATACCTTGACAATCAAAATTCCTCACAAATTATGAACTATTCGCATATCATACATCACAATTTACATACAAACAAAGATGGTCAGATGTCTTCAATAAGGGAAACAACTCCAGTACTCAGAGATGGTCAGATGTCTACAATAAAGCGAACTACTCCAGTACTCAGAGATGGTCAGATGTCTTCAATAAGGGAAACTACTCCAGTACTCAGAGATGGTCAGAAGTCTTCAATAAAGCGAACTACTCGAGTAATTTGGAGACGATCAGATGTCCTCAAAATGGGGAACTATCACAGTAACCCAGAGATAAACAGACGTTCCAATACAGCAGCGACCCCAAGATGGTCAGCTATCCTCAGTACAGTGAACTAGAACTGGAATTAGTTCAACAGAAACTCATCGCATAATGACAATTCCACATACTGGTTACCTTCACCTTGTCACTGTCGAACCGTTTCGTAGTAAGGCACGTCTCAAAATAATTCTAACCGTTGGGATAAATTTATTTCATTATCTTATAGATAATGAGTTGAGTTGACAGTACTTTGTAACGTATTTTTTCCCTAGTACGTGAGGCTGCATCACAAGCAAGAATAAAATCAGGTGGCCAAATGAGGATACAGATGTTTAAAAACAAAACATTGTGTGCATCTAGGTAGAAAGAAACTCTAGGGAGAGCTAGACAACAGAAGGTCTTCAGAGAAGTAACCCCCTTTAGACAAGTGTTTCGGCCCTGAATTCCTTACACTCTCGGGGGGCCGGGCCACATCCAGGTCATGACTCCTGGATGCCCTTCTGCTGTTGTCTATTTTTTTTTTTCCCCCACGCCGGGGATCGAACCTGGGCGATTCTGCGCTTCAGAACTGCGGTACGCGGTTTTACCAATGTGCTAACGGGGCACACATCATCTGTAGGGAATTTAATCCTTATGAAGTTCACTTTTTTCGTTCCTCCTTGCCCAGATCCAGCTTGAGCTCCTTTCTGCTGCCTCTGCCATCGCTTTAAGGGCTCTAGTCCTCTTCTTCCCAGAAATGGCGAGTTGTTTCATGAGATCATAAGCGGAGGTGCCCACAAACCCTCTTGCCCCGACCTCTATGGCGAAGATTTTGACCCGCAGACCTGCTTTCTTCAGGGTGCTGGCAAGACCTGCGTATTTTTCGGTCTTGTAGATATGTGCTTCTTCCATTCTGCTTTCGTATGGCACAGTGAGTTCTATCAGAATCACTTGTTTCGAGGAGTCAGAGTGGAGAGCGATGTCTGGTCTCATGCCTGTCTTGCTGATGACATCTGGGTAATTTCTCCACTCTGGGAGGTCTGCTGTACACTCCCAGTCGACTGCTCCATCCAGAAGACCCTTTGGCAATGTGCTGGTTGTCATAGCACTTTCGGGCCAGACCTGTTTCCCTCCTGCTTTGTAGAACGTTGTCATAGCAATTGGTGCGTTTGGGGTCATGGTTTTTTCGCTAACCACATCTGTGATCACTTTCAGAACTTGGTTGTGCCTCCATGTATACCTTCCTTGGGCTAGCGCTACTTTGCAAGAGCTTAGGACATGTTCCACTGTTTGTTTCTTCTGACAGAGCGGACATGCTGGGTCGTCTGCTTTCCCCCATTTCACTAAGTTTGCATTCGAGGGGAGCAGGTCATATACAGATCTGAGGAGGAAGCTTATCCTTAGAGGAGCCATGTGCCACATATCGTTCCAGCTGAGACTTCTTTGGAGTGCACTGTCCCATGTTGTCCATTGCCCCTGTTGACCTTGCTGGACTGCCTTCTGCACTCTTTTGACATCTTCTTCTTCCTTCAACTCCTGTATGATCATGTCTCTTTTTTCCTTCCCTTTGGCTTTGGACCACCACTGCATTTTTGTTGCTCCCAGTCCCTGTCTGTTGGTTTGCGTGTGTCCAATTATTTCTTTGATGCTGAGGTTTCTCTTGGCATTGTTTACAGCCTCTTGGACTTTCCACTTTCTGCCAGTTCTCAGCTTTGGGTGAACTGATCTCACGATATTGTCTTCCGATTCCTCCAGCATGCTCAACAGTCTTGCTTTTCCAACTTTGTATTCCTCCACTATGGATTTGAGAGGTAGCTTCAGCATTGCTTGACGACAGTAGAATGCAACATCAGTGAGCCCAGGTGGGACACCGAGCCATTTTCTTGTGTATTTGTTGATTTTGGCTTCCATTGCTTCGACTGTGCTGGTGCAAATGTCGTAGATTAGCAGTGGCCACAGCAGCTTTGGTATCAGCATGAACTGTAGACACCAGACTTTGTATTTGCCTGGCAGTCCGCAGTTATCTATTTTCTTCAGGCCTTCTTCTGCTGTTTGCTTGGTTTCACATCCCCTTTGTGTGTCTTTCAGGGAGTCATCATACCATCTTCCGAGACTTTTTACTGGCTCTTCTGTGACAGTGGGGATGGCTTGGTTGGCTACCATGAATTTGACTGAATCTGCCACTTTTCCTTTTCGCAGTGAGAGACTTCGGGATTTCTTAGGTTTGAACCTCATTCTTGAAGAGGCCACCAGCTCATCCAGCTGCTTTAAGATTTGGTGTGTCTCTTCCTCATCCGTGGACAAGACTGTTGTGTCATCCATGAAAGCTTTCAGAGGAGGCATCTGGTATCCATCTCCCATATTCACTGGACCTGAACTCTTCATTGCAGCTTTCAAGATGACTTCCATTGCCAACACGAACAGTATGGGAGAGATTGCACAGCCCATTGCAATGCCCACCTCTAGGTCTATCCAGTCCGTGGTGTATTCTTTGGTAGAGAACCGCATTGAGAACCCTTGGAAATACTTCCTCAGCATTGTTCGGATGTTTTCTGGGATGTGATACATTTCAAGAGCCAGCTGGATCATATCGTGTGGAACTGATCCATATGCATTCGCCAGATCAAGCCAAACTACGTCAATGTCTCTCTTCTCTGTTCTTGCTTTTTGGATGGCATCCCAAATCAACGTGGCATGTTCCAAGCATCCAGGCATTCCTGGTATGCCTCCCTTTTGGACTGACATATCCAGATACTTGTTTTCAGTCAGGTATTTTGTCAATCTTGCTGCCATAACAGAGAAGAAGATTTTCCCCTCGACGTTCAGAAGTGATATTGGCCTGAACTGATTGATGCTGCTGGAGTTCTGCTCCTTCGGAATGTACACTCCTTCAGCTCTCATCCATTGGTCGCTGATCTTCTGGTTCCTCCATGCTGATCGAATCATCTTGTGGAGCCACTCGAGCACTTTTGGGCATTTCTTGTAGAGCAGGTATGGTATTCCGTTTGGTCCAGGTGCTGACTTGGCTCTGGCTTTCTTTACTACGTTCTTCACTTCATCCAGTGTTGGTGGTTTGTTATTGAATTTTCCTTCTGGCGCTGCAGGCCAAACCAGATTCTGGATTTCAAGTGGTGCCTCGCGCTGAGAATCGGAATATGTTTCCCTGAGATGCTGCTCTAGGGTTTCCTTGCCCACTGTGAGAGTCCCTGATTTGGGTTGTTCAAACAGCTTTCTTGAAAAGTCAAAGGGATCTTTGAAGAAACGATCTTGAGTCTTCTTCTTTTTGCTCTTTCTTCGCCTTGCTGATTCCACTTTGCTGAGAGCATTGTGTTTGGCCTTCAGATCTTTCCAGAGTTCCAGGAGCCCTTGCTTCTCGAATTCTGAGGCAGTTTTCATTCGCTTTTTAAGCTTCCTTTTCTCCCTCCGGATGCTCTCCATCTGTTGCTGTCTTCTGGATTTCTGGGGAGGCGTTTTTGTCTTTGGCTGCTTCACTCCATAAGTGTCCCTGCAGATAGAGTATATGATGTCTCCGTATGTGTCAAGTTTGTGTTCCAGCGTACTGTTCCCTATTAGCGCATTCAGCTTAAGGACAAGTTCCTCATCTAATTTCTCCCATTGTTCTTTTGCACCGGCAGGCGGCAAATTGAGTTTTCCACGTTTGGCGTTAAGAGCTTGTGCAAAATCCGCATCAGAACCGTCAGCGTGGATGTCCTTGGCACTATGGTTTAATTCCTGGCCTTGGTCATCCAACGTCTCACCTGCTATCGCAGTGCGCTGCTGCTGGTTCGTATGTGTCTTCAAACAGCCCATTTTTGTCCTGTGGATCTTCATGCCGCGTTTGGTGGTGAATCTCCTTCCACACGCACACGGAAATTCCAACTGGTCATTAATCATGGTCCGTTGTGCGTTTCCAGTCGTGATGGAGTCAGTGCCGATGGATTCATCATTCTCTCCCCCTTTCGGTGAATCCTGGGAGCATCTTTCATTTGAAAAACTCGTGGCATGTTATCAAAGGCAAGGTGGGAAGCCAACCCACAAAGCCCGCAGATCTAGTCTTTCCCAGTGTCCTTCGGTCTTTCCCGAATGTCCTCCGAACTATTCCCGGAAGTCAATGGACTGACCATGTGCAGGTAGAAAGAAACTCTATAAAAGAGAGAAAGAAAGACACACAGAGACAAAGAGACAGAGAGAGAGTGTGTGTGTGCGTGTATGTATGTATGTGTATGTGCGTGTATAATATATATATATATATATATATATATATATATATATGTGTGTGTGTGTGTGTGTGTGTGTGTGTGTGTGTGTGTGTGTGTGTGTGTGTGTGTGATGTGTGAGAGAGAGAGAGAGATAGAGAGAGAACTTTGGAACCATAGCATTA
>JAPXFY010000015.1:59126361-59136361 GCA_030674185.1 Monoplex corrugatus | reverse complement strand
ACACATGACCAGTGTCACGTGTTGTCACCCGCTTGCTTTGCCAGGATTGCAGACGACAACTAATCGACAACAGGTTTCACTTACCGGATGTTATTATGCTCCTACTACATGTAGTGGTGTTGTGATTGGTTGATGCTTGTAGCTTTTGTGTAACGGAACTGGTTTTCGTTTTGTAGGACATGAACAGTTGTTGTTTTTGTGTTATTTCGACCTCCTACCACAAAATGAGTCGTTTGTGACCAGACTGTCATTTTCGTTTTATTGCAGTGTCTTAATGGAATTTTCGTGCTCTTTTTTAATGCTAAAAACCGTTTTTAAATCAGATGTTTACTTTTTTATGATATCGACTTTTGAAAATGGTACCTCTCTGATTCGTACATTGTCTTAATTCGCTGCAGTGACTTAATGGAATTTTCTTGCTCTTTTTAATGCTAAAAACCGTTTTTAAATCAGATGTTCATTTTTTATGATATCAACGTTTGAAATGGTACCTCTCTGATTCGCTATTTTGCAAGAAATAAGGAAAACCAAACAACAGTTTCAGCAGTAACTTTTTCATCTAACTAAGACTCAGATGTCAACAATACTGTGTACACTTGTCAATCACACATGTGCCGATTTGACTTATCTGTTGCAGAGAACTGAACGGACAAAATTTGTTTAAAACAGAGCATTTTGGAAGTTTTATCTGTTAAATCAATGATTGTTCAAAACAAAGTATTTTCGGAGTTTCACATCTTAAATAACGCCTGTAAACTGTTTAGTAGGTCAACCAAAGGACATAACTCTTGAGAGTCACGTAGGCAGCGCAAACTATGTTAAATTTGAGAAGTTCCACAACATGGGAGATAATTCCTACGTGACTCTCAAGACGTTATGTCCTTTGGTTGATATAAAAATTCTCCCTGCTTCCCTCTTATTTCTTTGGTATTACCTATAGCCTTGGAAACAACCCTGTTAATGATGTTCTGTCTGGTCTATGTGTGTGTTTGGTCAGTTCAAGAATAAAAGACTATGTCAATCTTGAACATAAGACCAATATATTGTATGTTTTTTCTCATCTCTCATAGTTGTGAATAGGTAGTTGCAGAGTATAAAGGTAGGCTTGGGCGCTGCTTTTTTGAGGAGTGTTCTGAACTTACGGTTTTTGTTCTTTGTATCTGCTTCTATGCTAGCTGAATGGATAGCGCAAACTAGTTAGATTTGAGAAGTTCCACAACATGGGAGATAATTCCTACGTGACTCTCAAGAGTTATGTCCTTTGTTTGGTAGGTCTTTTCAAATGACATTTTCACGAAGAAAGAATCACAATCTTAGGTATTTTACAGGTAGAAACATGTGCAGGAAGAGTAACAGCTCACTTCAAACCCTTTGACTCCGGCACCTTTTCCGCCGACTGCAAAAACTTAACACTTCGACTTCCCTCACTCTTTCCACCAGCGTCTTGCGGGAAACTGGCAGATAGGGTGAGGGATTCTAAGGGTTAAGTTTCTGCTTTGGTAGCATGATTGACAATGCAGGATGCTGGTGGGCAGGGTGCGGGAGACATAGGGTTAAATCAGAATCCCCAAATCGAGCCCTCACACCCCTACCTCTTGCAATGACTTGGGGTGACGGGATGATGGGAGATACCCGTTATGTCGACGGCCAGACATGTCGCTGCTTTGTTCATCGCTTAATTATCTGCCCTTCTTTCTTTCTTTCTGTCTGTCTTGGTTTCTTGAACTTCTTGGGCTTTTTTTTCTTGTTTATCTTGTTTTTCTTTCTTTCTTTTTTCTTCTTTCTTTCTTTCTTTCTTTCTTTCTTTCTTTTTTTCTTTCTTCTTGTTGTTGTCGTTGTTTTGTTGTTGTTGTTGTTGTTGTTGTTGTTTCTTGTTCTTGTTCTTGTTCTTTCTTGTTCTTCTTGTTCTTGTTTTTCTTCTTCTTGTTCTTCTTCTTGTTCTTCTTTCTCTTCTTGTTTTTCTTCCTCTTCTTGTTCTTTTTGTTTTTCTGTTCTTGTTCTTGTTCTTCTTCTTCTTGTTCTGTTGTTGTTGTTGTTCTTGTTGTTGTTGTTTTCTTCTTCTTGTAGTAGCAATAGTAGTAGTGTAGTAGTAGTGGTAATAGTAGTAGTAGTAGTAGTAGCAAAGACGGTAACATTTTATACTCTTTGGTGGTGGTGGTAGTAGTAGTAGTAGCAGTAGTAGTAGTAGTTGTAGTAGTAGTAGTATAGTAGTAGTAGTAGTAGTAGCAGTCATGGTAGTAGTAGTAGTCATGGTGGTGATAGTAGTGGTAGTACTGCAGCCTGTCTCCGCTCGGAGGGGAATCGCATTGTAATATATAATTGTATATAATATGCTCTCTATAATTTTCCATTGCTTTTATTCTTTCTCCCCATTTATAGCCGTGTGCGTGTGTGTGTGTGCGTGTGTGTGTGTGTGTGTGTGTGTGTGTGTGTGTGTGTGTGTGTGTGTTGTGTGTGTGTGTGCGTGTGTGTGCGTGCGTGCGTGTGTGTCTGTTTTAGCGCTTAGATTTGATCTTATCAAGATTTTGCGCTATATAAATAAAATATTTGTATTGTATTGTAATTGTATTGTAAGTAGTAGCAGTACTTCCATATAGCATTGTATTACCGTAACGTTTTGTTCTAAACTGTTTCTGGTGGTTAATATTAATGTGCTTTAGGCAATAGCTGGGTTAAAACATTCATCTTATCTCTTTTCATTGCCTCACGATTTAGTAGTTTGTGAGTCTCTGTCTCTCTATGTCTCTGTCTGCTTGTCAGTCTGTCTGTCTCTCTGTCTGTCTGTCTGTCTCTCTCCTCTCTCTCTCTCTCTCTCTCTTTCTGTCTCTTTCTGTGTCTGTGTCTCTCTGTCTCTGTTTCTGTCTGTCTCTCTGTTCTGTCTGTCTCTACCTCTGTCTCTGGTCTCTGTCTGTCTCTCTATCTTTGTCTGTTGTTGTCTGCCCTGTCCTTCTCTGTGTCCTCTCTGTCTCTCTGCCTCAGTCTCTTTCTCTCAGAAACAAGATGAAACAATTGTATGCAGTCCCACGGACACACGAAAACATGTCTGAACATTAAAACATTCAAACTCTTGAAACTTGAAACTCTTGACACTCCTAGATTCTGAAACCCCCAAACTGTAACTTCTTTTGTGCGTCTTTAATCCGATATAACAGGTAGCACACACATGCATAAACATGATTAATAAGAATGTCTCTGATCCTGTGAATGGTTCAATGTAGATGTGCATACATTTGTTCAAAAGTAGGTTCTCGATATCACTGTGCCCTGGCTTTTGCCCAAGAAATCTGTATTCAGAGGCGCACAATTCTGAATTCCTTCTGGAACGATGCAGAAATTAATGTACTTTCTTGTTCTGGAACTACAAGAGTTATCTCGTTTTGGTTTTGGTAGTTAGGCGTTTCTCTTTCATTTCCTTCTTGTTTCTGACTTCCAGCTCATTCACCTGTTTTTCTTCCAAATTATCTCCTTACGTCCCCAAAGACATAGTATGACTGCCTTTAACTTGGGATAACGAACAGTCATACTCGCAAAAATCCTCTCCCTCCGCTAAGTACGTAGGTTTGTATGAATTTAAATGTTAAGATAGATAGTGCTCGCAAGAGCTCTATCCGTGTTCAAAGAACAAGAAAGAGTCCAGTCATATATCTTGTATATAATAAAATGTGTTTCCTAAGTAACATATTCATATGTCAAAATTTTAAAGTAATAGAAAATCTACGAGTAGTTTTCCATAAGCCAGCTCATTGAAACACAGTGCTGTTTCTTTTAAAACACGTACATACCGTCAGATGGCAAAAGCCTTTTTTTTAGAGTTGAAGCGGTCTTTGATGTCATTGCTGCTAATTGGTCCAATATGTATTTCCACTTTTAACTACTGATCATAACTATAGCATCGTATGTCAGTCATGTTTGTATAATACAGAACCATAGTGTAACATGGTCAGCAGTCTTGACAGCTTGACTTCATTGAAAGTCTGATCATATGTAATTGTAATGAGTTTAAATAGAGCTATACAAAAATGATTTGTAGTAATTGTTATGTGCATATATATATAGTATATACATATTTATGTATCACATTCTGTGTCTTATAATAGTGTAATGCGTAGTAAGTCAAATCAACATCATCATCATCATTTAGTTAGTTTAGTAAGTAGTAGTAAGTAGTAGTAGTAGTAGAATAAGTGAGTAGTAATAGTAGTGTAAGTAGTAGTAGTAGTAGTAGTAGTAGTAGTAGTAGTGGTAGGTGGTGTAGTAGTAGTAGTAGTAGTAGTGTAGTGAGTAGTGAGTAGGTGGTAGTAGTAGTGTAGTTGTAGTAGTAGTAGTGGTAGTAGTAGTAGTAGTAGTAGTAGTAGTAGTAGTAGTAGTAGTAGTGTAGTGTAGTAGTAGTAGTAGTGGTAGTAGTAGAGTAGTATGTAGTAGTAGTATAGTGTAGTAGTAGTTAGTAGTAGTAAGTGGTAGTAGTAGTAGTAGTAGTAGTAGTAGGTGTAGTTAGTAGTGTAGTAGTAGTATGGTGGTGGTGTAGTAGTAGTAGTAGTAGTGTGGTAGTAGTAGTAGTAGTAGTAGTAGTAGGTGGTGGTAGTAGTAGTAGTAGTAGTAGTAGTGTGTGGTAGTAGTAGTAGTAGTAGTAGTGGTGTAGTGAGTAGTAGTAGTAGTGTAGTAGTAGTGTAGTAGTAGTAGTAAGTAGTGGTGTTATTATCATTATCATTATCATCATCATCATCATCAACATCAGTCATCATTAGTATTATTGTTATTGTTGTGTGTTTGTTGTTGTTGTCGGTTCTTGTCATCGTTATTATTATTATTGTTACTGTTATTATTATCATTACTATTGTTATTATTTTATATTATTATTATTATCATCATCATCATCATTATTATTATTACCATACACATACCAAAAGTATCTTTGCTCGAAAACAGTCAAATTTTATAGAAGAGAGACTGACTTAAAATTAGAGTGGTGAAAATCAGTAAAGAAAAAAAAAAAAAAAAAAAAAACAGCATCCAATACTGCAGACCCCTCATCGAATTATTGTAGATATGTCAAGCTGTAGCATACCACATACCTTAGTCACTGTGAATAAAGGAATCAACAGGGCGTCTTTTTTTTTTTTAACAAAAGAGATGGAAGATAAAAAGTTTTAAATTAAAACAATCAGACTTGACAAATTCATACCGTGGTGTCTTCGTCTTTCGCACGTAACCTCCTTTCAAAATTCAAAAGAGTACTCGAGATTCTTATCTGTTTTGTTTGACAAGACAAGGCTTAAAATAGCAACAAAAAGTGACAAGTTTGCCAACGATGCACTCAAACTAGCGACAAAATAACAGGTTTGCCAATGCGTTGTGTGTCTTGTCTCTCTGGGGTGGTTGGGTGGATGTTCTACTCTGTGTTATAGTTTACATGAAACGAAAGCCCTGAAGGGATTGTCCTTTAATTAAACAGACAAAAATACATGTAAGTTGAATACAAGCTGGTCAAGATATATGAATTATCTCTCCTTTTTGTGCCCAGAAATTTAAATCTTACTGTAAAGAAGATAATAACCTCCCTGGGCTTGATAGTCAAATGGGTGAAATTCGGACTGCAATTCTAAAGGTTCTGAGTTCAAATCGCCTGGACATCCTCGCCTGGTAGGTAAAGGATCAGGACATTCCTCATCTTCCAGGTAAACATGCGTGCAAGCCTGCCATTGTCTAAATCCCCTTTGTGTGCATATGCGTGCAATGCATCAAATACCCTTTGTGGGCATACGCGTGAAAGCATCAATCCCCTTTGTGTGCATACGCGTGCAATGCATCAAATCCCCTTTGTGTGCATACGTGTGCAAAGCATCAGTTCCCCTTGTGTGCATACGCGTGCAAAGCATCAAATCCCCTTTGTGGGCATACGCGTGCAATGCATCAAATCCCCTTTGTGTGCATACGCGTGCAATGCATCAAATTCCCTTTGTGGGCATACGCGTGCAAAGCATCAAATCCCCATTGTGTGCATACGCGTGCAATGCATCAAATCCCCTTTGTGGCATACGCGTGCAAAGCATCAAATCCCCTTTGTGTGCATACGCGTGCAATGCATCAAATCCCCTCTGTGTGCATACGTGTGCAAAGCATCGAATCCCCTTTGTGTGCATACGCGTGCAAAGCATCAAATCCCCTTTCTGTGCATACGCTGCAAAGCATCAAATCCCCTTTGTGGGCATACGCGTGCAATGCATCAAATCCCCTTTGTGGGCATACGCGTGCAATGCATCAAATCCCCTTTGTGTGCATACGCGTGCAATGCATCAATTATGCACGTTAAACATCCTGTAAGTCATGTCATTGTCCGGTGGCATATGAAAACCCGAAAAACCTGAAAATACCCGGCACGCACGTCCATCGAAGACGAATTATGCAGACTACGCAGTGACATAATACCTGCATAGTGTGGGCGAAAGGACGTACATGTGCGCGTCCCAGAAAAATCAGAAAACTAGAAATAATTTTTCAAAAAAATGTGTCCTGCCTATAGTAACTCTTTGTGTACGTATATGATGTGACCTTTGACACAAGTTGTCATCCTCTCTCCAACCAGCTGGTCCGTCCTGGTCATGATCACGAGATGGATGGAACTACTGGGAGATTCTCCGCCCTGGCCGTTGACTTCTCTCAGATAGTTCGTCCGCCCACTGATACCGTGTTGACAGCCCTCCCCCCCCCCCCATCCCACCCCCAAATCATTAATTAGCCCGTCATCTGAGGCAGCGTACTGTGGTGTAGCCACAGACCTGTTAGTACAATTAATGTTTCCATCGTTCTAGTGGTATCAGCTTTAGCATTTGACAAGTCTCTTCTCTCCTTTTCTCCGTTTCAAGACTGTGCCAGCACATAAGGTTTTCTGCAGGCTCAGGAAATCTGTCAGATAATTGTTGGCAGATTCGGGTGGAGCGCATATGGAGTTGCCCGAGCACGCGTGGTGAATCCTTCTTGAAATAACTCTGATAACTCTAAAAGTCCAAAATAGAACTCCGCAGCAGCATCGCTGTCATCTCTATTCTCATCATGTGACATTGTGTGAAATTGTTCTAGGTTCTGTGAACTTTCAGGCCTTGCTGTCATTGTGGCCTCAGTTTTGGTGGGTTTGGAGGTGTGTTGGAGAATCAAATTGAGCCGGAGAGCCGAAATGAGCGGTGTGCCGAAATGAGCGGTGAGCCGAAATAAGCGGTGAGTTGAAATATAGAGGTGAGTGAGCCGATATGAGCGGTGAGCCGAAATGTAGGAGAATTGAAATGAGCGGTGAGCCGAAATGAGCGTGTGCCGAAATGAGCGGTGTATCGAAATGAGCGGTGTGCCGAATGAGCGGTGTGTCGAAATGAGCTGTGAGCCAAAATGAGCGATGAGCCGAAATGAGCAGTGAGCTGAAATAGCGGTGTAAAGATAACGGAGCAGAAGATAGGAAAGGAAAATAAGGTAGCTACACACACACTGAAATGCTTAGCCTAGCCTAGCTTTTTTGTTATTTTTAAAATTTTGTTTCTTTCTTTCGTTCTTTCTTTTGTTCTTTCTTTCTTTGGTTCTTTCTTTGTGTTTCGTGTCCTTGCGTCGTACAAATTTCAAACATGCACAAAAAGTCTTTGCAGGGATATATCACGGTGAGTACGGTGCGGCCCAGTTTTGCTTGAACCATTATCGAACAAGTGACTTTGGTGTGTGTGTGTGTAATCATAACAAGAGATATTTTAGCTTGGCTTGGCCATTTTAATCAGTAATGTGAGCAGAGCGTGGGAAAGAAGACGTTTGCAAACAAAAGTCTGTCTCGTCTTGGCTTGAATTTTTTTCTTTTTTTTTTTTTCTTTTTTTTAGGGGGCAGGGTGGGGTTTTTTTCCCTACACTCTAAGTCATCATCATCATCATCATCATCATCGTCGTCGTCGTCGTCATCATCATCATATCATCATCATCATCATCAATGTGTCCTGCCGCATGGCGTTGGCGATCATGGCCCTCCATACGAATCTATCCCCTGTCCCTGCAAGTACATCTCCCACCCTCTCTGTCTTCAGCCACCCTGGAAGTCCGTGCAGTATTTTCTCCCTGCGTCTACCTGGTGTTCTCTTTCCCTCCAGCTTTCCTGTTGTGACCAGGTGTTCTAATTCCCCTTTCCTCATAAAATGGCCTGTAAATGTTGCTTGTCTTTTTCTAATCTTTATTATATTAATGATTTTCTTGTGTCTGCCTCCTTCAAGACTGTCTCGTTCGTTTACTTTGCTGTCCATGGAACTCTTAAAAATTCTTCTTAGAAACCACATTCAGTTACCTCAATTTTGTTGTGACTTTGCATGTTGACTGTCCACACCTCACAACCGTACAACAGTATCGGTTCTATATAACATTCAAAAACTCTCTTTCTGATGTTAACTAACTCTTTCTAGCCATGCATTGCAAAAACTGAGTACACAGCCTACACTCTACATGTACCAGCCTTTAACTCTTCCCAGCCTTGCATGACAAACACTTAGTCCACAGCCGTCACTCAGTGTATATCTGCCTTTACCTCTTTTTAGCTATACAGTAGAAAACGGAGTATATAGCCTATCCCCTCCTCTCTCTCTCCTTTCATATATATATATATTATATATATATATATATATATATATATATATATATACTACATACATAATATATGTATATATATATACATATGTGTGTCATCATCATCATCATCATCAGTCCCGTAGTCTGGTTGACCGTTGGGGCACCACTGAAGATTTTGCAACCAACTTCCTCCACTCCTCACGGTCCTCAGCTTTCCGCAGAATGATATTCCATTCAAGGCCAGTCCACTCTCTGATATTGTCTTCCCATCTTTTTCTCTGTCTGCCTCTTCGTCTCCCTCCCTGAACTGTTCCCTGCAAGACGGTCTTGGCCAGTCCAGATGATCGTGTGACGTGCCCGTACCACCTCAGTTTGCGTCTTTTCACTGAGGTCAGGAGGTCTTCATACGGCCCGATGGCGTTTTCGATTCGGGTTTTCATTTCCTTATTGGTTATATGATCTTTGTACGAGATACCAAGGAGTTTGCGGAAGCATCTCATCTCCATTGCCTGTATCCTTCTTTCAATGTCTGCTGTTATGGTCCATGTTTCGCATGCATACAAAAATATTGACATGACCAGGGAACGCATCAGTCTGATCTTGGAGCCGATTGCGATATTCTTGTCGTTCCAGATGACTTTTGCTTGGTCATTGCAGCTGTGGTCTGGGCAATCCTGGAAAGTACTTCGGGCTTTGACCCTTCATCTGATACTATAGCTCCCAGATATTTAAATCTATGGACGGTCTCAGGTTTCTTGTTGTCTATGGTAATGTCAGTGCTGATGCCATTGGTATTATTTGTCATCAACTGGTTTTCTCTGCACTGATCTGCATGCCATATGCTGTGGAGGCCTCATCAAGATGTTTTATCAAGCTGACTAGCTCTTGCTCTTGCCCAGCTAGTCCGTCAATGTCGTCGGCAAAATGCAAGTTTGTGATTGTTCTACCTCCGATGCTGACTGTTCCCTCATGGTCTTCAAGTGCGTCAGCCATTATTCTCTCTAAGAAGATGTTAAAGAGAGTGGGGGAGAGCAGGCATCCTTGGCGTACTCCAACTGTGGTTCGGAACCATTCTCCTATGTTTGTCATGGTAGACTGCACTGGTCGCCTTTTCGTAGAGGCATTCTATGGTTCTGATCAGATTGGCATTGATGTTGTACAGCCTCATGGTTGCCCACAAGGCTGCGTGCCAAACTCTGTCGAATGCCTTCTTGAAGTCCACGAAGACGTGGTAAAGGCCTTGCTGGTGTTGCAGGTATTTCTCACAGAGCAATCTGAGGTTGAAAATTTGCTCTGTGGTACTTCTTCCTGGTCTGAAACCTGCCTGCTCTTCTTTTATTATCTCCTCAGCTTGTGGCTTCAGTCTACTCAGAAGGATTTTTAGCATGACCTTACTTGGATGGCTGATCAGGCTGAT
>JAPXFY010000015.1:59113861-59116361 GCA_030674185.1 Monoplex corrugatus | reverse complement strand
TGATAAAATCAAATCTAAGCGCTGAAGCAGACACACACGCAAGCACGCACGCACGCACGCACGCACGCACACACACGCACGCACACACACAGACACACACACACACACACACACGCATGGCTATAAATGGGGAGAAAGAATAAAAGCAATAAAAGCAAGAATAAAAGCAATGGAAAATTATAGAGAGCATAGCATACAATTATATATTATAACCATGTGATTCCCTCCGAGCGGAGACAGGCTGCAGAGGGGGGGGGGGGGTTGAGTGAGGTTAGGATTTTATGCAGAGGAGAAAAGGTGAGTTTTGAGAGCGGACTTGAAGGAGACAAAAGTAGGTTGCTGACGGACTGAGAGAGGAAGTTTGTTCCAGGAGAGTGGACCAGAAACAGAGAAGGCTCGTGGACCATAGGTATTGAGCTTAGTGCGTGGAAAGCGAAAAGTCAGAGGATCAGAGGCAGAGCGGAGGGTACGTGAGGGAACATAGATCTCAAGTAGGCTTGACAGGTAATCGGGGGCTGCGTTATTGAGGCTTTTGTAGCACATGGTGTCTAGTTTGTACTGTATGCGCTTTGATACAGGGAGCCAGTGAAGTTGTGCCAGGAGAGGAGATATGTGGTCAGCTTTTTTCTTTTTGAGTACAAGGCGTGCAGCATTGTTTTGAATGCGCTGTAGGATGTGAATGGTGGAGGCAGGAAGACCAGACAGGAGTGAATTGCAATAGTCAATGCGAGACATTATGAAGGAGAGAACGAGTTTTGCAGTTGTTTCGACAGAGAGATACTTCCTGATCAGCTTTATACGATGGAGATGATAGTAGCAGGATCTGGCAGTTTGAGAAACAAAGTTGTTCATGGAGAGGGTAGAGTCAATGCAGACACCAAGGTTTTTAGCTGAATCAGAAATTGGGACTGATGTGTTACATAATGGGAGAGAAAGAGGAGGCAACTGAGAAAGTTTCTGACGGGTGCCAATGAAGATAGCTTCTGTTTTGTCGTCATTAAGCTGAAGTTTATTGTGTGTCATCCAGTTCTTAATGTCCGAGTAACACTCAGTGGTGCGAGTCAACAGGCGCTGTATATTATCAGGTGAGTCACTGTCTTGAAGTTGGGTGTCATCAGCATAGAAGTGGTGTTTTATAGAATGGGAGTTGATGATGGTGGACAGGGGGGAGGTGTAAAGAGTGAAAAGAACAGGGCCAAGGACAGATCCTTGTGGAACACCACAGGTCAGGTATGCAGGTTGAGAGTAAGTGCCATTGATGAGAACGGTTTGTTTTCTGTTTGATAGGTATGAAGTGAACCAAGACAGAGCAATGTCAGAGATGCCAAAAGTATGATGAAGTCTAGAAAGGAGAATACCATGATGAATGGTATCAAAGGCTGCAGACAGATCAAGGAGTGTGAGGAGAGAGACTTTGCCAGTATCAGTTGCAAGGAGGAGATTGTTGAGAATGTGTAGTAGGGCAGTTTCAGTGCTATGGCACTGGCGGTAGGCTGACTGGAAAGGATTGAGGAGATTGTTGGCAGACAGGTGAGAGTTCAGCTGGTTGAGGACGACTTTTTCAAGGAGTTTTGACAAGAAAGAGAGATTAGAGATAGGCCGGTAATTTTTCAGTTCATTTGGATCTAAATTGTGTTTCTTGAGGAGAGGGTGAACAATAGCAGACTTGAAAGAATCTGGGACAGTTCCAGTTTGAAGAGAAGTGTTGATGATGTCAGTGATGAATGGGAGGAGAGTAGGGAGACAGTCGGCGTAGAGAGAACCTGGAAGAGGATCCAGTTCGCATGTTTTGAACGACATGGATCTGATTGTGTTGAGAATTTCTTCTTGTGAGACTGGAGTAAAAGTAGTAAGAGGTGTGCCAGAGAAGGAAGGGTCAGGTGGGCATGGTTGACAGGGTGTCCTGTCAAGCCTGTCACGAAGAGTTTGTATTTTGGTGGTGAAATACTTGGAGAATACAGATGGGAGTTCTTCATTTGTATGTTTTGTTGGGAGAGGTAAATCTTTTCGTGTGCCAAGGAGATGATTCATGGTTGTAAAGAGTTCTTTTGAAGAAGAGGCATTCAGGATTTTGGTTTGGAAATAGCTTGTTTTTGCTGATGTCTTCTTAAACGCTAGACAAAAGATTCTTACCTTGCAACTGTCATAGAAACTTGAGTGTTTTTTTTTTTTTTTTACATCAGCAAAAAACACAAGATTCAATTTCGGCCGCTTAAAAAAGCCTTCAAACTTGACAGCGTTGTGTGCTAATAGTAACAGCTCTATTGACTCGTGTCAAAACATTTAAGTGACTTGTCTTGCGTAAGAGGTACTTCAACAGGGCTCCGAGTGCAGGATTTTTTGTTGTTGTTGTTGTTGTTGTTGAAAACAGTGCCCTTGTTCCGTTGTTTCTGAGAATATCATTGGAATACAATAAAAACGTATCCTGTGTTTGTATTAGCTCTCTTTCTTACCTCGCGCCCTTTTCTCTGTCTCTCTGTCTCTCTCTGTCTCTTCTCTG
>JAPXFY010000015.1:59106361-59108861 GCA_030674185.1 Monoplex corrugatus | reverse complement strand
ATGTGTGCGCACATGCTGTAACCATGCCAAAACATACACAACATCTGGCTGGAGGAAAAAAAAAACGGAAAAGAAAATCAAGTACACATATCAATGCATGCGCGCACGTAATCTAAGGACATGCCCCTGGCGCTGACCATTCCGTCCACATTATCACCAGAGAATTTCAAAAACTAAACATGAATACAAATGTAAATATAACTAAAGATAGCCTACATAAACAATGGCCTAAATTATCTAAAAATTGCTCCTGCACAGCACGTCTTTTTAGAGCCAAACGTGAGATCAATACATGTACCCAGTTACATACCCTAAGAGAAAGCGTGTACCGCTCGTTTTATAGAACACAGAGAGAGTGAGTGGACCTTTGCAAGGCAGAAAATAATAGGAAGAGATGACAGAAAGGAAACTAGGAAAGAAGATACAAAGAGGGTGACGGAAAAGAGAAATTTCTAGCACAGAATTTCCAGAAGATGGGGATACTGTTTATACTGAAAAAGCCCACCGGCATCCCCACTGGAGAAGCAGTGACTTGGAAGGTTTGAAGAGGAGAAATGGATATTGTGTGATGTCAAACTCTTCCGTACACAATCCATCCAGATCTTTCTTGGCAGGGGCGGATTATGACCTTGGTAGAGAAGTGGGAGGGGGGGGTCTAAGAAACCTAGGGGGGGGGGGGGATGGGAGTGGGGGTTCGGGGTCATGCTTGCTCCCCGGGGAGAAAATTTCCAGGGGATTCAAATTCAAACCATTTCATACATTCTGTTGATAAAATCATGTAATTTGCTTATTAAGCTTATAAACAATTACCATATTAGCTTACTTATGTCTCAACAGCAGTTCGATTCTTGGGCAGCTCAGGATGGGTCGGTGATGAGGGCGAGGGGGGGGGGGAAGAAAGCCCTGGAACCCTCTTCCCCATACTCCTCCCCTGCTTGGAACTATACAGCACTTGGGGGCGGGGCCGGGGGGGGGGGGGGAGAGAAAATGTAGTATTATAGATTGGGACTTGTATTTGCTTCGTGTGTGGTTGTCTTGTAGTGGCTGGCCTGTTCGCTTGTTTCCTTTCGTTTTGTTTTGTTTTCTCACTGGCGTTAATGCACTTGTAGTTCTGAGTGTTGTATCCCTAACATCGATATTTTATATTGAGATTACTTTCCACTGTTGCCAGTACACTTGCATTTGTCAGTCTTTAATACAGTACATTTTAACTTGTCAGTCTTTAACACAGTGCATTTGGACTTGTCAATCTTTAATACAGTAGAGTTGTATTTGTCAATCTTTAACACAGTGCATTTGTACTTGTCAATCTTTAACACAGTGCATTGTAACTTGTCAGTCTTTAACACAGTGCATTTGTACTTGTCAATCTTTTATACAGTAGATTTGTATTTGTCAATCTTTAACATAGTAAAGTTGTACATTTCAATTTTTAATACGGTACATTTGTACTTGTCAATCTTTATCACGGTACATTTGTATTTGTCAATTTTTAATGCAGTAGATTTGCACTTGTCAATCTTTAATACAGTACATTTGTACTTGTCAGTATTTAACAGAGTACATTTGCACTTGTCAATTTTTAATACAGTACGTTTGTACTTGTTAATCTCTGACAGTGCATTTGCATTTGTTAGTCTTTAATACAGTAATGTGTACTTTTCAATCTTTAACACAGTACACATGTACTTTTTAATTTTGAACATTGATATCGAATCGAATACCTGCAATTCTTTCAGACTATCAGAACACATGTTACACTTTCTTCCACGCTGACACAATACGAAGCAAAGCAAAACACTTCATAAGAGTTCACTAATGTTTCATATAGGGCAGGGCAATTTCCGATTAAATTCAGATAAAACCACACAAGGGCGGTTTGTGTGTGTGTGTATGTGTGTGTGGTGTGTGTGTGTGTGTGTGTGTGTGTGTGTGTGTGTGTGTGTGTGTGTGTGTGTGTGTGTGAATGTGTGTATGTGTGTGTGTGTGTGTGTGTGTGCGCGCGCGCGCGTGCGCGCGTTTGCGCATGTGTGTGTTGTTGTTACTACTGCTGTTCTTTTCGTTTTTTTTCTTTGTGTTTTTGTTTTTGTTTTCGTTTTCGTTTTGTCTGCTTCTCTGAAATGATAATCTAAGGCAATGATAGACATCTCTCTGTCTCTGTCTCTGTCTGTCTGTCTCTCTCTCTCTCTCTCTCTCTCTCTCTCTCTATATATATATATATATATATATATATATATATATATACATATATATACATGTACATATATATAGATAGACAGATATAGATAGATAAATATATAGATATACAGATATATACACATATACATGTATAGTTTATACATAGTATATACAGTGTGTATATACTACTAAGAACATCAAGATTTTACCAGCGCATATGGCTTAATACTCAGGCTAAGAGCATATGCCATGATCATTTTGGATCTTGTTCATCACATGGCAATTGTGGCGTCGATGCATACGGAATTCACTCCCAGCGCGG